>JARHVA010000129.1:3662500-4262500 GCA_037957365.1 Torreya grandis | reverse complement strand
GAATAAGTTTATAGGGGTCATATAAATTTATCTTGTGTAATTTTTTATCAACTCCAATGTTCCATCTTTATGAACAATCCTTAAGGGCGAAAATGACCTAAAACCCCTACAAACCCTTGGATAATGACCCAATTAGAAAAATGAGGATGGATATAAATTATAATGGAAAAAAATGGAATGGTAATTGATTTTATGATATAAATTTTTCTCTCATTATACTCCCCATACTTTTAGACTATATAAAATTATATGGATAGAGTATAAAATAGGGTTTTATTGACATTTTTTTATGTTTTTACATGTTTTAGGAAGAGTCTAAAGATGATAATCATGTGGGAGGAAATATTTATACTTAATATAACTACACATTTCCATTTAATGCTTCATAAAAACTCATATTTACCTCAATAAGAGCTCTCATCTCAGCCAGTCAGAATTGGCATAGTGAACATGATTTTGAGGAGGGTGAAAACTTCAAGTGGGAGCCCATTTAAGGTGTACCTGAGCAATATAAGGCCATGGATGGACTTTATACTTTTCATATAATAAATTTTTCATATTTTCATGGAAAAATAAATTCTTTTTGGAACTCAAGTGTGCAAGGTGTGTGAAAGAGGAGTTTTCTTTGACTAAAGGCAATGATGGCTCACTTTCAGAGGAATCTAGGCGATTAGGAATGTAGCTAATGCATGGAAGAGAATGTATAAAACCCCTCCCTCTCATTACAGTCATGCTATTTATACCTATTTATTTTTATTACATTCAAATAGGGGTGAATGATGAAGGTAGGTTTATTTTGTAGAATGAGAACTCATGTACCACATTTCATGAGTTGTATAGTTTGGAGAGCCATTTGTCCTATAAAAACTTGCATGGTATGTCTCTTACTTCATTATTTTTCACATGTAACTCCTCTTAGCATGACAAGTGTCATTGTAACCTTTTGACTTATTTCTTCTCTTCTCTCTCTCAAGTTTTATAAGAACTAGCCATTTTGGTTATTGTAATGATGCTCCACCTGAGTATGGTGAAGGCCTACTCATTTTCATCTGATGGATCAATAAAGACTACTAATTTTACATCTTATATTACTATTCTTATTTTTTTCACTTGAATGATAGATCTTGCTTAATGATGATTATTTTTTCCTTAGCATTATTATCTCATCTCTCACCTATTTTTAGCTTGAAAGCTTCTTCTCTCAGGTCATGTGAAGTGTTCTATGATGTGTCAAGGTTGAGTGAGTTATTATATTCAATAGTGACATTATAGGTCTCTTTTCTAGTTTTACTAGCCTAAACATTCATCATCACCTCATAATGAAATACTAATGTGAGAAGATTCAGATTAGAGAAGTGTATGCCTAGTTATTCTCTTGGTCTCATGTGTAATATGTAGCTAGTTGGTAGTTATCAATTAATTTGGTGTATCACTACCTTTAAGATAGTTTAATTTCATTTTTCTCTCCCTTTTCCTTGCAATCATAGGTTTATTAGTGATCTAAAAATGGTACATCAAGGGAGCTAGCCATATCTATAGATTCACCTCATCCTTAGGCTATTCATAACCTAAAGGTGTTTCAATTATGCCACTTGGATGAGGAGAGTTGAGACATATCCTCGAAGGGTGTAGATCCAAGTGACAATACATAGATTAATTTCTCCAAGTATTAATAGGTGTTGAAATGTTTTCAATGATCAATGATTTCTTAGAATATAATCAAATTGAGGTTGATAGGGAATATCAACATAAAATGGCATTCATAACACCTTTGTGTACCTTTACATATAGATGAATGCCATTTGGATTTATTAATATAGGAGATAACTTTTAGAGGGAAATGGACTTGGCATTTAGATAATTAAAGAATGAAATAATTGTGGTGTATCTCAATAACTTGATATTTTTCTCAAAAAAGTGATAAGATCACTATGTATATTTAGAGATTCTTTGAAAAATTCCATTTGCATGGAATTTATATCAAACCTACTAAATCCATCTTTAGTGTGACTAAAGGTAAAATCCTAAGTTATATTTTCTTAAAATTAAAGAATAAGGATTTATCTAGAAAGGGTTCAGGTGATTCAAATGCTTTCCTTACCTACTAGTAAACTAGGAGTACATTATTTCTTTGTGAAAGTGAACTTTTTGAGAATATTCATTCCTAAATTTGTTGAGCTCAAAAGACATATATCAGATATGATGAAAGGAACACCTTATTTCAAGTGGAATAATGAAGTTAAAGAAGTGTTTAAAAATTTAAATATTGCTATTGATCATGCACCAACTTTAGTATGTCTTGATTTTAAGAAAGAGTTCATTATTTATTGTTATGCTTTAGAGCATACACTCTCAAAGATTTTGATTCAAAAAAAATGAAGGTATCAAATCCCCGATTACCTTCATGAGTTATAATCTTGAAAAATATGAGTTAAAATACTCCCTTGAATAAAATCATGCTTATGCAGTCATCAAATATGTTAAGTAATTTAAGTATTACTTGTTACATTCATAGTCTTTGGTAATGGTACTGAGTACAGTATTAAAATCCATTTTGACTCAACAAAAACCTAGTTATAAATGAGGAAATTGGATAACTAAGGTGAAATAATATGATCTAGAAATAAAACCTACAAAATTAGTCTGAGGCAAAAGGACTATGTCAACTCATGGTAGAACAAGGAGATATTCAATCAGAATATTCAAAAATTTTAGGTGAACAAGATGATCAAGAGCTTTCTTTGGTATTGTTTGTCGATTCTACTAATGAATGGTTTTTTGACATTACCTTCTACCTAATGTATGGAGAATGTTTTTCACACTTAGATGATAAACAACATAAAATAGTCAAACTATAGGATAATAAGTATGTCATATAGGATGGCACACTTTTCAAGAAAAGCATTGATGGATTTTTCTTAAATGCATGGATAAGGAACATCATAAAAAATTATTACAACCTTTTCATGATCGAGCTTGTGGAAGGTATTTTTCTAACAGAGTAACAACATAAAAAAAATTTAGAGCTCATTAATATTGGCCAATTCTTTTCAAATATTTGTACGAATGGGTGAGAAAGTGTGAGGCATGTCAATAGTTTGTAGGCAAGCCTAGGTTAGCAACACTTCCTCTTCAACTTATAATAATTGAAGAAATTTTTTAGTAATGGGAACTATATTTTGTTGGAAAATTGAATCTTCATTCAAGTTCAGGTAATACTCATGTTTTCACAATGATATATTATTTCACTAAGTGGGTGAAGCAATTCCTATGAAATAGACAACTTCTGAAGTTGTTTTCAACTTCATCAAAGAAAATATATTAGTATGATATGGAATCCCATAGATAATTCATCTAGATTTTATTCCTTAGATATGATTTAATTTTTCTATAGATATGGTATTTCTATATCTCATTCATCAAACTATCATTCATAAGGTAATCGTCAAGCTGAATTAAGCAACAAAAATCTATTTACAATCATGCACAAGGTGGTAGATGAGAATCAAAAAATTTGGCATAAAAATATATATGATGCTCTTTGGGTAGACTATATAACTTCCAAAAAAATTATTGGTATGTCTCCATTCCAATTTTTATATGGATTAGATGTTGTAGTTTCCATAACTCTTGAGTTACCTGCCCTAAAATTGTCTAGAGTAGTAGAAATTATAAATTTTGAAAGCTCATTGGATAGAGAATTTTTCATCTACAAAAACTAGAATAAAAAAGAATATAGGTGATTGAAAAGGTCATAGAACATCAGGCTCATGTCAAAGTCCTCTTTGAAAAAAATCCTAAGAAAAGGGAATTCCAAGTAGGATATTTGGTTCTACTTTGGGATTGTAGCAAAGAACCAAAAGGGAGTCATGGTAAATTCAATTCACTTTGGATGTGTGATACAAAACTTAGAATATTTGGTTGAAATATAATTCAATAAATAATAACAAAACAATTTTAATAATGTTATCTCTAAGAAGAGATGTTTTATTGATCAATTTTAGAGATCCAAACATATGCCTATCTCTAAGTAGAGATGTTTGATTTCCTTTTCAAGTTACATATCCATTTATACACATTTTTAAGGTAGGAGGAGGATGTGTAAGGTCACAAATATCAATTTAAATTAAGTGGTTCAACTTCCATGATTCACAACAATACAAAATTTGAGGAATTACTATTTTTAAAAAATTACTATTTTTAGAGACTTACTATTTTTAGACTGCACTACTAAAATAAAAATTTGAGGCACTTCCATTTAGTTTTTGGAGGTAAAAATATAATTAGTAGATATTAATGCCATCTCATTGTGTTTCCTTCATTCTTAGCTTTCCAATGGTTCAAATGGGGAGTCAAATGGAGCTATGGTTCAAAATTTATGGCTCCCAGAAGTTCTACCACCAATTGGGGTAGAACTATCACCCATATTATCACCTACAATGTTGCTCAGATCAATGGGGCCATTCAAGATCAAGCACTTTTTTAGTAACAACACTTTTTACCTAGTATATCATGATGGAACCCATCTACCATTTCCCATCAATGGGTAATATTTGAAACACTATTTATATTAAGAACCAAGTGGCCTTATTCTTTACATAATGAAAATAATATTTTGGATGTGGTTCTTTCCTACTCTTTGTTTTGGTGTGCAAATTATTTTTCAATAAAGGAAATAGTGTGTCTATTTCCCCTCTTTTGTGCTTTAGTCTTCCTACCATTAATTTTTTGTTATTGTAACCTCTATCTAGGAATGTCATGAGAGATTACAAGTTTTGAAAGAGTGACAGATGGAATAGGACTTTCATAAGTTTCTTCAGGTAAACAAGATGATCTGAACTGATAGTGCATGTTCATTTCTCATACAATTGAGATGGGTGAATTGGATATTAGTTGGTTAGATCAAGGCATGCAATTTTTTATATGAATAGATTATTTGGCCTAGTAATGTGTGTTTATTAATCATACGATTGATATGTGAAAACTAGTTGTTAGTTGGTCAGATCTAGATATACAAATATAAGAGAAACACTTCTCTCTTCACATTTTATTTTATGTAAAAATGCACATACTAAAAATATACTCGCATAAATTATCCTTCAAGATATGTGATAACATCTATTAGATTGAGTATCTTTCCCTCACAAATAATATTATTTAAAAATGTGACAACATTTTGATGGCTTGAGGACCCATCATTTTATTAAAGATTAGTCATTTCTTAGTTGATCAAGTTGTTACTAAGTTGAAGACTCCATTACCCAATGGAAAAAGCGCTAGACTATGAAACCAAAGAATTCTAAGTTTTTTCCATTCCTTGCAGCTATAAATCACAATTAGAGCTATCTATTGTCATGGTTTTTGAAAATGGCAAAAAAAATTGGTGAAAAAATCAAATTTTAAAATAAATGGCTAAAAAATTTTAATTTTTTCCCAAAAATTCAAAACAAAAAAATCAAAATTTTAATTAATTACTCAAAAGGATTATTAGCTTAGTGAATCCCACCTTCCTTACCAACTATTTATAGTTTAGATGGAGTGACCTCTCAGTGAATCCCACCTTCCTCTAGGCTAGCATTACATTTATCTTATGTCTTTAATTCCTAATATAGTTCCCTATGATCCCAACCTACATTTATTTTTGACCCATTGACTCCCACTTCAGGCACACCCATGTAAAAAACATTTTCCTCCCTAGTTGGGTCTATCCATAGTCAATATTCCTTGAGCTCCCCTATTTTTTTGGTACTCATATTCCTACAGCCATCACTTTTCCAACTTAAAATACTTTAATAGTTCCCAATCCCCAAATCACTACTCAAGAAATCTCATTAATTAGTTTTACAATCACTATTGTCTCAACTAATATCCATGTAGTTACTATGGTCCATGCAATAAAAATTCTTCTTATTGCTTCAAATACTTTTGCATCCCTTACATCTTGATTTTAAGCACTCCATCTATAATTAACTAGGTTTCCCTTGTTCTCATAGTCTATGGTTCCCCTTCCATCTCAATTCTTGTTGTTCCAATTTTTAACCCACTAAATTTTGACATAACTAAATTATATACAAGGCATGGCCTAGTGGCTCAATCTCCATCAATATCCCCTCTTCAGAGTGCCATTACTTAGGTATCTAGCTCCCCTTTTGGACCAACTCAACACCCTAGTCAAATTGATCCAAAACCACCACCACAAAGTTCCCAATTTATTGTTAAACCCTATCAATAACCTGGTTCCACACCTATGAACCTTATCTTGGGCCCCACTTTCATATGCTCATGATATACTAGGCTTCATTTTCATTATACCCATATCATCTCTAAGGATGATAACTGATCTCCCAAGTGTCATTGGTCCATTTGTGTACATAAACCCAAAGCAACCCAAGTCTCATACGTATCCTTGGGCATCTCCCTTCACCATCCCTAATTTTTGTCCCACTCCACCTCCTCCATATTTCATCCTAACTCAATCCCCTCCTCTATTCATGTTACCTCCCCTAATGCCTCTACCATCCACTTCCATTGTTTCCCCTTTAGTTACTTCAAGATCTTTGAGACCAGTATAAGGTGGAGGTTGGATCATTCCCTTATAGACTGAGAATATGCAAGGGTGAAAGATGTTATATGATGGATACCCTTATATATATTTTAAATTTTACATATATAATGGTTAGATAAAAAGGGTTTCACCAAAGATGGGAACCCAATTATCTAAAAAATAGAAAAATATATTATCTCTTTGACATGGAAGAAATATGAAATAGGGGAGGAACACATAGTTGAATATCTTGTCTTTATGATAAGGTCTTATCACAACATGATTGAGAATATTATAGAGAAACTAAATGAGTTGATGAAAACCTTTGAGTCACACATGAGGATCACTTTCCCCATTGATATTATGGGTAAGGTTGAGGGATATTTATCTATAGTGTTAACTAATTTGGGGGAGGTGACTAAATCCCTTATAAATTTCTCTATAAAATGGAAAATGAATACCAAAAAATGATAATCAAAATGGATAACAAGTGTAAAAATATGGTAGTTGTGATCAACAAGAGCATGTTCCCCTAGTTAAAAATAATGCCATGAATGGACCTTAATTTAAAGACCTTTGCAAGTAACATGAGAACCTCACTTGAATAATGGTTGAGATACATAAAGGAAAAAATTACACCTTTAGAGAAGAACAAAGACAAGATGTTGTCCTACTTCAAGGAGGTCAAATTACT
This sequence comes from Torreya grandis, assembly GCA_037957365.1. NCBI lineage: Eukaryota > Viridiplantae > Streptophyta > Pinopsida > Cupressales > Taxaceae > Torreya > Torreya grandis. Next base: position 4,255,262 of record JARHVA010000129.1, on the reverse strand, counting down.
ATACTCTTTCACCCATAAGGTACAATCATCAATAAGGATTAATTGAGGTTCCACCTTCAAATTTTTAGGTCTTTCATGAAGAGAAAGGTCACAAAATCAAACAAGGATTAAACCCAAGCCATAATTATCTTTGCACATAGACCACAGACAACATAGTCAAGGTCAATGTAATTAAATTCTCATTGGAGGCCCACATAAAACTATTAACTCATGGAGAGATCCTATTCTAGACCACCTGTCAACTTTCTTAAGTTGGACCAAGAGGTCAACTTCATTTTTCAAGCACTAGTAGTTAGGAGGAGGCCTAAAATAAACTAGGTGGCAATATTTTTTAAGCTCTAGCTAGTATCCAAAGATTGTGTATATCTGAGAGTAAATAAAGTGGGAATGCTGTGTCCATAAATTAGACCCCCAATTTTTCTTATTTTTTTAATATGTTTTGTTTTAACTAATTTATCCTTAATGGATATAAGTCAGACTTTGTGTTCTTAGGTGGTGAGAATATATATATATATATATTACTTTTTAGCATGTTGTTCACATTAGATTCCTCTTAATGGAAAACATAGTGATTACAAATAATTGTAGAAGTGTTCATTATTTTTGGGTGATATTTATTGAAACCTTCTCATTATTTCATGGTAAACTGGTGATTATTGGTGTTTGTAGACAATGATATGAGTTTAAATTATTTTGTGTTTAATTTAGGATTAGTTATACACTATTCTAACCACTTTTTTAGCTTATTATGATTATATGCATAAATCTATTAATAATTTAATATTTGTTCATGTTAAAAGGATAATGTTGCATGAATAAGTGTTTATTATTATTTTTTAAATCCCTTACCCTGTATGGTTCAGTTTTAACATATATGGAGCTATACATATAGAGGCAAATTATAGTTAGAATCATAGTGTTTCATCTAGAATCAATAGTCTTCATTTGATTAGAGAATATTTCTTTCCTTGCCTTTATTTCCTTTTTTTATTTATTTGATTTTGATCTACATCTTAGGCTTAGAGATCTATTTTATAGTCACCCACTTTGAGTAACCTAAGTGATACTAGAATCCAAACCATGTTTCAGTGTTTTATGAAAAGGTTTGAATTCTCTATGGTGATAGTGCATGCCTTGAGATATATTTTATGCAATCTACATAAGAGATCCAAATACCTACAACTTTTGCCCTAGGTTGCACCAATAGCAGTACTAAAACAAGAGGGTGAGAGCCCCTATAGTTTATATTATCTTTTAGGATACCAAATATCATGGGTACATTCTAAGGCATCAACAAATTTGAATCTAGAGTAATAATGATAACATTAAAAATCATGACATCATACTAATAATCTAGATAAAATAGTAATGTATGATACATGTAAATATAAGCATACATAACATCATGTCTAGATATATGTTAGAAATTATGCACATAATGAATAGTGATCATATATTAAATACTTGAAATGGATACATAAATACTTGAGGAAGATTCATGATATCCATCATGGAATCATAAAATTGGGGGCATGCTTGATATCCATCATAACATCAAGAAACTGAGTAAAACATATCAAATAAGAGTCATGGCCATGATGCACATACAAAAAATACATGTAATACCACACAAAACACACAAGAAATCTAAGGGTGTTATTTTAGGTTTTTTATACCATCATATGGTTTTTCCTACCCATGTTTAGCTTTCTTAGGTGTCATATAAGGTCATTTATGGAAATATGGCTTAACCTATTTTCTAATTTTGTGTTACTTTTCACTTCTCTATAAATGTAGCTTTCTTAAAGCTATTTGGATAATGATAATAATACAATCTTGGTTGTTGAAGATAAGATTTTCATTGCTCATTATTTTGTTTGCTTTTGCAATAGTAATTTATGCATTAATGTTTATCAATACCTGATCCTCAATTATGACCCACTCTGAAATGGTATCATAATAATTCTAGTAGATAAATTCTATAGATTCTATTGTTAAATATTGATTTTTTTAGCTTGCATGTCATAGATCAGCATTCCTTAACCTTGCATATTATAGATTCACCATTTCTTATATTTTGATCTTATTTTGGGTCTTATGTTGATCTAGATTATAAAAAATAACAAACAAAAAAGGTGTTTTTTGTAGGTCACCATTTCTTCATTGGTTTTTTAAATAAAAATAGCTGATGTCATTATATTTAAAAGGTGTCAAAACCTGATGGATGGTTGTAAACATGACATAATTTCATGATAGTTAATTTTGAGCATTTTTAGAGGGTTTGAAGAGGTTTTCTTGGAATCCACTCAAATCCACATGATAGGGGACTTGTACGAAAAACCATTTCTAGGTTTTTTGAGGTTTCTCAAGAAACTTAGTGGGTTCATTCTAGTTTTTCCATTGAAGTATTGGATCCAAATTTTTTGGTGTTTTCAAGACTTGGAAGAATTCTACCCTTACATAGACATCATTATATCTAGACCCCTACATGGACATGTGGTGGATTATGACCCTTGATTGGACATTAGATAAATCCCTACCCCTTCCTATGTATTTGATGGATTTTTAAGGTTTGGTTGACATTTATCCTTTCTTGTAAATCCTTAAAAACCTAAGCCCTACTCAAATAGGTGTTGAAATCCAATCCCTACTAAGATAATCATTGGAATCTAGGCCCTACTTGGACATCCCTTAGAATTTGAGCCTTGATCTAACCTTCCCTAAAACCCCACCTATCTGAACACTCATTAAAAATTGTGACCTACCTAGATACTTGTCTAAACCCATGACCTATCTAGACACTCATCAAAGCTTGTGACCTACCTAGAAACTCATTATAACCTATGAATTTTTAGACACTAAATATATTATGCCGTTTTCCCAGACACCTTCTAGAACTTGACACTTTCCCAAACACTTTACATATTTTTTCCTACATTTTTTCACTCTAGTTTTCACATACCTATATTTCCACCACTCCTTGTTTCCACCTCTATTAGGTTTCACAAACAAGGAGTGGCTCTATTCATTAGGAAAGTTGGAGAGTGACATCAATCTCCCAGTCCCATCATAGTGTAAAGTGACATCATCAAGGGAGAGTGGGGTACTCATCTTAAGGCTTATCCCCTGGTCATATGGGAGTTTAGCATTTGGTCACAACCAACCCAAGGGGGCTTAAATTTTGTTAAAAATTTGAGACTATTCTTCTACAAGTCCAATTTTCTTTTTTAAAGGTGGAGTTTCTTTTAACTTTAAATTCACATAATTTTTAGTAGGCAACTCCTTTTAAGGCACCATTTTTTTTTAAGTGTGGGTTTTTTTGAGCTCTAAATGTTGGATCTATTCTTGGGAATTATATATTTTAACTTATATAAGATTATAGGATTGCATTTCCTTGTTTATTTCACATTATTAGATCAACATATACCTCCTTTCTACATTATGGATCATAATATGGTTTTGCATCATACACCATTCAACTATCATGAGTATAGACACTTAAAATTGAAAATTATGTGTTTATTTTAACCTTATTTGTACTAAATCCCTAATAATCACTATTTTTACCTAATCCTAATTCATCACCACTATTCACTATTCCTCATCACTATTCATTATTCCTCATCACTATTCACTATTCATCATCATTATTCATTATTCGTGTTCACTATTCACTGTTCACTATTCATTATCCATTAGTAAATTAATCTAAGTTGATTAAATAATATTTATCTAATCATAAATTTTATGGATTTTAAATTTCCATAATTTCTATAAATCTAAAAATCAAATTATCTTCTCACTCCAAATTTAAAATATGCCATAGGCTCTTCCTATCCCCCATCATTAGAATTTTATAATATTATCTTCCTCATCATTCTAATTTTATAATCCACCTCTAATCCAATTATCCTTTATGATATAATTTCCTCCAATTTAATAATCTACCTCAGATTCTACTCAATCCCACTTACTAATTGTATATTATATCTTCCTCTCATATGAATTTTATATTCATTTTTGGGCCATGTATGTTTTCCACTCTAATTTTTAATTCAAGATTTTCATTCTAAATTAAAAAATGTTTTTTATGAGTACTAATTCTTAGCCCTTAATCCTCATCTTAAGATGGATGTTTCACATCCATTTTAAAAGTTTATAAACTAGAGGTTCTTCCTCCAATTTAGACAAGCCTCTTCATTTAGACTTACTATGCAGAGATCATAAGGGATATTCATATTTTTCACCCAAGAAAATCCAAGTCATCTAAAGATCATGTGCATACCAAAACACTACCCAATTTTCCTTACATTATAAAAGATTGATCAACCATTTTTAGATAGCAAAGTCACTTCAAATTGTAATGGAGGAGGCTCACGGTACTTCAAATTTGTCACTTTATGTTTTAGTTTCTTTTCATTTGTAGTTTTATCCTTAGGTTGATTGAGTCTAGTTTAGATTTCATTTTAGTTTGATTTTTTAGCTTTAGCTGCATTCTAGATTTTTCTTCACACATTTTGACATGCTTAGTGGGACCTTTCCCAAATCTTTTTCATTTATTTTTATTTTTATTTTGAAGGTTTGATTAACATATTTTTTGTTTTTGTATATATTTTAGATTATTTTTTTTATCTAATTTGTTTTCTCTTTTTATTTTATTTATGTGTTATTTTTTCTTGAATCTAATTAGTTTTTTTAAAAAAATCATAACTCTAAAAATGGCCACAATGTTTTTTGAGAATCGGGGGTTTTATGATTTTTTTTCAAGGTTATTTACATTTACATTCAAAACATACTCAAATTTTCATAAAAATATAGATTGTATTTTAGGAGATATCATCAAAATAGTTTCTTCTTATTTTTTTTATTTTTCTATATATATATATATATATATATATATATATATTCTTTAATATTTTTTTGTGTTTTTAATTGGTTTTATTTTTCTAAATTTTTTCAAGTTGTCTTGGATATTTAACTAAACACAAACCTTCTAACAATTTATTTGCAAGCCACAAGTCAAATAAAAATTTTCAAAGAGCTAACCAAAGCCAAAAAAATGTTTTTTTGGTTTTCTACCAAGTGTCTTTAAAAGTTCATCTTTTTATTTTTCCTTAGTAATTAGCTAACATTTGTTTTTTTAGAGTTAATCTATTTATTTTTTCAAAATTTATGTGTATTTCTTACATGTGTTGTGTATTCTCTTCTCTCAATGTCACATTGGTGGTGATACTTGAGAATCAAAAACAAAACTTGTAAGTTGTGTAACCCAAGATAATATTTATGTGTATGCTCTTCTCTTGCATCAAATTGGTGATGATACTTTAAAATAGAAATCAAGTGTTTCTTTTTTTATTTTATTTTCTTAGGGGATGTATTGACTATGGATTTCATCACCACGTGGTACACCAAACCTTATGTACTAGTGGGGTATATGAATTGAGTTAGAGTTTTCATTTTTGGTTAAGAAGCTATGTGTTTTAATCATGTCATGAATTGAGGGGCGTCCATGTTTTAATACTCAGGCCCTAGATAATATGACTCAAAGTTTGATTTTACCAATGTCAACATGTTGAAATCCCTATTGTTATATTGGGTGTATTAAGACTAAACATAATTGTGTGTGTTCACTTAATTGAATTATGTCAAAATTTTGGGCCTCATCATATTTAAATGCATTTAGAGGATTCTTAAAGTCTAAAGTTGTGTATACCTTAAGCATAATTAAGTCATTTCATTTATTTAACTGATAGTGCATTAGTTAACACTTAGCACCGAGAAGTTACTTCCCCTACACCCTTGAAACTCAAATAAGTGGGTCATGGGCATACCAAGATCCTCCATGGTTAGTGCCTTGAAATATTAGGCTAAAAATAACATAGTGGACAAGCAAGTGTCATGGGAGGCCTATGGGTTATTCAAGTCAGTATTTCTTATATTTTCACCTTTTTTAATTTCATGAGTGTTTATCATAAATATTTTTTATTTATTTCCTTGTGTTCTATCATATGCTAAAAATCCTTGAGTGTAAACAAAAGTAATTTTGAGTCTAATATCCATAAATATTTAAAATAAATACATCCAAATAAAAACTCAAAATCATTTAGTTGCCAATCAAGTTTTTGGTCACTTTAGTCCTTTAGTAGTATAGTGTCAAATTTTTTATTGTGTCAAGTCTTTCCATAGATATGTTTCCCATTACAAATCACATGGCTATGATCAACAATCCTATGATAAGGGTAGAGCCTATTGACAATGACCCTTTCCAAGTTGGTAACCAAGACCATCAAACTCATCATGGAGAAATACACAAAATCAATTACCATGAGGAAAAATAGTGGGAAGGAAACCAAGATGAGGGAAGCCCCAAAGCGATTTTACCCATACTTAATTTTTATAATACACCATAACCAATAAAGATGAAGTTTTACTCTAAGTTTTGAGCTTACAAGCTAAATTTCCACCAACTTTGATGTCCAAAACTTATTATATTTGATTTCAAAGAAAGAGTATTTGTCCTCTATTCATGAACAATACATTTCACAAAGCTCTTTATAGCATAGTAATACTCTCGTATATTCCTCCAATCCTAACCCCCAATTATCCCAAAGACAAGGGAAAATTAATTCTTCATGAGGAATCCTCTCAAGTGAGCCATGTATTTTCTATATAAATCCATCCTAATTTGAGTATGAATACCAATTCATCCTCATTCAACCATCCATCTAATTAAAACTTGCATCTTAATTCACTTTTATCTAATATAAAGCTACCTAATCCAAACTTCAATTTTCATTCAAGTATCCCAATAGGTAACCAATCCAACTTGATCTTGAATATTCATTCAAATTCACCCATCACAAATCCAATTAATTTTAACTTGAATGCTCATTTAAGTTCACTCATCACAAATCCTTTCAATCCAAACTTGAATTTGAACTCAAGTCTACCCATCTCAAATCCAACCAATCCAAACTTAAATTTTCATTCAAGTTTACCAATCTACAATCAATCCAATTTGATCTTGAATATCCATTCAAACTCACTAATTAATCCAAATATGAGTCTTCATGGCTCAACAATCAACAACATCATCAATTCAAATATGAGATTGAATATCCATTATAGCTCGCTAATCAACCAATACATATCAAATACAAACTTGGGTATTAATTCAAGTGTATCCATAAATCCAAATCTCAATATTATTATAAGAAATGTACAAAATTAGTTTTATAATTAACATGCTTTTATAGGACTTACTCCATCTAATTCAAATCAAACATCACTTAACATCAATCCATTCAATAATAATCCAAATCCCAACCAACCATTTAACATTGATACCCATTCTAACCTAATTATTGGTTCACATCCATTTTTTAACCGAACTTAAACCAAGCTAAACCAACCAACCTTAATATGAACACCAACCCTAACCCAACTAACCTTAACTTTAACACAGATCCAAAAACACATGACCTAACTTTTAACTTCAATGGTAATCCTAATAAAATGACTTCTAGTTCTAACACCAACCCTAATCTAATAAACCTTAATTTTAACAAGAACCCAAACCAACTTAACTCAAATTTTAACTTAAACAATAATCCCAATCCCATGACATCTAGATTTAAAAATAACCCAAACCCAACAAAACTTAACTTTGTCACTAACCTAAATAATCCAAATAAATTTTCAGATCCACAACATGCTAAATTTCCCAACCCATCTCCTAATCCCTTTAATAATAATCCACCACTTCACCAATTTTCACAAACCTACACTAACCCAAACCTATTCATAGGCCCAAACCTATTTATGTAATCACTTAAAAGTGGTATTTGAGTGTTACTTGAGACAACCTATTCCTATATTAGCCCTAGCCCTATCCTATATCCTTTTATCATACTTTTACAACCTTTGTGTGGACCATAGGCATCCCTAATCAGCTAAAACATAGTCTTAGACCTTCATTCTTGGATCATAAATGCTAATGCCCAATAACCTACTAGCTAGACATTAGCACCACATTAAGGATACTAGAGCCAAATGGTCATAGTGTCCCCAACATGGCACTAATTTATTTTACACTAATATTCTTGAATGGATATATTTTCAAAATTTAAACCCTCCTAAAGTTAGCATAAGCATATTTTATTATCCACACAAGCTAGATAACACTATAAATACAGTATTTTTAGACCTCTTTCAACTAAATGGAAAAAATATACAAAAGACCTATTCAAATACAAAATAAGTTAAGAAAAATCAAGGTTATTAATCCCTATTCTTCCCTACTTCTATATACTACCATCTAAAACTAACATAAACCCAGATTTTAAAGATTTCCAATCTCAAGAACACTCAAGTCATTCAAGACCACTATCATTCTAGCATCACTTGCACTTACACTAGTATTTAGGTGTGGAAAACTACATCAGGCTTGATCCCTCCTCAAAGTATTGGTATAAATGAAACTCTCTTCATGGTGGGGTGTTGAGGATGTCCATCTTAACCTTTTAATGATCACACATTTTCATATCATGCCTTACTTGTAAGGAGGATTAGGTCTTGCATCATAAATCAGTTATTACAGGCATAATATAGAGTTTCAAACTTCATGAGTGTAATAATAGAACCCAAAAACATAGGTATAGGTGCACCCAAAAGTTAAAAATAGTCTTACACAAAGGACACTAGTGCCATTTTTAGGACACTAGATCCACATGGTGCTACTATCCAAGTGTGGAACTACTATTCAGGAGAGGATCTAACATAGGGATCTGATTGATGACACTCAGACCTAATTATATCTTAGTTTTTAGCATTCAAATATTATACATCAATTGTTTTCTAGATAATTATTTATTTTCACATATTTATTATTATTTTTAGAAAGTCAAAGAAAGTTAAAATATGTAGCAAATCAGCATTTATTTATTGCATATTATTTAACTAATTTATATTAGTCATCCCTTTAATCAAACATAGGATTTACATAGTAAAAACCTAAAATATTAAAACATTTAGTGAATCTAACTTACTTCAAATATTGCTTAAAAACCCTAGTTTTACATAAGGTTTACCTTCCAATTTTTTTGCACTAAATTATGGTTACAATATATTTTTTTTAAAATTTTTTGGCATAGCCTAGCTCATTTAATCAATCCTACATTAGGGTTTAATTTATTTAATGTAATTTAAATTTATGCACAAACCCTAACCCTAGATAACCCTAGGGTTTACATTTATAAGATTAAAATTTTAGATCCATATATCTTTTGATTTATATTTAATATATCATGATCATAATGACAAAATAAATCAATCACTTTTTGTTGAAAATTTTATTACTTTCATTTGCATGCTTGCTCCCTTTAATTTAGAATGAACTCAAAAAATACATAAACACATGTATAGATGATGCTTTATATCAATTGAAATATTTCTTAAAACCCCTAGTTTTACATAGGGTTTAACTTCTTCCAATTTTTTTACACTAAATTATGGTTACAAAGTTTTTTTTTTTTTTGGCATAGCCTAGCTCATTTAATTAATCCTACATTAGGGTTTCATTTATTTAATGTAATTTTTGCACAAACCCTAACCCTAGATAACCCTTGGGTTTACATTTCTAGAATTTAGATTTTAGATACATATATATTTTGATTTGTATTTCATATAATCATGATCATAATGACAAAATAAATTAATAAATTTTTGTTGCAAAGTTTATTACTTTAATTTGCATGCATGTTCCTATTAATTGAGAATGAACTCAACAAATACAAACACATGTATAAATGATGTTTTATATCAATTGAAATATATGTCATATCTCATAACATGTTGTCTTTCTCCTATGTGGAATTCCATTAACAAGCAAACCCTTACACACATATAGGATTTAGAATATAAGATAACAACTATGTTTCAAGTTTCAATGTCATATATTATGCACAGGACAGAATCCCATTCTCTTCCTCATCTCCATGAGGGTGATAGCTACTTTCCCTCTAACTATGTTTATGATATCATTCCTTTATGAGATTAAGAAACCTATACCAATCTCACTATCCCCTATACTATATGTATTCACACCTCTTCCCTATAAGGTGTGTGCCTAAATGTTCAATTAGAAACAACTAGGGTTTGCACTTGTGAGACTCTCTAAGATCAAATTATCAATATGAGAAAGATAATTTCAGGTTTACAAAATCAGAATCAACTATTATATGAAAATATTACAACATTGGAAAATCAATTTACAATACAAAGGCCTCCAGGGTACAATAGTGTAAATCACATATATGCATCTTCACCTAGACAGTTTTTGGCAAACAATGTTACATATCAAAATCATAAATCACAACAAAGTACATTAATAACTAGTGATAAAAAAATCATTCTAAGGTCAAACAAGAGTTCAAGTGAGATACTAAGGTAAATTATTAAATATAAGTTGATCAACCTACCCCCTCTATACATAGTAAGGAGATCCAGATATAATTATGCATATCATAGAATGCATAGACACCACACTGATTCATGTTTAGCATTAAAAAGGGAAATACAATAAATAATGGATATAGATGACTAATATAGTGAAACTTCATCCAAAAAACATATAATGGCACACTAAAAATTCCAAATAGGTCAAGTTTAGAAACATTACAATAATGGCTACCAAAGCATAACTCAAAAAAAAAAGTTCACAAAAATAATCAAAGTAAGAAATAGTACAACAATCATAGGTAAAGAAAGTAAACCTACCTCTCCAAAATGAGGCTCAACTTTCAAAATGGTATAATTTTAGTTACATATATCTAAAATAATTTGATTATCATGGTCAAGGTTTGTGCAAGTAGGCCTAAGGCATCACTACTCCTATTTTAGTAGTTGATAAAACTGGTCAACAAGGTTTGGGGTTTATTGAACGTCCTAAATAAAATAATTCATAAATAAAATTTATCAAGGAAAAATATCCAAATACATATGAAATGTTATAGAAAGAGAAATAACTTAAGTTACAAAGTCAAAATCATGATAATTTAAAAAGCATTCCCAAACAAAGCTTTCTACTAGGAAAAGAGCCTCCATAGCACCATATATCTACAATAATAACAATTTCAAAGGGAAAAGTCATAATAAATATTCTAAATCATAATTCAAAAAGTTAAACTCTATAATATGAGGCAATTCCCTCTAGCATTTTAGGTTATCATAATTTTGATGTTGAATAATATTATGATCCTAATGATGAAAAATAATCAAATTCCTATTACAACAACATTCAACTATAACATAGCATTCACACTACATGAGAGATCATCATTCCTATTTTTTACACATGTCAAGTGATAGTGAGTCTCCCATGAGACTCATTAGTTATTATGGTTCCTACCCTCTTGTACATACTTTCCTTCTCTCTTGATCCTTGTACATAGTTCAATTTCATATTGCTTTACATAAATTATATATAAAAAATATAAAAATAATATAACATGTCAAAAACATAAAAACATTTAAATATTACTCATAAAACAAAAATTTATAGATTGTATGCATTACTAAGTTCACATTTCTTATATGTTCTAGACACTACATATGCTAGCTATCTTAGTATAGTCAGTTTTATCATACATACATGCTCCACTTGATCTTGTCAAGTGATTTTAGATTGCTTACAAGACTCAATTCCACTACACTAAACTAGACTTGATATTATCTACCCACTATGAGCATATAAATTGATTCATGGTTTTTCATTTGTCACATTCACCCATTAGGGGAATCCTATACATAGTTTCCATTACCAAGTTTTATCTTTCCATTCTCTACTTTCTAATTTTAGCACTGTTATATATTTATATTGATCATTATTACTCATACTTATATTTTTTGCTGACTATCACTAGTTTAGGCTTAGCATATGTATATCCTAGCTCTTACATAGATTTGTACTACATTTATGCATGCTTTCATTTCTAGCTTTCCTAGTTTAGACTTGATTGTTTTCTCTATGATTCTTATATTTGAGGGCATTTAAATATGCCATTATTCTTTGGATCTATGTCAATTTCATTCATGTATGCCTTAGACATGTGCCTATGTGCCCATATCCCTTATGTGTGCTTTTTTTATTATGTATGTGGGCATTTGAACATGTCATTTTATGTGTCTCTAAACCAACTTATTTTTTTATTGTGTATGTGGACATTTAAACATGTCCTTGTATGTCTTATTTTCTTATATTTCATGACATGTGCCCAAGTACCTTGTATTGTGGCCCCTTGTCCTACTTTGAGTTCCTCATGTGTTTTATATGTATCCTTTCTTGTATACATCATATCCATGACACTTGTATTTTTTTTTTACACACACCAGTTTTTTATGCCATGAGGGACCTTATGCATCTACCTTTCCTACTTGGGTGTCATTATGGACATAATTCCCTATCCCCCTAGGTAACTACTCATATTTGTTATTATACACATTGATTACATCTATCTTGACACCTTTATATAATGTTAAACATAACATACTTCTTGTATTACGTACTTATGCTCAGATCCTCTTACATTATGATGTTATGTTTGCACATTGTATTGGATTATCACATAGTTATCATATATGCTTTAGCTAACACACATTTTTTAGAGATATTTATTTTGAGGATAGTTACTGTACAAGTTTTTTAGACACCTAAAATTGGCCACAACTAGCCTTCGATTAGACTTCAGACCAATTCCTACCAACCATTGAAAATTAAGCCTAAGAATCATTGAACATCCTAGATTTGCTTCTGTATCATTCATCAAAGATTACGATCATGTTGGGACATCCCTAATTGGAATACTATCCCATATACAATTATAACCTCTCATTGATTCATCCCTAAACACCTTGTAGCATTACAACTATCAATTTATCCTATGGACCTATTAAGTGGGGAACTTGCACACTTAATAAAAACTTAAAAAAGCTAAAAGGTTAATCAAAATAAATTAAAAAGTTAAGAAAGATTAAATGCCTAGTTAAGTTATCCTTTTTATATTAATGAATATCTAAGAAATTAAATTCAAAATATCCTAGCCTTTTATTACTGCCTTTATGAGTTTTCAAGCTCTTTGAAATATCCTAAAATATCTAATTTTGATAGCCATGCCTAGCAATTAAAATTAATATTTACTTGATAACTATTAAATATAATGGAGTTATTTGTAACTCCCCTAGGTTTAATTTGAATCCACTCCAAGCCTAAACTCAACCTTAACTCACCTTGGGTGAGAGTTAATTCCTAAGGCTATAATACAAGGTCATGCCTATTCATTTTCAAGTTCTCATAATCCAAAGTCATAATGCTAATTTGGAGAGACAAGCTTTTCAAGGTTATAATTCCAAATTATTAAGCCAAGAAATCACAAACCATGGTGTCAAGGAGAGAATGAGCCAATAAATATTCATTACCAAAGACTTATTGATGCACAAGCTGAGCAAGCCACTCAACAAAGTAATTTGGAGCTCCCAAAGAAGGTAAAAGAGTTATTATCTTTTATGTTTTTGTTGTGATTTCATTTAGTGTTTGTTACTAAGATCTTCCTAGTATTTAGGCTATGAGTGTAAGTGTTAGTATGTTTATTTGAGTTTCATTTGCCTTAACTAACACTATACTAACCTCCCTTCTTAGATTCCTATGAACATAAAATGGCACACCTGATGGGACACTCAAGCATCCCATACAAGTAAGGAGATTAATATGTTGTTGTTAGTTTTTCTAATGAATGCCTAAGAATCTTCAAATTTTGATTTTTGACTTTGTTTTTCAAGTAATTCTATTTTTAATAATACATAATTTACATAAATATCAACATTGATTCTACCCGAATTGACATTGATTTTCCCTAACCGTATGTGAAGAATAGAGCACAAAAAGAATGTGATTAATAGTGATTTTTCTTTTTTTTTTCTTGCTATCACTCTATGTTTGAGGATCTGAATGTTGTTAGACTAGCCATTTGCTTGTAGTATCTAGTAAAAATCATTAGTTTTAAGCTCATTTGGCTAACAATTTTTTTTTTGAAAACTATAGTCTTTTTCCATGTTTTTATAAGAACTAACATCGATCTCTGTCAACCAACATTGATACCTCTTTGTATTGAATGACATTGATTTATATGAACTAACATTGATCCATACAACATCAATCCCTATATGGATCAATGTTAATCTTTGAGATAGAAAAATAGGCAACTCAAGATTTCATTTATTAAAATGTTGTTTTCTCACTGACTTTTGGGCTTCTAAGTAGGTAAACCCTCTAAAAACTTCCAGGTCATCAGGTAGAAAAAATAAGGTTGAATATGGTTAAATTTTGCACACTTTTATTTTTGGTTTTTAAAATGAACTTAGTTATTTTCATGCCTTAGTTGTTTGTGAAGTTTTTTGTAAGTTTTTTGGCTAATGCCAAGGGGCCTAAAATTCACTACACACTTCATTTTGGTGATTAAAATTAAATTTCACACTTAGTTATATACTCCTAAGAGTGTTCATTTTTATGCTTGTTTGTTTAAGGTTATTTAATTTTAGTAAAATAATTGATGTGTATATGCTCCCCTATCCCCTTTAGGGAACTCAGGTGACCAAAAGCATTCATTCTCTGCTTCAGTCACTTTAGTCCAAAAACATTAAAATAAATTTATTAAGGCCCTCCCCAAATTCATATGATTTGGGTGATCCAAATGTGACCCTAAAGTCTTTTCACTTATCTTTATTTTATGCATTTTGGCTTTTGACTAGGAGTTCATCACCTCCTCATGGGTTCTTTAGGGAAGCATTGACCCAATAATTCATCTATCAACATTATTTCAAACCCACTCCATGGTAGGGTATATTAATTAAGCTGGTGAATTGCTAGGATGGTAGTTTGAGCTATTAAACTACCTCTGTTAGAAACTATTACCCTCAAAATGTATTATTTACTCAAACATCACACTACATTGATCAAGTAAAGGATTTATTGGTTATGAAAAGGACAAGATTTTTTCACAATATGATAGTTGATGTAGATCAAATTGATGTGAGCATATCTTATGTTATATACACTTGGGACCATCTATAAATGCACAAAATTTGATAGCTTAGAACAACCCCACTTGCCATGAATATGGTGCAGGGTGAGTAGCCCAAAGTTTCATGTCATAGTACAAAATATTGAGAGAAGAGGGAGCCTAAAAACCCTACTTTTCATGCACTTTTTTTTTGGATTAATAATTAAAATCCTATCAAGAGTGATTATATTGATATAAATTGATAGTGTTATGCAACCTTGTTAGTTTTATGATTTGGGATGTTATGCTTAGGTGTTTATGTCATTATTTTATCCTTTCTTGCATAGTTTTGAGTCTAAACTATAATTTTTTGTTTGTTATACCATGTTAAAATGAGTCTTGTTTATACATCATTCTTTTCTTTCAAGAGGCATTACGTTACCCATTTGACATCGTATATGTGCCTTGGTCTTTTGATAAATCTTTTATGTGTGTCATTTGATTAAAAAGGGTTTAGTTATGCTACCCAATCCATTTCAAACCTTTTTACCTTTGAGTATTGAAACCAAACCATATATCATACCTTTAGATCATGATAACATTGTTACACTACTCAAATCATTTCAAAGACTTATTTACCTTGTGTCTAAAATTTTGATTTCAAAACCAAACTAGTATGCCTTTTTTATGTTTACCTATTGTCATTATATTTTCCATTCTTGTCTAACTTATTTGTTTAAATAAGCCTAGTTTTCCAATTTGAGTTTTTAATTAACCTTGATAAGTTCAAATCCAAACAATGATTGATTTCTACCTATGCCTTGTGTAATTTTGGCCTAGAAATTGATATTTCTCTTTTGGGTTGTGTAACTTAGGTTAATTATTTATAAAAATTTAAAAACTATTATTGTGCCTCAATTTTTTATAAATATCTTATCTCCATATGTCTTTTGTTTCATGTCTTATACTAATTGACCAAGTTCATGTTTAAATTTGAGTGCCTAGTTTATGCCAAAGTATTTCAGATTTGTTAGATTAAATCTCTCACCTTGTTGTATTTTAAAAGTCTATATTTTGTGCCTTTTCCAAAAGACCTAACATAAACCTAATTTGAGCCTAGCTTTCATGCCTTTTTCTAAAGACCTTGAAATTTTTGTTTTCTTATATTAGACTTATTTGAAACACTTTGTAGCTAGAGTTTGCCACTCTAGTTTTATTCATCCACTTGACCTTTTGTGAAATAGTTTAATTTTATACATCTAATGTTAGACTATTTTGTACCAAGTTTTAGCATAGACCCTTTATGGAGTTACATCTCCATCTTTTGACAAAGTTAGACCAAGTTCAAACCATTTGTCCTTTGGACAATATTTTAAGATTTTGTATAATTCTAATCCTTTCTAATGAAAAATTCATCTTTAATTTAAATATGTCTCACTATACTCATAGTAGACACATGTATAATCTTGGGTATGATAATGTGGTTGCACAAGATGACTTTGTTCAAGACCCTTATGGTGACGATGTAGTTTGTGAGATAGATCCTTATCTACCTTACAACACTTAATCTAAAAAATAAATCCAAGATCCTTTAGCTCACTATTTGGTCAACATGCCTCCATATTCAAAGTAGGACAAAGAACAAATAGTGTAGTACCTAGTTAGTGTACCTTTGGTTGTAGACCAATTTCAACAACAACTATACTACATTATGATACCATCAACATACAACCTCTATTTATTTTATCATAACTTTTTTGAAAATAAGGACAAAGTTTTAATTAGATCTATAGAGGCAAGGTCTAAGTTTCCAGTATACTTCCCCCACAAAAATTTTCCAAATCTAGTTAGAGTGCCTTGTAATGTACTTTAAAATAAAACCATTAAACAATCCTCTTCTAACAATCCTCAATCGCTAGTGTTGATGTTGTATCAAGACCCACATATGCTTATCACAAGAAAGGGCCTTATGGAGAACCATTTTATACAAATGCAGATAGCATATCAAACCTATTTGAACTTAGTGCACATTTCAATAACATGGTCATGTCAAACACTCCTCTCATCGAGCTGGCTACTTCAATAAGAGTCCTAATCAAATTGACAAGTCAAGATAATCTAGGTATAGACCCAATCATAAAAATCACTTTAGTTGGATACATGTTTAATGCCCCCACTATCAAATAAGTTTCTACTATTTTTACATAGACAAATGTGCCAAACATAGTAGATAACATGCAAGTGTCATCCAATCTAGACCAAATTACTTTAACTATACAAACAACTAGTCTAGATAAAATGCATTTAATTAACACCATGATTGGTTCATAATAGTAGGGGGTAAAAACTTCTAACTCTCAACCATAACAAGATACCTCTAATCCTCAAATAACTACTTCATCAAGCATGTAATCACAAGGATTAAGTAGTCAAGCAACACTCAATGCCATGCCTCCACAAAACATGATGAATGTTACTCCACCACAATAGGGGATGATTAACATTCCATAACAATAGGCATAATCCAATATACCAATGTAGTAGAGATCAAATATTTCTCCACATCAATAAGGGGTATATAATTTTCCACCTCATTAGGTAGTGATAAGTATGCCTCAATAATCATAAATCAACATGTCTTTACCATCAAAAATGATGTCTAATCAATAGTATATGTCTATAGGTCAGTGAAAAATGATGAACACTCTACAATCATATAATTCATAACAAGTGTTTTCATAACCAAGAGGTTCTACTATTTAATAGGTACCAATTAGGCAATAATTTCCTTTCATTCCAAATGTGTTATAAATTCATAGACAAGGCCTTATTTCAAAGTTTTCCTTAATCAGTCAGGATTGACTAGTCAGTAGTAAGTCCCTACTCAAACTCAATAGGAAAAATACTTCACCCAAAGCCATATCCTTCCATCTTAGCCATAATTCCCCTAAAACTAGGCCTACATACCAAATCCTAACCAAAATATCCACCACAATGTGTATAATTCCAACAATCACATCCTAATCAATGAATGCATATTCTTAGTCAATTCCCTAACTAAACCAACATTATGCACCAAACCATGCTTCCATTATACCTTGGTCAAGGTATTCCACCTTTGACCACCCAACTTCCACTTCAAGCCAATCTTCACCACCATCCAAGCTGAGAAGTAGACCAAGAATTTTAAGTTATATGGCATTTGTTCTTACCATTCAACATAGAGTATCTTCAAATACCATTTCATCTAGAGTACGAACCACTGAGGTTTGATAAATATGAGGGTAAAGAAGACCTAAAGGCCCATTTAACTAAAGTCTTTGTTATTTTCTAGCTACTGGATTAAAGTGACATATACCTCCTACTTTTATTTCCTTAGAGTTTATCAGGATAAACTTTTTAGTGGTTCCTAAAATTTTTAAAGAACTTAGCATCTAATTTTGATGACCTTCCAAACAATTTTGTGCATCATTTCTCCTACAATCTCAAACATGAGATTTATTTGGTAGATTTGACTGAAGCCAAGAAAAGGCTAGTGAAAGTTTCACTAGTTATCTACAATGATGGAGAATCCTTTCTAGTCATTTCACCAATAATTTACTAGATAAATAACTAGTTTTTGTGTTTACCAAAAAATTGCATAGTGTGATATCTTACCATCTGGAACTATAGTGTACATATACTTTTAAGGAAATCATTAACAAAGGTTTGTTTATATAAATAGACCTTATTAACAAAAGTATTATCAAGCTTACCTCATCAAATCAAAATTAGACCCAAAACCAAGGAAAGGACCAAAATCAAAACCAAAACCAAGTCCAAGCACAGGGATTGGCACTAGCCTAGGCCAACAATTATGAAAAATACAACCAATTTAACTAAAACTATAATGTTGTTGTAAATTGAGTAACTAAACCATGATATGTCCAAATGGCATAAATACCATCTACTTAATTTATGGTGTAAATGCAAATTACTCCTCAAAAACAACTTATTCAGTAAGAATCACCTTCATAACAACTTGGACTAGTACAATAAATTTAACAACCTATGCCTTGAAAAATACTTTCTCTAAGGTAAAATGGGCCTATTCACCAAGTTTTTAGTGACTTTAGAGAGCCTATTGAAGCTATGATTTATAAACTAGCTACCACTAACTTGATTAGCTAGCCCATTTTCACGCACTATCCTGAGGGAATTCCTTATCTAGATTGGTATAGATAAAATGAGTTCTATGAATACCATCAGGTTAATGGACATAATCTATCATTGTGTGAAAATCACGCATCTCATTTAAAATATGTTTGAAAATGGGGAGATAAAATTGGATAATAGAGCTTATGCATCTACTTAGATCCTAGTCATTTATCAAAACCATTTTCCAAAACATAACAATAACAACCAACAACAACAACAAAAGAGTCCAAAATAGTAACATCAATAGTATCAATAGTAATGATAATAATAACAATACCAGCAACAACAAAACCAACACCAACCAAATGTGTGTAACTAAGATAAGAATAATGCTAAAAACTAAAATACTTATCATGTATTTGTACATGACTACAACAAACTTGTAGGTCATCTTGTGGGAGGTCATGTTTCCACCATCTCCATAAATCTAAGACCAAGTGCTACAAGAACATGACCATTGCTAATCAATCCCAATAAAACAACCTATACCAATGATCTTTCCTTGACTTGGGACTACATATAGGTGTCCTAAGAAGTGGGGATTATGACTTTTGAACCTTATACCGATAACTCATGATTGGCATGTGACCACATACAAGTGCATTGATAATTGAGACTTATCCTATCTATCCCCCATCTACCATCATTTGTTAGAAACAATTGTTTTGTCTTTAATATATATTACAAAATCATAACTTGATGGTCAAATATTAACATCCTAGACCCACAACCATCTTCCACCACATCCATCCAGCCCACCATTCTAGATAGGAATAATCCATTTACTATTGTGAAGGACAAGACATTTGATATTATGGAATAACTTCAAAAAATTCCTATACAAATTTCTATTTTGGATTTATTATGTACGTTAACCATCCACAATAACATCTTAATATATTTTCTTGGCCAATCCTAGGTTTTAAATGACATATCCTTAGATAAATTCCACTCTTTAGTTGGACATCTAGCCCTAGGCAATCAGTTATCCTTCGACCAAAGTGATATGTCACCCTTTGCCCTCTTCATAACAATCCAATATACATCAAAGTTGTCATCATATGGCACAAAGTGAAACATGTCCTCATAGACAATGGATCGAGCCTATATATTATGTCTTTAAAGCTCATCAAGCTTTTCAGATACATAATTGCCAATCTTCATCCAAAAATGATCACTATCAAAGATTTTGATAATGAGGAATGAGAATTACAAGGCACCATCATCTTGCTAGTTATTTTTGGGCCTTTGACCCATGATACATTATGCCATGTATCAGACCCTATCATATAAGTTTCTCTTGGGTAGACCTTCGATACATGAAATTCATGCAATCCATTCAACATTACACCAATGTATCAATTTTTCTCATTTAGGCATGGAGGTTACCATTCATATATATGTGTATCCCTAAAAACATTTTAAATATTTGGAGGTTGAGTATGAAAGCTATAATTACCATTTTAGCTCGAATCTAGCTCCCAAAAAGGATAAGGGGAAAGAAATTATTGTTGATTTATTAAAGGCCAATTACATTAACCTAGATATCCTTGATTCATCTTCCTATGTATCACCTCCTAAAATGTCCAATCACTTTACCATCATAGCTAATGGCCCAGGAGAATATTTGACCCATGATACATTCCACATTACCAAGATTCCATAGAACTCCAATTCCTATGGAAGACCTAAATTCAATCCACCTTGCATGGAATGGCAAAGGAAAATTGCATATTCTAGCTCCTATAATTTTCACACCAACCACTAACATAGAATAAGACCCACTTTTAGACGATCAAACCTAATTATACAATGCTAAACTGGCTAACTATTACAAAAATACTAAATACCCCATACCTAATAGAATAATGGAGAAACATGCCTATGAAGGAGGTCTTGAACCAAATTAGTAAGGAATGCTTGAGCTAATATCCATGACTTGGTACAAAGGAACCTATGGTCTCATATTTAAACTACTTTGGGGTGACTCCATGTATCTTATTCATTTTTCAACATTTATGACTAGTGATGATGATGCTAGCAGTGAAGTAAATTTTGATCATAGCTCTTCTAAAGACCTAGTTAATACCAATCTATTTGACACCTATGTTATTTATACCCTTATACCAGTTTTTTACCATAATCTACTTCCTCTATATCACCCTCAACTTATAACTTGGGACCAATAAAAATCCAGAATTCCTATAGATGAGTTTGAGAATGATGAGGCCTTTTGTGATTTTTTAGGCCTAAGAGATAATTTTTTGTTGGAAGACCACCAATAAGTGTTCTCAATCAAAATGGATCCTACAGCCTATTTTGAAGAGTGGGTGAACACCCTTATCCATAAAAAATTAAATTAAAACATTAAATTCACAAAGTAAAAACCTCTTTTAGGTGATTTTGGACCAAGGTAATAGTAAAGAGAAAGGCCAATCTTCTATTGAAAACCTATTTCAAGTGCCATTAGATAGGGGTGTTCAACCTTTATCAACAATATCTCAAAAGACCACCAATGATGAACTTGCCTATGGGTTTGAGTTCAATTATAAATAATAACATGCCTTTGACTAAATCATCCAAGAATTTAATAGTGTTTGTCATATGGCCCTACTTACCATTGGGAGATTTTGATTCATCTTGCCTAGGGGAACTTGAAGAGCCAATCTAAATAGAGGTCTTTGTCATTATAAGCCAATTCCAATCTTTGCCAATCATTCTGGAAGATGGTTTGACTCTTCTTATAGAGGACACTATATAATTTAACATCAGGATTCCAAATGAACTTAAATGTATAAAACTAAGTACATCCCTCACTAAGGAGGAATTTGACATCTTTACATCCCTTCTAAGGGAATTTATTGATATATTTACTTGGGCCTATTTTGACATGTCAAGTTTAGACCCTACCTTAGTTGTACACCATCTTATTGTACATCTTGATGCCAAACCTGTTAAACAAAAAGTATGTAAGATGCATCCTCACATTGTTGTATTAGTAAAGAAAGAGTTGGAAAAACTCTTATAAGTGAGATGTATTTGACTAATAGACTACTTAGAGTAGATCTCAAATATTGTGTCAGTCAATAAGAAACTAGAAGGAATTAAAAAATGCACTGATTTTAGATATATAAATAAGGCCTACCCTAAGGATGACTTTCCTCTACCTAACATTGACATGATTATTGACTTCACAATTGGGTATGAAATTATTTCAATGATGGATGGATTTTCATGTTATAAATAGATCTAAATTAAACTAAAAAACCAACATAAAATAGTGTTTACCACTCATTAGGGAACATTATGTTATTAGGTTATTCCATTTAGTCTCAAAAATGTTCGGGCCACATACCAAAGGGTTATGACCATCATATTTCATGATATAATGCATGACATTGTTAAAGACTACGTCAATGACATATTTGGAAAATCAAAGACCAAGTTTGATCATCTAACAATACTACAAAAAATATTTGAGAAGTCATGTGAATACAAAGTCAAATTCAATCCAAAAAAATGTTTTTTTGGAGTTACTTTAGGAAAATTACTAGGCTTCATTATGTCTCATCAAGGCATTGAAATCAATCCAACTAAAGTACAAGCCATTATCAAGATGTTACCACTTTCTAATTTAAATTAGATTAATAATTTTTAGGATAAGATCCAATTAATTAGATGTTTCATTTTTCAATTGGTCGATAAATGTCATCCATTTACACACTTACTAAAGAAAGGTGTCATATTTCATTAGGATGAAGAATGCCAAAAATATTTTTAGCATTTAAAGGACTATCTTTCAAATCTTCCTATTTTTTGCCACTATTGTTAGGAAAGCCATTTTCCTATATCTGTTAGCTAGAGATAAATCCCTAGGGGCACTTCTAGCTCAGCATGATGATAATGGAAAAGAACATGTTTTATACTATCTAAGCCATACACTAATTGTGTATGAACACAATTATATGCCCATTGAAAAATCCTATTTATTTATGGTCTTTTTATCCCAAAAAATATGACATTACATGTTAAACAACAAGACCATGGTCAATTATAAAGTAGATCCACTCAATTATCTACTATTTAAGATAGCTTTACAAGGTCATATGGCTAAATGGATTATGATTTTGAGTGAATTTGAAATTTAATAAATTAAATAGAAGGCCATCAAGGGAAAATTACTTATAGACTAACTTGCTACATCTCCCTTTGTAGATACAAAACTACTTATATTCTAATTCCCAGACAAGTCCATTATGACCATCATTGAAACACCTCTTGAGGAGTAGTACTGGAAATTCTATTTTGATGGATCATTCATAGCACATGAATCAAGAGAAGACCTATTATTTAGTACACAATAGGGAGATCTCATCCCTAAAACATTTTGTATCATATTTCCTTATACTAATAACATGGATGACTATGAAGCACTTATTGTAGGGCTTTGTCAAGCAGTAAAATGGAATATTCAACATTTCAAGGTTTGTGGTGATTCTTAATTAATCATCAATTAGGTTATAGACAACTTTCAGACCAAAGATGATAAGTTGGTGTCATACAAGGCCATTGTTGACACTCTCAAATAGCATATTATTGGCATACAACTTGAACACATACCAAGGTCCAGTAATAAAATAATAGATTCCATGGCCACCATTGGCTCTTTGATCTGTCATTCAAATAAAATAAAATAATATCAATTCCTTGTTAAAAATATTCTAGCACTAGTTCATGAACCTTCAACCATCACATTGATCTATGATATTATTGGTCCCAACTCTATATGGTATTCAGACCTTTATACTTACCTTCATGACCACATTATACTATTTGACCTATCATACAAACAATCAAAGGCCTTTACCCACCATGCTATACATTATAACTTATTTGGACCAACCCTTTATTTTCATAGCTTTGATGTAACTCTACTTTGTTTTTTAACTTTAGTATAATCAACATTAGTGTTCCAGGAAGTTCACGAATGATTATGTGGATCCCACACCAGTGGGGTTATCTTAGCCAAAAAGCTCCTATGTGATAGTTATTAATGGCCAACTATAGATACAGATACAACTGCATATGTTAAAAGGTGTGATAATTGTTAAAGGTATGCCAATATAATTCATTCCTTGACCAAAAATCTAAAACCAATGCTTAATCCATGTTCATTTACTACATGGGGCCTCAGTGTCATTGGGAATATTAACCCCACTTCATCTAATGGCCATAAACACATCCTAACCACTACTAAATATTTCACTAAATGGGTTGAAGCTATACCCCTTATGTGACTAGAAAATTAATTTCTAAGTTCATCTTCAACCATCTTATCTATCACTATGGTATCTCATCTGACATTATATATGATAATGATAGATCATTAAAGAAAAAGGATGTCAAATTGTTGTGTTGAGTACTACATTACTCAACATTTTTATACCACCTATTACCCACAAGGTAATGGCCAAGCAGAAGCATCCAACAAAACCATTATCAACATCCTTGAAAATATTATCAATTATGCCGACCATGATTGGCACCTCAAAATATTCCATGCCCTCTGGGCATACCACATCAATTATCATACCCCAATAGAAGCCACTCCATATTCCCTAGTTTATGGCATTAAGGCCATTCTTTCCATTGAGGTTGAGTTACCTTTTTTATGCATCTCATTAAAGCATATCCTAGATGATGAGGCTTACTAACTACTCACCTGCAAGAACTAGAATTACTTTATGAGAAATGAATGGTTGTAGTCAATAGACTTCAATCATACTAGAACAGACTTTGTGACCACTACAATTGGTGGGTTAAACACAAAGAATTCAAAATTGGTTAAATAAACCCAATATAATACCATGGCCAAGAAGAAGCACAAGGGCAAGTTCAAACATAACTAGATAGGCTCCTATATCATTTTTATAAATTATTGATATAGAGCATATAGGCTCACTACACTAGATGGGGATAAACTTGATGTGTTGATGAACATTATACACCTCAAGCATTACTTCACTTGAGAGTCTTGAATTATTATTTATGAGGTAATTTTCCCTTGTACCATAATATCGAATTTTTTCTTTATACCATACCATTATATCATATACCATTCTACCATGCCTTTCATATCGACAAAATTTATTTTCACCCTCCCTACCCAACCTCTTTGACCTTCGTTCCTTTCCATTGGTTTCATGGCACTTTTAGCAAGAAGAATCAGAACAAATTTTATCAATTGATTCAGTATTCTAGATAAAGGCCATATTTTAGAGCAAAATGATAGTGGTTTGGTATTTTCATCTTTTAACCCTTGTTTCATTCCATTTAAGTACTCCTTATTATAACCACCTTTGGGAAAATCAGAGTCTGACCATTGTGATACTAATTATAACCTCCTATGGGAAAATTAGTATCATTGACTTATGTCTTTGTTTCCTAATTATAACTGCCTATGGGAAAATTAAGAACAAGCCTTTTATCATGCCTTGAGGTACCACCTTGCCATGCATAGTCCATACTATTCCATTTGCCTACTTTGTTTAGTTTATGAATTTGTTGCTACCTAGTCAGATTCCTCCATTGTAAGGTGGAACTATAGTGACTTGAGGTCCCATCTTGGGACTATATAGGTAGTGTCGATTCATGTTGAGGTCAACTTAGTCACCCATTGGGCAAGATCTCACCATTTTTTGCTTTGGACCATTTTATATCTCATAATTATTAATTGAATTGAGATATAGATAAAATTCCAAAACATTTGAAAATAGATCTATAAAATCTTAAAAACACACACAATCAACCACTTCTTTGACTTAAGGATTCTATGAAGCATCACTAATTAATAAGAAACCACCTATCATTTAGTTTCTCCATCTTTTTTAGCATAACATCCCATGCACTCACCATTTTGCAAGCCCATTCCCATATTCCATCTATCACATCAATCATATTTTATTATCATTATTTTTATTTTATCCTATATCTTGGGAGAATTATATTTGGCTTGAAGTTTTTATTGGATATTGAATCCATAGAAATATGTAGGTAGTGTCCACTTGCCTAGTGTATCTAGAGTTAGCTTGACCACCCTCTTCTTTTTCTTCTATTCCCCCATTTTGTTTGTTTATTTGTTGTCTCCTATAATGTAGGGGAAATGTTCATCATCTGGTCATTCTCTATTTGTGTTAACATTAGGATTAACCATTGTTTTTTGTTTCATTTTATTCTCTTTATTTTATTTTGTTCTTTATTTTATTGGTGTTTTGTTTCTTTATTTGTTGCTTTCTTGTTTATTTTCCTTCTTATTATGCCTTGATTCAGTCTATGTGCATTCATTAAGTGATTCCTTTTGAATTATTATTAAATCTATCCATATTCATATGTTAACATTGTCATCATGGTTTTTATAATTGGTGCATTATTTTCTCTTATTTATTGGATTGTGTCATTCCTTATGCATATTTAAGCAAAGTTATCATGGTATTCTATCATGATGCATACCATCATGTGTTACAACAAAAATAATCTTGGAAAGTCTTACACAACAATGTGGCCATGATATATCTCCTTGGCACCTGAAATTTTTTTGATCTACCCAAATATAAAGTAATTAAATCATGAAATAATTTTAATCCTTACTAATTATGATGTGCATCTCCATACTAGCAGGTTGCCCAAATTCATCTTTCTCCTCTCTACCACTTTTCCATAATATTCTCATCATTTTATCAATGATTATAACTACCTCTGGTCAAATCATTGTACCTCATCCCACTTGTGATGCTAATGATTCTATCTACCTTTGGGCAAATCAATGTGTATCATCCCACCTATAAAGCCAGTGATTATAACTATTTATGGGAAAATCATTATGTTTTGATCTATCTAGATTTTAATAATTATAACTACCTTTAGGCAAATCATTCTCATCCTTCTTCCCAACTACGACATGTTTTAATTATGATAATGATTATAACTACATGTGGGTAAACCATTATCTCTATCAACCCAATAAGGGCTCAATATTATCCTATCAATGATTATAACCACCTATGGGTAAATAATTGTTATTCATTTTCATGATTATAACTACCTTTGGGAAAATCATTCTCTTATTAACCTAATCCTCTTTTTTATTATTATAACTACCTTTGGGCAAATCATTATCTTTTGTATCCCATCTATGTTGATGATTATAAATGCTTATGGGCAAATAATCATGTTTAGCTTCCCAACTAGGGAAGTTCCATATTCCACTAATTATAACTTCATATGGTCAAATTAGTATTTTCCACCCCATTTTACCTTTGTTCCCATTATTTCCTTCTTTTGAGGGATCGATCGCTGACCCTTTTTTTGATCTGCTCCCTTGAGGGGGAATCTATAGTTCATCCATTGTCATACAAGACCTCTTCACTCTTTGATAAGAGGTTACTTTGCCTATGGCTTGAAATGCCTTCCCAAATAGGGGTAAACTATAGACACCTAAAACTGGCCATAACTAGATTTCGATCAAATTTTAGACCAATTCCTACCAACCATTGTAAATTAAGCCTAACAATCACTAAACATCCCAAATTTTCTTTTGCATCATTCATCAAATCTTAGAATCATTTTAATACATCCCTAATTAGGATACTAGCCCATATGTAATAAAAACCTCACAAATTCATCCCTAATTACCTTATGGCATTATAACAATCAATTTGGCCTATGGACCTATTAAGTGGGGAACTTGCACACTTAATAAAATCTCGAAAGAGATAACATATTAATCATAATAAAATAGAAAGTTAAACAAGATTAAATGCCTAGTTGAATTATCCATTTGAAATTAATAAATACCTTAAAAAGGAAATTTAAAATATCCTAGCCTTTTAACATTGCCTTTATGAGTTGTCGATCTCTTTAAAAATATCTTAAAATATCTAATTTTTAGAACCATGCCTAGTAATTAAAAATAATAATTACTTAAAAACTATTAAATCTACTAGATTTAGTTTTAAATCACCTAGTTTTAGATTGAACCCATTCCAAGCCTAAACTCAACCTTAACTCACCTTAGGTGAGAGTTGATTCCTAAGGCTATAAATACAAGGCCATGCCTATTAGTTTTCAACCTCTCATAAGCCAAAGTATAATGCTAATTTGGAAAGAGACAAGCTTTGCAAGTAAGGTTATAATGCCAAATTCTTAAGCCAAGTAATCACAAACCATGGTACCAAAGAGAGAAGGAGACAAAGAAGCTTCATTGCCAAAGATTTCTTGATGCACAAACTAAAAAAACCACTCAAAAAATCAATTTGGATCTCCCAAGGAAGGTAAAAGAGTTATTATCTTTTATGTTTTTGTTGTAGTTTTATTTAGTGTTTGTTACTAATCTCTCCCTAGTATCTGGGCTAGGAGTGTAAGTGTTAGAGTGTTTATTTGAGTTTCATTTGCTTGAACTAACACTATAATAACCTCCCTTATTGGATTTATATTATCACAATTTCCACAACTACCCTAAAAATAGGGGTAATTCATGGGGATTTTTCATAGAGATCAGGATCTTACATTATATTCACAAGAACATTTTTCAATACACAAGCTCAGCTTAAAAAAATTAGACATGAGTAAAACATAGGAAAAAAAAGGGAACCGAAAATTAGTACAATGACTCAATTTTTAGACTAGACAAACATTAGAATCTAAATAGGGACACTATCACCATATGGAGATACTATACAAGGTATGACACTACTACCTAGTATCTCTAATTGAGGTTAGTTCAGATTAACTAGAATATTACACCAAGTATAGTATGCACAAATATAGTTATAGGTTTGATAGTTATGATTAGATTTTTCTCATATTCACAGTAGCTTAGCTTAAATTCATATCAATTGATAAAATTTGGGGAATCATGTATGGCATGACCATTCCCATATTCAAAGTAGATACTCATATAAAGTTATTACAACTTAATCTAGAATTGGTATACTTAGATATTAGATTAGGGTCATGTACATGACACATTATTTCCATATGCTTAGTTACACACATGTTGATTACATCGAATGGAAAAATCCATGTCATTATATACATTATATACACTTGACATCATATTTTAGGTTCTCACTAGTTTTATGCCTTACTCCATCTGTAGTCATTGTCATTTTTGGGTGGCTGAGAGCTACCTAATATACCTAAGTGGCCATAGAGCCTAGATATATAGTTAGATATACCTAGTTATATATTTCCAATACTTTTCACAATTCATTTTTAGATGCATCTACTACACATAAGTGGGAAATGTTGGAGTCATATCCTACTTGAGTTATTAAGATACCCACATGAGAGGGTTAAACATACTTTTAGTCTAGTCCAATCTATTCATAAGTCATGATCTACTAAGTAGGGATGGGAAATGATGGAGTCAAAACTAGATTGAGTTCTTAAGCCACCCACACAATAGGATTGAGCAAGATATCATCTTAGTATAATTTATGCAATGATTTGATCATTATGTACATGCACACACATGGGTTATCACCAAGTTCATGCATTGGTTTGCATACCCAATGAGGTGTATCCATTCCTTTACTCTTTCCCATTTATTTACTCAAATTTACTCTGTTACTTCTTTTAAATATAGTATTTTACTTTTTTTATCTCTTAATTAAGGGTTGATTTATGCATGTTTCATTATCGGTCATGCTTTAGATCATGCTTCACATACACAGACTAGTTTCACATATTCAAACTCAGCTACAAGGGCTTCATTTCTTAGGTGAGTCTAGGTACACTTATTTTTTCTTTATACTAATCATTTCACTTTATTTCATTTCAAGTATAAGGGGGGATGTAATAACCTAAAAATGGTATTTGAGTGTTAAGATTGATACTTGAGACAACTTATTCCTAGCTTAGCCCTATACTTATTATAAAACCTTTTATCACACTTTTATAGCCTTTGTGTAAACCACAAGCATCCCTAGTTAGCTAAAACATAGTCTTAGACATTCATTCCTATATATTAGCTAGATATTAGTGCCACATTAAGGACACTAGATCTACATAGTGCTAGTGTCCATAACATGGTGCTAATGTCCTTTACCCTAACTTTCCCTAATGGATATATTTGCACAAGTTAAACCCTCCTAAGGTTAGCCTAAGTATATTTTATTATCTACATAAGATATATAACACTATAAATACATGATTTTTAGACCTCTATCCACTAGATGGAAAATATATGTAAAAGGCATATTCAAACATGAAACAAGTTGAGAAAAAACAAGTTTATTAATCCCTATTCTACCCTAATTCTGCATACTACCATCTACAGCTGCCCTAATCCCAAATTTTAAATTTTTATAATCTCAAGCACACTCAACACATTAAATACTACTATAATTCTAACATTACTTACACTTGCACCACAACTTAGGTGGGGAGAACTATATCAGGCTTGAACCCTCCTTGGAGTATTGGTATATAGGCAATTATATTCATAGTGGGGTGTTGAGGATCTCCAACCTATCATGCTAATGAAAATAGATATTCAGCTTATGCCTTACTTGTATGAATGATTAGGATTTACATAATAAATTATTTATTATAGGAAAAATATAGAGTTTCAAACCTAATTTGTGCAGGAATAGAACCTAGAAACATATGTGCAGGTGTACTAGAATTTAGGAATAGTCCTATATAAAGAACACTAGTTCCATTTTCTTAGCACTAAAGCCACATGGCACTACTGTCTAAGTGTGGTGATATTATCTAGGAGAGGATATAACATAGGTATCTATTTGATGACACTTAAACCTATTCATATCTTAGTTTTCAACACTCGGATATTTTGCATCAAGTGTTTTCTAGATAAGTCTTTATTTGCACATATTTATTACTATTTTTAGAAATTCAAATAAATTTAAAAATTGTAACACATTAGTGATTATTTATTAAATATTATTTCACTAATTTAGACTACTCAACCCTTTAATCAAACATAGGATTTACATATAAAAACCCCAAAATGTTAAAATAATTTACTTTTTCAATCCAAATAAATCAATTACTGCCACAATTTATCCAAGAGTTTCAAAATAGGAAAGATAGAGTTCAAGGCTTTTATCTTGGAACCTTTTTTAGGTAAAAATAATATAATTTCAAATAAATTTAGTCTTACCCATCTATTTTAAGTACCATGACAATACCTTTCCCTAAACATTTTTAACTTCCCAAACTTGACAAATACAAAGGTAAAGTCGATCCTAAGGAGCAACTTAAAGACTTCTACCATGCATGAGTAGATGTTGATTATATAAATGAGTACATGTTAAGACTCTTTTAAAGAAGTTTCAGGGGTCAATCTCTTGAATGGTTTTCATTCCTACCCAAAGGATCAATATTCACCTTCGAGGACCTATCTAAGAAGTTTGTTCATCATTTTTATACATATTTTTTTTGGAACAACAATCACATAACCAAATTAGTTCAACATTAAAAATAAAATGAATAAGACCTAGAGGATGAACTCTACCTTCCTCCACAACCCCCAAAGCATATAGAAGATTCAAGTCTTTCGTTGATGCATGTAAATGTATCACAGGGTTCATATAGTGTTGAAAACATTTATCATTTCAAGATTCTAGGAATCTTTTTCATGAGTTGTTGATTGTGATCTTCCTAAGTTTTATGGTGGAGTAGTGACTGAGCTATTTGACTATTTTATAAAATGATTATGCAAGTGGTTTTTGGGAGAAATTATGGTCCTAAATATTGTGAAGATGAATTTTATTTGAGTTAAGTCTAATGATTAATGATTAGAATCTAAAATATAAAGTATAATCTCACATGAATATTAACAATGAGAAAATAAACTATAGTGATTTGATAAAAAAATGAGAAAAAGGTAGGTTAAGGAAAAAAGAGAGATTTTTCTATTTCTAAGCTTAGACATCTTGATAAAGTTTCATTTCATCAAATATATGCATCTTCAAACTAGCATATGACATTAAATTACCAAATAGTATAGATCTTATCATATACTAAGAAAATGTCTAAGGATATTTGAAATGTGCAAATTAGAAATCAGACTCACTTTAAAGATTTAATTAAACAAGAAAATTGCATTTGCACATATTCTATAAAAGTAATGATATTGAAATGAATCTAATAAAGTTTAGCCAACCTAGCATAAAGCTCAAATTAGCAAATCTATATTAGTACATGTACATCTAGAATTCATAAAAGCAATTCAAATCTAAACATCAGAATAGATACTTGAGGAAGCATCCATGATAAAAAACAAATAAACAAAATGAGAAAACCTTCACAAAATTATCCTACTTGTATTACTTGCTCTAAAATTTACAAAATATTTTTTCTCTCAAAACTTCCTCCTCTATTACAATGATAATACCCCATTTTATAGGTTGGAAGAGCAACCTTATGAGTTATGTTGGTTAGTCATTATTAAATGAGAATTAGACAAGTGTGAAGGATAGGTGTCCTTTTATAAATGTTCTAGAACTAATGATACTTTTCAAATATGAATAACCTATAATCCATATGTGTTACATGTTTCACATGCTTTTAAAAAATAGTATATGTTGACCAATTTTTGGTCCTGTAGGCCAAAATCGATCTCCTTCTTTCCCTATTATTCTGAGCCAGTTTCAAATTTGGTTGCACAAGTCTTTCGACATAAGATGAACCAATTCAAAGAATGAAAGGGATTTTACAAATCTTCTTCAGACTCTTGTCCAAAGAAATTCACAAGGAAAGAGAGATAAAATGATTTAAGACACTTTTCCTTAAGGTTAGAAAAGTGGTTCAACGTCAGGGTTCAACGACATGATCTTTCCAAGAGTTAAGAATTTTGAACTTTGAACCATTGAACCATTGAACTAGTTTAATTAGTTGATTCAATCAAATGGTTCAACCACTTGGTTCAACTTCTTGGTTCAAGCAGTCAGTTTAATCACTTGATTCAATTGGTTAGTTCAAACAAATGGTTCAATCGAACGGTTCAATCGGTTGGTTCAAATAAATGGTTCAATCACATGGTTCAATCTGTCAGTTCAATCAAAGGGTTCAATTAGTTGGTTCAATCACTTGGTTCAATAAGTTGGTTTAATTGGTTTGGTTCAATCGAATAGTTTAATCAGTTGGTTCAAAAAAATGGTTCAATAAATCAGTTCAATCAAAGGGTTCAATCAGTTGGTTTAATCACTTGGTTCAACTGCTTGGTTCAAGTAGTTAGTTTAATTGGTTTGGTTTAATTAAATGGTTCAATTGGTTAGTTCAAATAATTGGTTCAGTCACATGGTTCAATCGGTAGTTCAATCAAAGGGCTCAATCAGTTGGTTCAAAGCGGTTGGTTCAAGTGGTCAAATGAACGAGCAGAACACAATATTGAACCATTTAACCATTGAACCGTTGAACCAATTGTTGGTTCAATAAATTGGTTCAATCAAAAGGTTCAAGGGAGTCTCCCAAAGCCTAAAGGACAAGTACCCTTGTAGAGGGTAGGGAACACATGCAAAGAGATCAAAGAAAAGGCTGAAGGAATCGACCAAATGGAGACAAGTGCATGAACGTCAATTTTATGGAAATGAAATAGCCATTGATCTTTAAATAAAAGGTATGATGAAAGAATTCAAAGGCTTAAAGCTAGAAGGAAGAAATCATCAAGGAGGGAGTCCAAACAGCTAAAGAATTAGTAGAAGTTAGCCCCTAAAAGATGAAGGAACCAGAAAAGATAAAGCCAGGAAGAGGCAAAAGAGCCAAGTGTAGAAACAGACAAAATAGTCCAAGTGGCAAAGGAAGGTGTCGACTCAAGGAGTTACTCTAGTGGTTGACATAGTATCTACTAAGTGGTCATCAAGGGGCATGAATAGTGAATGGTGTGACCCATTTTTCTTCACTTTACATTGATGAGCAGATAAATTGCGTGAATGCCTTGAAGGAGTGATCTTGTTTGCAGAACAATGACATGGCCCATAATTTCACATATGACATTTAATATATCTTAAATGCCTAAATTCAAAGTAGGAGCTAACACAACATTATCTATCAAGTGGTTTCCTCTTCCCAATGCTCAGAATGCACATGGGCCACTTGTAAAAGGGCACCAAAAGGCCTTTTCCTTCCTCTATATATTGTAAACTTCTCATTTTGAGAAAATGATCTCTTGGCTTGTAAGGTGGAGCTCTACCAGATTTTACCTTGAATCAAGACATAACATTTTTACCTCCATTTGAGCTTACACTTTTGCATATGTCTATGGCTTTGTTTTGTGTTAAGTCATTTTTTATTTTATGCTTTCATAGAATGATTCTAGCATGTCTAGTGTATTGTGAAGTTTATTCTTTTGTAGGTCTACCAGAAGTGTCTACAAAAGAGTATAGGCACATGTGAATAAGCTGCCATAGTGTGTCTTAGAACACCTCTGGTAGTTCTTCCACCCTATATCTCAAGAGGACCCCTAGCTCACTGATGTAGAAGAGTTTCTTATATCAAATGAAGTGTATGCTAGCTTGTTCTTGGTGGAAAGTGTAGGTTCAAGCTAAGTAGATCAAACTTTTTTGGTGTATCACTGTTTAGTTTAGGTTTTGTTTTTAGCATCCTTCTCCCTTTTCACCCCCCCCCATTATTAGCAATAGAAAATCTAGGACCATAGAGATACATCAAAGGGAACCAGCCCTTGTCTAGAGACTCTCCCCCAATTTTTACAAACCCACAGGCAAGAGGGGAGTTTTCATTGTGATGCATGGAAGACAAGAGCTCAGTCTCTTGTCAAGGGTGCAATCCACAGCATCAACAGTTTTTGGCAAATCTAGTGGGACCATATTTTAACACTTGAAAAAGTTCCAATATTGGTGTTGGTCTTGTTATAGTAGAACGAACCGTTAATACAGCATCTGACCTTTAATCAAGTGATTGTGGGACAAGTTTTGTCTAAAAAAAGTTGAATAATTTTTGTGTGTTCTTCAGCCAACCAACCTTTGGAGGATTTTTCATCAACACCAATGGTGACTCTGAGTTAAATTAGCTAGTTAAGTAGTCCTAGTGCCATCAAGAAATTGTATTTTGGTATGTATAATTCCATTACTCAGAACCATGGACCTTGTTTTCCTTCATATAGTTTTGATCAATCTCAGGTTGTTCATGAAATCACCTCAAGCAACAAGGATGCATACGGTTATGAGTTTTGCCCTTTGTAGGTCCAATATGACTAGTCTCAGCCCTGTCATGAGCTATATCAGTCTTATGCCCTATCTTCTCAATGTGTCACTTCTCCTACTCAACCTAATCTCTTTGCTAATCATCCCCTTTCCACCTTCAAACAAGCACTACTAGAATACAAAAAGTATGTAGTAGAGCTTGACACCATAAGGGAATGTGGCCAAGAAATCCTTGCTCATGTCATCCATCATGTGAGAAATGCACTAGATCTAGTTAAGAGTGAATGGACTCCCATTGAAAGAGCCAATTGGCAAAGGCTTACAAATGAGATGTTGGATGTGAGTGGTTTAATTGCATCTTTAGAAGGGAGGTTGAGTATTCATGAGAGGTAGCCTTACCAAGTCTATCAACCTACATACCTAATGCCCCAAGTTTCATATCAGTCATACACAATCCCTACTCATGAGCCAAGTCAAGCTTGTCAAAGTCCTTTCCCCAATCATGTTGAGGAGAGTCCCGAAATAGTAAATCTTATTTTTAAGGCCAATCTTGATAAGCAAATTGAATTGGAAAATATTCAAATGCAACAGTCTATTTTGGTAGCAAGGGAAGTGGAATCCAAACCCTCAATACCCTCTCACATTATAGCCCTATCACCCCAAAAGGATATGTCTAGTCTTAATATCATGAGCTAGAATAAAGTAGTTGAGTCATGGAAAAGCAAGGAGGAGAAAGACATTGTCCAAGAGTG
The DNA here is from genome assembly GCA_037957365.1 of Torreya grandis. Classification (NCBI taxonomy): domain Eukaryota; kingdom Viridiplantae; phylum Streptophyta; class Pinopsida; order Cupressales; family Taxaceae; genus Torreya; species Torreya grandis. Next base: position 4,219,073 of record JARHVA010000129.1, on the reverse strand, counting down.
TGAGTTACAAAATGAGGCTAGTCCTTTACAAGTCCCTCCCACCCTTCCTCAGGAAGCTTCTTATATTCCATGGTAGACTTCATGCACTCCCCATTTCCATGATGATTCCTATGATCTCTAAGAAAGACTCTTTCAAGAAAATCTAGCTAAGCAAATTGAGGAATTAGAAGCAAAGGTGAGATTGCTTAGTGAAGGAGAGATGGAGGTTTCAGACCTTAGATAGGAGCCTATGCCAAAAGACACCCCTTCTACCAATCCTCAAGTATCTCAACATGATGTCCATATTCCAAGTTGGAGGAGTGCCTATCATGAACCAACTCAGGACCTTGAAGAAGATAAAGCTGCTCCTACTCATCATGACAATGCTTGTGACCTCCAAGAAAGGCTCTTCTAAGAAAATATAGCCAAGAAAATTGTAGAGTTGGAATCCAAAATGAGGTTCCTCAGCCAAAGTGTGATGGATGGTTCAGATCAAGCAAAAGATCTTACATTTGAACACACCCCATCTACACCCCTCCAAGAGAGATATCAAGCCACATCTGATATAGATGAAGTGCTAGCCAAATGGAATGAGGAAAATCATTCAATTCTAGCTCAAGGACTGCCCCCTCTTCCACATGAGTCATCTGTCAACCTTCCACTTCACCCCTTCTTAAGGAGGAACCTATTTTGAAAGAGTCAAGTGAAGAGGAGTATACTCATTTCATGACTAATCAGGGAGACTCCATGAGTGCAGATGAGAAGGAGATCACCATAGATGTCATGGAAGAGCATGGACAGTCTCTTGTTCATGTTTTGAATGATTCATTTGAAGTCATTAGGGTAGGTTGCACCCTTCTTCAAGGAGTCTATGAGCTGACTAAGGGTGAAGAAGGCAACATTGGGACTCAAATAAGTATGCAAAGGGGCTGCAAGCTTTCAAATTTATCCTTTCAAGAGTTTGGTGAATTTGAAGATGATATTTTTGAAGTCATCAAGGAGGAACCTATTTTGAAAGAGGCAAGTGAAGAAGAAAGGATCCAATTTTTAACTAATCAAGAAGCTCTCATGGATGTCAATGAGGAAGAAATCATCATGGATGCTCCTTTTGAAGACATCATCAATAATGGAGAAGACACAGGTCATGCATACATGCAGATGTTCTACCAATATGAAGAGGAAATTAAGCATGGTGAGCTCTCTCCTCCCTTGTTTGATGAACTTCCTTGTTGCTTTGATGAGGAGGATGACCATGTCATGGAGCCTGAGTTGGAGGAGGATCAGGTAGATGTATTTAAACAACTAGAGACTCTGATCCTTGAGTAAGAAAAGGAGAAGCCTATTTATCTTGAGAACAGATTTGAAGAAGAGAACCTTGAACAAGAAGGTGATGTTTTTTGGGATGAGTAATCACTCTATGATTCCATTTTAGACATCACAACAGTCACCCTTCTTCAAGAAATCCATGAAGGAGTAGAAGATGAGTTTGACAGGGTCTTCAATGAAGTAGAAGGGAATGATTCAAACCATAATGCATGTCAAGAGGACTATTCATATCAAAGGGCTTATGGTGACAAGCTAGCAGCCAAAAATTTCTTGGTAAAACATGCCAGCATGAAGGACCAGCATTTGACAAGTTTCCAAGAGCAAAATGAATACAAATATGTTGGAAGCATGTTTGACCTTGATCCACTCAGATGCAATCCAATCAAGGTGGCAAGCAAGAGGAGTAGGTCACCAAGTCTCCATCCCATTCAACCACTTGTTTGGCACCATACGTTTCCTTGCCATGAAGGAGACTTAAGAAAATTTCCCTTTGATCCAAGAGGGAGGAAAATATACCTAGTTAGTTATACATAGTAGTTTACTTTTAGTTTTCTTTTCCTATTTTCCCTAAGTGTTGTTTGTACAAGTAGTGTTTTTAGCCTTGTGTGTGTTTTCCTTTGTGTTTGGGGTAAAAGATTCATGATTGATTCTTGGATCTATTAGGGTTGTTGCTAACTTTTTAAAGTTATGTTCTGATTTTGTGCTCAATGGACTTGAAGGCAACTAGATTCTAAGCATAGCAAGCATGCTTCCCCTGGGAATCACAAATTTGTTGACCAATTTTTGGTCCTGTAGGCCAAAATTGGTCTCCTTCTTTCCCCGTTGTTCTGAGCCAGTTTCAAATTTGGTTGCACAAGTCTTTTGGTAGAAGATGAACTAGTTCAAAGAATGAAAGGGATTTTACAAAGCTTCTTCAAACTCTTGTCCAAAGAAATTCACAAGGAAAGAGAGCTAAAATGATTCAAGACACTTTTCCTTAAGGTTAGAAAAGTGGTTCAACGTCGGGGTTCAATGACATGATCTTTCCAAGAGTTAAGAATTTTAAACTTTGAACCATTGAACCATTGAACTAGTTTAATTAGTTGGTTCAATAAAAGGGATAAGCCACTTAGTTTAATCACTTGGTTCAAGTAGTTGGTTTAATCACTCGGTTTAATCGATTGGTTCAAACAAATCATTCAATCAAACGGTTCAATCGGTTGGTTCAATCACATGGTTTAATCAATTAGTTTAATCAAAGGGATCAATTAGTTGGTTAAATCACTTGATTCAAGAAGTTAGTTCAATTGGTTTGGTTAAATTGGTTGGTTCAAACAAATGGTTTAATCACATGGTTAAATTGGTCAGTTCAATCAAAGGGTTCAATCACTTGGTTCAAGCAGTCGATTCAATTGGTTTGGTTTAATCAAATGGTTCAATTAGTTGGTTCAAACAAATGGTTTAATCACATGGTTCAATTGGTCAGTTCAATCAATTGGTTCAAAGCAGTTGGTTCAAGCGGTCAAATGAATGAGAAAAACATAGTATTGCACCATTGAACCATTAAACCAATTGTTGGTTCAATCATTCGATTCAATTAGAAGGTTCAAGGGAGTCTCCCAAAGCCTGAAGGACAAGTTCCCTTTTGGAAGGTAGGGAAAACTTGTAAAGAGATCAAAGAAAAGGCCAACGGAATCGACCAAATGGCAACAGGTGCGTGAATGTCAACTTTATGATAATGAAATAGATGTTGATATTTAAATAAAAGGTGTGAACCTAAAGGAATTCAAAGGCTTAAAGCTAGAAGGAAGAAATCATCGAGGAGGAAATCTAAAGAGTCAAAGAATTAGCAAAAAATAGCCCCCAAAAGATGAAGGAACTAGAAAAGACAAAGCCAAGAAGAGGCAAAAGATCCAAGTGCAGTAACGAACAAAATAGTCCAAGTGGCAAAGGAAGGTGTTGACTCAAGGAGTTACTCCAGCGGTTGACACAGTATCTACCAAGTGGTCATCAAGGGGTGCAAACAATGAAAAATGTGACCCATTTTTCTTCACTTTGCATTGATGAGTAGACAAACCACGTGAATGCCTTAAAGGAGTGGTCTTGTTTGTAGACAAATGACATGGCCCATAATTTCACATATGATGTTTAATATATCTTAAATGTCTAAATTTAAAATAGGAGCTGACACAACATTATCTATCAAGTGGTTTCCTCTTCTCAATGATCGAAATGCACATGGGCCACTTGTAAAATGGTGCCAAAAGGCCTTTTTCTTCCTCTATATATTTTAAACTTCTCATTTTGAGAAAAGGATCTCTTGGCTTGTAAGGTAGAGCTCTGCCAAATTTTACCTTGAATCAAGACATAGCATTTTTACCTCTATTTGAGCTTACACTTTTGCATATGTCTATGGCTTTATTTTGTGTTAAGTCATTTTTTATTTTATGCTTTCACAGAATGATTCCAACATGTCTAGTGTATTGTGAAGTTTCTTCTTTTGTAGGTCTGCCACAAGTGTCTACAGTAGAGTATAGGTGCATGTGAATAGGTTGCCATAGTGTGTCTTAGAACACCTCTGGTAGTTCTTCCTCCTATCTCAAGAGGACCCCTAGCTCACTGATGTAGAAGAGTTTCTCATATCAAATGAAGTGTATGACAACTTATTCTTAGTGTAAAGTGTATGTTAAAACTAAGTAGATCAAAATTTTTGGTGTATCACCATTTAGTTTAGGTTCTATTTTTATCATCCTTCTCCCTTTTTAGCCCCCCCCATTGTTCGCAGTAGCAAATCCAAGACCACAGAGATACATCAAAGGGATCTATCCCTTATCTAGAAACTCTCCCCCTAGTTTTGACAAACCCACAGGAAAGGGGGGAGTTTTCATTATGATGCATGGAAGACAAGAGCTCAGTCTCCTGTAAAGGGTGCAATCCACAATGTCAACAATATATTCTTTCTTAAATGATTTACATGACTTTGATACCAAATAATATTATAAATCAACTCAATTGACTTTGAGATGCCCTTATATTTGTAGTCTTTTTCTTTTGTACCAAAATATTCATGGAATTATCATATTTTTCATCAATCATCTTGAGATTGATGATTAAATCCATGAATAATTCTTTTATATACCTTGCTAGATCTTTGAAGATTTCATTTGTCCTACCCATGGATTTTTTTATGCTCCTGGCATCACCAATTTTTTCGTTTGCTAACAAAATCATGTCTAAGATATGTTTTTTATCAACCCCTATGGTACCCTTCCTTCTATCCTTGACCTACTTGATGAACTTAGTGGTACTCTACTGGAATTCTCCATCACTTATTAGGCCTGTTTGAATAGGGATGGTTGGATCATTAATCAAACCTCCTAATATCTACATCATTTTTCCCTCTAATTACTTGAATTCTTTTGAGAGGCCCTCCATGATCTTATACCACTTATTCATGTCGTTGATTTTATCCATCAAGATTATCATATCCATATTCAAGTGTGATAAGTTGACCATTTTAAGCTTATGGATTTGGTCTTGTCTAAAGCTTTCCATTGATTAATTTGGTTCATGACTAGGGTAAGTTATTTGCTCACTATGTCCAATTTAGACCTTATTACCTTCAAATAACTGAATGTATCATAGATAATTGTCTCAAAATTATTAGTAATATCATCTAGAACTAAGAGAATGGATTATTCTTCTAGATTCTTCTTATCTTTTTTATCCCTTTGATGGTAGCTTGTATCCTTTCTACTTGGGATTGGGATAGCTAAACATCTTCTTAAAATATGTGATCCTCTCCTTGTCTTTATTCTCTTTTCTAGGTTAAGTGAACCAAAGGCTCAACCTTTTGATGTAACACCTCTTGACCTTCTTCAATAATAGCTATCTCAGTCACTCTTTGTAGGCATGTAGTCATTGGGTCATATCTAACTCCTACTAAATATTGGCCCATATGCTTTTTTGGAATTCTTGGTTGTATGCTAGTTGATTGACTTGGAGTAACAATCCTTCTTTATTATTCATCTTTCAATGTTAGGATCCAATACTTCAACTCCTTTTACATAAGGATGTCTATAGTCTTTACTAGAGCCCATGGATGATAAGAAGTAGGTAGCTTATCCATTCTTGGTTCATATATGAACCATTCTGGTATAGCTAGTCCATATATTGGGTTCTCCTCACCAAATAGGTTGATATCCTTCAAAGGTGGTGTGATGTACACTTTAAATTTTTTTCCTTTGAGATAATTACAATCTTAGCTTTCCTCTTAGGTGAATCAATGACTACTAAGTCTAATGACTTTTCTTTTCCCTTTTCATGTATGTTAGTTGAGGGAAGCCTAGATGGACCAACATCTACTAGATGATACCGTCTTAAACTGAGTTTCCATTTATCTTCCATCTTTTGATTTGTGATCAATCTAGATTTAGGATTTACATTATGTTCCTTTAATATTCTAGTAACTTCATGATAGGTGGTTTCCTTTGTGTGAACAAATTCATATGCTCCATGTTCATGTTCATAAGGTACATCCAAAATACCTTTGTTCTTCAAGTGTTCCTTTACTCTACCATTAGGATCCCACTATCTTTGGTCATATATCTACAAATTGAAGGAAAGCCTATGTTTTGAAGTTAATTCAATTTGGTCCCATTATCTAAAAATGGTTCTACTAATAGTCATGGTAAAACCATGGAGAATTCCCTTCCTCTTTGTCTTGTAAATTCCATCTATTCTATTGAATAATTGATATGCCACTTTTTGTTCTACCAAATTATCTGGCACATGTACTGGTAGTTTGAGGGGGGAAATTTGGGTTCCCTATATTCTAATAGTAGTGAAATTAGGATATATCTAAATATCTCCCACTATTTCAATGGATTCTTGATTAGATGAGTTATACTCATCATGGGGATACCATTGATGGCTTTTCTCAATAAAGGATATACACAGTCAGATATGAATTGGATATGGTCCCTATATTTATAAATATGCAATTTTGAATAATATTGGGCCATATTTTAGGTACCATTAGGAGACAACTCTCTTTGGTTAGTAATTTTAATGGTTGCACACTAGTCATCAAATAAATATGACATCATGAAAAATTCATTTATCTTCTTCATTTTAATCTCAGTGATCTTTTCACTCAAGGAAATGATATGATTTCACCTAAGGGATGTACTACCATTTCCTCAATAATTAAATATGCAATAGGCACCCAAATTGGTTCTACATGTGCAGTATGTGCAAATCTATATAACTTTTTCAACATGGTCATAACCATTTTAACTCTTGGTCTGAATTGACTCATAGGGATTTTATTTTTTAGGTCAATAGTGACCTTGTTACCATCTTATAACCATTTAGCTAGGATGTCCATCATGGTATGTTTTTGGGCCCATGCATTAATAGAGGCAAGGTCTATCTAGGGCCTATGTAGTTTATAATAAGATTCAAAGGCAATAGGGTATATGGATGCTATTTTCCTCAAACTAGGTTCATGAATCAGCATACCCTTATCAATTCTAGCATGTTTAAAAATGGGACCAAGGATGTCAATGCAATGTAATACCTTTGGTTTGGCAATAGCTTAATGGAGTCTAATCAACTAAATTACCATAATGTCATCATATAATCTCTTCATCAGGAGCATCTTTTATTCTTCCTTGGTTATAACTCCTTGGTTCTTGAAAGTCAAGAACAAGATCAAATAGTTATTGTCCCTTATATTTAGTGAAAAAGACACAAAATTTATCTTTGAATATTTTTCCCTTAGGGTCTGATGATAAATACAATTCAACTACTTTCTTTAAAATATGTCCATAGGTTTCCATTATTATAATCCTAATTGAATTATCTACTTATGAATGATAATTTGACCTTTTTGGCTATCTAGTTGGACTCCTTGAACAATTTTGATTAACAAGTTCTCTCTAGCTTAAAATAATGAATATAAGAATAATTCCAAGCCTTTCTGTACATTTTTAGGGCTTTTTGGAGGTTTAACTAAGCTTAAATGGTAATATAATAGTTTCAATTATGTGATTTGGTAACTTAGGTTATATTTTAATCTTGTATTTATACCTTCTCATACCCCCTATAAACTAATTAAATTCACTATGTAAATCTCTTCTTGAGTCTCCTAACCTTGAATTTCAATGCTAGTCATTGATCTTTGATTTGGGCTTCTAAGATTGTGACACTTGGTAGCCCTACATGATTTATATGTACCATGTTATTAGTCTTGATCTGGTTAACACTCTTATGCCATGTGACATCCTTGCATGCAATATGGGCTCATTGACTTGTTGACTTGAATCACATCATTGATCTCCATTTATACAATTTCATGTTCACCATGGATCTTTTAAACATACGATCAAATGTGGGTTGTTGATTTTTTGTTAATTCATCATGATTATGAAATTTATCACCATTGCATTCAATCTTAAGATCCTTTGACATATTTACTTCATGTTCACCATTATTTCTTCATTGGCATGATCAAATGCATGTCATTAGATATTTGATCTTGACTTATTGACTCTAGTCTTCAATGTGGATCATCAATTATAATTTATATGTTTGAATATGCATCATTGATATTGGTCTGGGAAAATTTTGACTTATTGACTTTAGGAAATCACCCACATGGCATTTATCCTTGATCTGATCAAGCAATATTTTGACACTTTCATCTTCACATATAATTTGTACCTATAAATACTAAAATTAAGGGATAAGTGTTTGGGATGTATAAAGACTTAGGATAAATTTTAGACTAAATTTTTAATGAATTAATAAAATCAATCCAAAACTTAGGCTAAAATTAAACTAAGACTAAGATAGAACAAATTGACCCATCCAAAATATGAATCCATTTTAATAAGAACATAGGCTAAATTAATTTAGACTAAGGTTTTAAACATTATTTAAACTCATATTCAATTAATCAATTAGGGACCAAAGGTTAACACAATGACTAAAATGGGACCATATTAGTTAACCAACTAAGGGTTAAATTAACATTGAAGCATAAACCCATGAACACTTGTTCATTTTAATAAAGATCCATTGATCCTACTAGATGGAAACATATGTGACAAATGTCAACATCATTCAATAAGATCAAATAAATATCATGTATTAACATGTCAATGTAAGGTAAATAAAACATGATACTCAATAGTGCACTCTGATCAAGTTGAATGGTTAATTTATAGAAAAATTTGCAAAATTTTAATAAGGGTCCTCATTTTTTAGCAATGGGGGTGTTGACCTCAAAAAATGGTGTCTTCTGGGGGAAATATTTTAGAATGTTAGAATTTAGATACTCTTAGTTTAAAATAATAAATAGACTAATCATTTCACATGATCAAGTACCATTATTAATATCAATTCATAATTGAAACAAGTCTTACAAATGTAGAATTAAGGTCAAATATCAAAATATAACCATATTGTATGTGTGCTTTTATTCATTTACTGATTGCCATTGGGATTCAAAGAACAACTTCAAGATTTCATGACCTTAATAATTAACATAGACTTGTAGCATATTTAGATATTCATTATGAATCATGTTTTATAAAAGGGAAGGGTTGGGCATTACTCTACTACTAGCCAGGCATCCATAGCCACAATAGAGATACATATGGATCCACTATAGGCCTTACTCCACTACCAACTAGGCATCCATATCCTTGGTAGAGGTTACCAAAATCACCTTTGCTTAGAAAACTTTTAGATTTTCAATAAGGCTTTTATTTTGTATTTTTCAATTGTGTTTAGCTTTCCAACAAAGGTTGGGAACCAGAATTAACCAGGTGTTTAGGGTTTTTTTCAAATGTTTAATTTTCAAGAAAATCATCCTTGGTCATAAACTTCATCCTAGGCAATAATATTCTTTAAGTGCTAACATGGCTTTGTTCTAATAATTCAACTTTCACTCAAACATATGAAATCTTTATTTCAATCAAACTTAGATCAAAATAAGATTTAAGATTTTCAAGGAACAATTAATCTATATATTAATCTTCATCAATTTATCATAAACATAACATTAAGCTTAGAATTTCCAAAATCATGATCAACCAATGTTCAAGAGTCATACCCACATTCTTGGTTTATGAAGTTATTTTGAGTATTTAGATGGATTTGGAGTTTAAAGACCTATCTTAAAAAATAATTACTAGAAGCCAGAGAAAAAAACAAAGAAATAAAACACATAACAAGAAAAAAAATATTCATAAACTCTATTTAAAAACAAGGGATAAGAATGAAATTAATCTAAACCTACCTATAGTAACACTAACTAATCTTATAGGTTACTCCATAAAAACTTGAGGTGGAACAATAGAGAAATAGTAATTAAGATTACTACGCATTGTTGGAAAAGTGAATTCTAATCCCTACAAGTCTTTGATTTTAAAGGTGTTGTCTCCTAATGTCTTAGAAATTTGTTTAGGGCCAATCAATAAAGCAGTTAATTTCCCATGTTTCCCTTTTGGCTCAGATGCTTTATCCCATAGGAAAACTAGGTGTCCTTATCTAAACACAATTATCTTTGACCATTTGTCAAGAAATCTTTTGACAGTGGTTTGATGCCTGCTAAAATTATCAAATACTTTTTCTCTAGCATCCTCCATTTAGATGATATCAAGCAACTTTGAATTGTCATATTATTGATCTCCTTCTATATAATTTTATATAAACTTGTATGTTGGAAATTTTAGAGTAATTAGAAATATTAGTTTTTCTACATATATAAAAATAAATGGTGATGCTTTTAGAGCTTGTTTCACTTTGGTTTTATTTTACCATAGAGTATACTTCATCAATTTATGCCATGTTCTTGGTTGTTGAGCTACAGACTTCTTAATAGCTTTCATCATATTCTTATTTGTAGACTCTGAAACTCCATTACCTTGAAGGTAATGATTGGATAAAAACTTAAGAGATATCTTATTTTCATAGGCCCACTCAGTCATATCTATAGATGTAAATGTTGATCCATTCTCACAAACCAATGATATTGATGCCCTAAATCTAGTGCAAATGTTTTCTTCTAAGAACTTGATAACATCTTTAGTACTACATTATTTTGTTGCCACTACCTCTGTCCATCTTGTAAAATAATCTATATAAATAAGAACATATTTGTGTCTAGTTGAAGAATTAGGATTGATAACCCCTACAGAGCTAAAACCCCTTTGAGAAAATGGTTTTTCAATTAAAACTAGCCTCAAGGGCATAACTACTTTAGGTTCCTTTGTATTGAATATTTAGCGTTGATGACATTCCCTAACATGCTTGTGAGCATATTCAAAAATGGTTGGCTAATAATATCCTACCCTTAGGATTTTATAATATATTGTTTTTCCAAATGGGTATCCACTCCCAAGTTTCTCATGAAAGGTACTTGAGATTTTAGTTGATTCTTCCTTTGAAACACATCTCAAATACACTCCATAGTTCTTCCTATAAAGTATCCCATCCTTGATCAAGAAGTGAGTTGCTTTGAGCCTGAAAGCTCTTCTCAGTTCTTTGCTCAATCCTAAAAGACAAGAACCATTGATTAGGAAATTAATGATTACATCATACCATTCATTTGATTGAAACTATTTTTGGTCAACTTGCATGATGCTCAGTCTAGGATTAGTGTTAGTAATCAATTAAATTAATCCCTGACACCTCACAAATTTAGAAGTTTTTATTTCAAGATCTTATTCTTAGAGTATGGAAATCCACTTTCCTCTTCTTTCTCTTAATTCACATTGACTTAGCATGCATTTAGTAGCAAGGTCTAGTAATATAACATACACTTTATTCCTAAGAATATACTGTCTAAACTTTTTGACTACCTTAACCAAAGCAACTGCTTGTTTATCAATTAGATAATAGTTTAACTTAGAATTTTTGAATTTAGTAATCATAAATTCAATTGGATGATCACATTTATCAATTTTTTGAGTTAATATATCTATTATAGTATGTTTAGAAGTAGAATAATAAAGATAAAAATCTTTTGTAAAGTTAGGACTTATCATTATAAGTGTTTGTCTTATTACTTCCTTGATATCCTTGAAGTCTTTGTTTGTTTCTTCATTACATTAAACCTTTGCATCCTTATTTAGCATATCATTAAGTGGTTTCACAATATCTACAAAACTATAAATGAATTTCCTTACAAAATTGATCTTCCCAAAGAAAGACTTTAGCTCTTTTTTACTATTCAAGGTTTCTATTTTAGCTATAGCATTGACTCTATCTGGATCTATAGAAATCCAATCTTTAGCTATCACGTGTATTATAAATTTCCCTTCAATTACACAAAACATGTTTTTCTTAGGGTTAATGGAAATTCCATACCTTTAATAATGTTTAAATACTTGTTGTAAATGCATTATGTGATCTTTCCTATCCTTGGAAAACACAGTCAAATCATCCATATATATAATGATAAATTTACCTATGAGACCTTGAAAGGCATCATCTATATCTCTCCAAAAGGTAGCTCCTACATTGATGAGTCCAAAAGGCATCCTCTTATAAGCAAAATTACCCCATTTTGTTGTGAATTTAGTCTTCATTCTATCTTCCTTGTTAACAAGTCCCTAATTGTAACCTAAAAAACCATCTTGGAAACACATCGTGGTAGAACAATTAAAAATTTGAATCACCTAGTCAAGGGATGATAAAGGATAAATACAATTTTTAAAGGATTTGTTTAAGTTCCTTAAATCTATGCATAATCCAATCTCTTCATTTTTATTTCTAATTGGTACTAGATTAGCTACCAAGGTAGAATGTCTAATTGGAAAAACTATTTTTACATCTTATAATTTCTTGACCTCTTTATAAATCAATGGTTATAAAATAGGATTAACTGGTATTTATTTCTATCTAAAAGGTTTATAGGATTCTTTCAAGGGAATGGTATGGTTAATAACTCAAGGATCAAAGATATTAAAGTCTTCATAAGACCATGCAATAACATCCTTATACTTGGTCAGTAGGTCTCTAGAGTTTTTAGCCTCTACGTTTGTGCATGCTATACTAATGTTTACTAGCTGAGGTTGACCTTGAGTTTTTATTTCAACTACATTATAATCCTTCCCATTTAATTTTATAACTTTAGAAATTTCAGCTAGCTTATCTTTATCAAATAGTATTTCTAAGGCAATCATGCATTTAGGAATCTTATTATCATTAGTTGCATTATCCTACCATCAAATCTATCATTATCAAAATAATTCTCATTGACCTCATCAATAATATGAGACTCAAACACTCCTAACTTGTTCATGAATTCAATTATTTTTTAGTCATCACTAAACACTTGTAAATGACTAATTTTGTGAGGTACAGAGGGACATTGGACCAATTCAATGCTAAGACTTTGGGAATATTGATTTGGTATTAGGTTAGTTACAGTTGAAGCTCATTCATCAATAGACTAGTTTTTTTCTCTAAGGATTGAAACAATATTGAAAGCATAAAAATAATCAATCAAGTCCCATACTCTAAACTTGTATTTCTTCAAATAAGACAATTTATATTTATACTTGCTTTTGACCTGTTTGATTACTAGTTCAAAATCACCATATACTAGTAGTTCTTTAACCTTGTGTTTAATAACAAATTGTATTCCTAAGATTAATGCTTCATACTCCACCAAATTATTGGTGCAAGGAAACTAAAGTTTATAATAAGAATTATATTCTTTCCCAATGGGATTGACTAAAACTATTCCTACTCCAGATTTAGATTTGCATCTAACACCATCAGCATATAATTTCTAAAGTCTAGGCATAGCATGAGAGTCTTTAGAATTACATACCTGAGGAATGTCAAGGTGTAAACCCCTAAATCATAATTAACCACATTGACCCTTTCATTGGTTGCATTATATTCAATGATCATATGCTTCATCTTTAGTTCTCTTTCAATCCAAATTTGATTAGGAACTCCCCTCCATGGTAGCCACATATGGGAGAAATCAATTGACATGTATTCATTTAAATCTTTAGTCTAATCTCTACTAAGAAACACCCATAAGCATCTAGAATGTCCACAACTTGAATATCAATAAATTGTTGTACTCTTGGTTCCAAAGCAAGATGCATATGCACATTCAAAAATCCACCAATCACTTTAACTTTAGATTTTCTAATTGAGTCACAACATTGTCAATCTTAATAAGAGTTAAACCAAGTTTTTCACAAATACTTACTAGCATAATATTTACAAAATCACCTAAATCTAACAGATAGTTATGCAAGTTTTTATCAAAAAATCTAATTGTTAGTAAAAAATGTGGAACCTCTATTTTATTCTTATATATTACTACATTTACATTTTTAGATTTCTATGATTTACTAGGTTTTTTAATTATAGATTTTAGCAACAAGTCTCTCTATTCAATTATCTGAGTGAATTCATGTAATGTGATATTATCTTTAATTTTATTCATATCCTCTATTATGTTATACCCACACCTACTATAAGAACTAGATGAATCAACATTATTTCTAATGTTACTTCCCTTTGGAGGTTATATATTTTTATCTACTTTGGGATCAAGAGGAATATCATTGTTGTTTTTTGTAGTAAAACTTGTTACTGGTTGATTTTGTTCTTTATTCCTCAATGGATAATTATTATTTAGATAATGTTGAAAATCATGAATTTCCTCTAGAATATCTTCAGGTTCATTCTCATCTTGAAATGAAAAATCAAAAGTTTTCACCATAAGAGTTGTTTCATAAGATTTAGATGTCTCTAAAGAACTAGATCAACATTATATTTGTTAGTCACAACTTCAAATGTATCTAATTCATCTTGAAATACTTCAAAAGCATTAAAAAATTATATATAGTCCAATTCACCATGTTTTGTAATATTATGAACCCTATAATAATTAGCTAAAGCTACATCACAAATGTTTATTTCAATTGTGTTCTTAATTGTAGATGACTAATTATTATTATTTTTGTTGCTATTATGAAACCTATTCATAGATCTATTAAACTTCTTATAAGAATAGTTTCTATTGGAACTCTCCCTAGTGTTACCTACCTATTTTTGTAACTGAAGAAAATTAGTGCTTAGTTTTTTAACCATTTTTAATATGGATTCATTTTCATTTTTAGGTGCCTTTAAATTATGGACTTGAGTACTATTGATATCTATCAAAATCATAGCTCATTGATTTTGTGGATGAGATTCACTTTTAGAGTTATTTACCAATCCTAGGTTTTGACCAAGATGAGCATGATTCATAGGCAACTAGTTTAAAACTAGAGTTTGATTCAAAGCAGACATGTTTTGATTATCATTTGGAATGACATTAAATATAGGAAAATTAAGATTGATATTAGGAATAACATATTCTAATTGACCTTGGTGTTGATTTGATCATTAATGTTCATAGCTTCAACATAGGCCAAAGCTAATATATCTATGACTCCAACAACTCTCTTTAGAAATATAGAAGTCATCATTACTAAAGAATCCTTATAAATATCCAAATATAAAGTTTTAATAGGCCTATAGGGATCTATAGTTATACTAAACATGTTTTAAAATCTAGCATTTAAAGCTCTAATGGTTTCATTTGAATCTCTCTTCACCATAGTGAACTGTTGATATAGAACACAGGGACTAATGATCTTTCCAAACTAATCAATGAAATAATTGTTGAAATAATTCTAGATAATAATGTAATTTTTAGGAAGATTAAGAAACCAATCATAGGTTTCATCTAAAAAATTAAAAGGAAATAATATACAAACAACATCTTCATGAATAACATTTAATAATCTTAAGGCAACCGCAAATGACTTGATATGTTCTTTAGTAGTAACAATACCTAAAGGGTAAAATGAAGGTAAATATTTCTTAGGATTTCTTGGTAAGTCATGTACCTAAATAGGTACATTGATAGAAGATCCAGCTAACCAAGCCATACCTTGATGAGGATTGAAGACATCAGTAAAAATAGGTGAAGTAGGTTGAGATTTAGAAAATCTATGGTTACATTTATCTACTCTTGATTTCCTATGAATTTATAATGAAATAAGAGGTAACCTTATCTCAAACCTTGACCTAGTTATTATTTATGGTAGTTCCAGCTTGTAAAATCCAAATCTTGTTCAAAATATGACATAAAAACTTATCTTTGTAAATATAAATGATCGTTAAGCAAACTTTACACAAATTCATATAAATCTTTCAAAGAATGACTATATTTAATTGTATTAGCTTTAAGATACATCCAAACTTGTGAATATGAGTGACCTTTACACAAACTTACTATCACTAACCTTAGACATGTCAGATTCATAAAGCTTGAGCAACCTTTTCAATAATTTCACATAAATATTTAAATAATAACTATATTTAGCTAAATAAGGCTAAAAACTAGTCTAAAACCATGAATATCAGTGATATTTACAAATTTAAGCTAATAAAAAAACAAATATACAAAAGATCAACCAATATTTGAACAAAATTCATTAAAATCAGCTTAAGATACTTCAGATTCACAAATCTTTATCTCAAATCCCTCCTAGGACCAATTCTCCCACATGTTGATGCATGTAAGTGCATCATAGGGTTCATATAGTGTTATTTAACTCTAGTTTTAAACTTTTTAAAGGGTTTTTGGTTTTGATCTTCTTGAGATCTGTGGTGGAGTAGTGGTCAAGTTATTTGACTATTTCAAAAAATGATTATGCAATTGGTTGTTGGGAGAAACCATTATCCAAAAGATTATGAAGATGAATGTTATTTGAGCAAATTCTAACGAATAATCATCGGAATCTAAAATATAAAGTCTAATATAGAATGAATAATAATGATGAGAAACTAAACTATAGTGATTTGATAAAAAAATAAGAAAAAGGTAGGGTAAGTCAGAAAGGGAGATATTTTTGTTTCCTAGTTCAGACATCTTGATAAGGCTTTCATTTCATCAAAGATATGAATCTTCAAACCAGCATATGACATGAAATTAATCAATGGTATAGATATTATCATAAATCAAGAAAATGTCTAGGGATATTTGAAACATGCAAATTATAAATTAGACTCACTTTAAAGATTTACTTAAAAAAGAAATTTTCATTTGCACATCTTCTAGAAAAACAATGATATTGAAATGAATCTAACAAATTTTAGTCAACCTAAAATAAATCTCAAATTAAAAACTCTACATTGGTACATGCACATATAGAATTCATAAATTAATTCAAATCTAAACATCAAAATAGGTACTTAATGAAGCAACCATGATAACAAACAAACAAACAAAATGAGACAATCTTCACAAAATTCTCCTACTTGTATTACTTGCTCCAAAATTTACAAAATAGCTTTTCTCTCAAAAATTTCTCCTCTATTACAATGATAATACCCCCTTTTATAGGTTGGAAGAGCACCTTATGAGGTATGTCAGTTAGTCATTATCAAATGAGAATCATACAAGTGTCAAGGATAAGTGTCTTTTTATAAATTTTCTAAAACTAATTACCCTTTTCAAATGTGACTAAGCTATAAGCCATATGTATTACATGTTGCACATGATTTTACAAAATACTATATTATTTATTAAATAATATACATGACTTTGATACAAAATAATATTCTAAGTCAACTCAATTGACTTTGAGATGCCCCTATAATTGTATCCTTTTGATTTTATGCCAAAATATTCATGGACTGGTCATACTATTCATCAATTATCTTGAGATTGATGATTATCTCTATGAATAGTTCCTCTATTTTCACACTAGATCTTTGAAGATTTTATATGTCCTACCCATGGATTCTTTAATGCTCCTAGCATCACTAATATTTCCATTTGCTAACAAAATTATGTCCAAGATACATTTTTTGTCAGCCCCTATGGTACCCTTGCTTCTATCCTTGACCTAGCTGATGAACTCAGTGGCTCTTTGCTATAATTCTCCATCACTTATTAGGCCTGTTTAAATTTGCATGGTTTGATCCTTAATCAAACCTCCTAATATCTACATCATTTTCCCCTTTGATTACTTGAATTATTCTAAGAGGCTCTCCATGATTTAAGACTGCTTATTCATGTCCTTGATTTTATCCATCAAGATTATCATACCCATATTCAAGTGTGATATGCTGACCATTTTAAGCTCAGGGATCAGGTCTTCTATTAATATCTTGATCAATGCATTTATTTTCTTATCTGAAGCTTGTCATTGATTAACTTGGTTCATGAACAGGGTATGTTGTTTGCTCACTATGCCCAGTTTGGACCTTATTACCTTCAAAGAACTAAATGTATCATAGATAATTATCTCAAAATTATTAACAATATCTACTGGAACTGATAGAATGGATTATTCTTCAAGATTATTCTTATTTTGTTTTATCCCTTTGATGGTAGCTTGTAGCCTTTCTACCTAGGATTGGGATAGCTCTAAAACATCTTCTTCAAATATGGGATCCTCTCCTGGTCTTTATTCTCTTTTCTAAGTTAAGTTAACCAAAGACTAAACCTTTTGATGTATCACCTCTTGACCTTATTCCATGATAGTTATCTCAGTCACTCTTTGTAGTTTTATAGTAATTGGTTCATATATGAATCCTACTAAACATTGGCCCATATGCTTGGTTGGAATTCCTAGTTGTATTTTAACTGATTGACTTGGAGTAACAAGCCTTCTTTCTTATTCATCTTGCAATGTTAAGATATAAGGATTCAACTCCTATTTCATAGGGATGTCTATAGTCTTTAATAGATCCCATGGATGATAAGTATTAGGTATCTTCTCCATTATTGGTTCATATATGAACCATTCAACTATAGTTGGTCCATATATTGGGTTATCCACACTAAACAGGTTGATATCCTTCAAATTGGGTGTGATGGCCACTTTAACCTTTTTTTGCCTTTGAGACAATTTTAGTCTCATATTTCCTCTTAGGAGGATTAATGAATACTAAATCTAATGACTTATATTTTCCCTTTTCCTATTTGGTTGCCTCAACCTTTTCTTCTTTTACATTTAAGTTTGTTTCATATGTCATGGAAAGCATTCTCAATGCATCTTCAACATATTCTTGAGGATCCAAGGCTATCATGTGAACCTCCTATTATGGAAAATATTGTTATATTGTTATATAAGACATAGAGGCTAAGGAGCTTGAAGAAAATTCATGTATGTTAGTTGATGTAAGCTTAGAAGGACCAACATCTACTAGATGATACTATCTCAAACTGAGTTTCCATCTTCTGATCTCTCATCAATCTAGATTTAGGATTTACATTATGTTACTTTAATCTTCTATCAACTTCATGATAGGTGGTTTCCTTTATGTAAACAAATTCATATGCTCCAATTTCATTTTTATAAGGTACATCCAAAATACCTTTTTTCTTCAAGTGTTCCTTTACTCTACCATTGGAATCCCACTATCTTTGGTCATCTATCTACAAATTGAAGGAAAGCCTATGTTTTGAAGTTGATTTAATTTAGTCCCATTATCTAAAAATGGTCCTAATAATATTCAAGTTAAAACCATGGATAATTCCCTTCCTCTTGGTGTTGTAAATGCCATCTATTCCATTGAATAATTGATATGCCACTTTTTGTTCTGCCAAATTATCTAGCACATGTACTAGCAGTTTAAGGGGGGAACTTTGGGTTTCCTATATTCTAATAATAGTTAAATCATGATATAGATAAATATCTCCTATTATTTCAATGGACTTATTGATTATAGGAGTTATATTCATCATAGGGATAACATTGATGGCTTGGCTCAATGAAGGATATACACAGTCACATATGAATTGGATATGGTTCCTATATTTATAAATATGTAATTTTGAATAATATTGGGGCATAGTTTAGGTACGATTGGGAGACCACTATCTTTACTTAGTGATTTTATTGGTTTCACATAGGTCATAAAATAAATATGACATCATGAAAAAATCATTTCTCTTCTTTGTTTTAATCCTAGTGATCTGTCTACTCAAGGAAATTCTTATGATTTAACCTAAGGGAGGTACTACCATTTCCTTAATAATGAAATGTACAATAAGAAACCAAATTGGTTCCACATTTGTAGTATGTGAAAATCCATATAACTTTTTCAAAATGGTCATAACCATTTTAACTCTTGGTCGAAATTGGCTCACATGGATTTTATTATTTGGGTCAACAATGACCTTGTTACCATCTTCTAACCATTTAGCTAGGATGTCCATCATGGTATGTTTTTAGGCCCATGCATTAATAGAGGTAAGTTATATTTGGGGCCTATATAGTTTAAAATAATATTCAAAGGAAATATGGTATATGTATGTTATTTTCCTCAAACTAGGTTCATGAATGAGCATACCCTTATCAATTCTATCATGTTTAAAAATGGGACCAAGGACATCGATGCAGTGTAATACCTCTAATTTGGTAGCATCATAATGGATTTTGGTCAACTAAATTACCATAATGTCATCATATAATCTCTTCTTTGAGAGCATATTTTCTTATTCTTTGGTTTTAACTCATTGGTTCTCAATAGTCTAGAATAATCTCAAATAGTTATTGTCCCATGTATTCAGTGAAGAAGCCACAAACTTTGTGTCTTTGAATATTCTACCCTTAGATTCTAATGAAAAAATAAAATTTAATTGATTTATTCAAAATAGGTCCATAGGTTACCATTATTATAATCTTGATTGAATTTTCCACTTGTGAATTATAGTTAGACCCTTTTAGTTATCTAGTTAGACTCCTTGAATAGTTTTGATTAATAGGTCTCTCTCAGGCTCCAAACAATGAATGTAAGAATAATTATAGGGATTTCCATACATCTTAGGGATTTTTTGAGGTTTAACTATGATTTAATGGTGGCATACAACTTTAAATTATGGGATTTGGTAACTTAGATCATATTTTTATCTTTTATTTATACCTTCACATGCTCGAGTCCACAAAATATTTTGATCTGACATATTCATCTATGTGGCATCCCCTTACCATGTTGTTTAATTAATTTCAAAACATGACCATTATCTCTTTGTATATGTGTATTCATCTCATACCCCTATAACTTGATTAAATTTTCTTTGTTGATTTCTTTGGGAGTCTCCTGACCTTGACTTTCAACATCAACTATTGATCTTTGATTCGGGCTTTTTAGATTGTGACACTTGATAGATCCACATGCTTTCTATGTGTCATGTTTTCAATATTGATCTATTTAATTCTCTTATTCTATGTGGTTTCCTTGCATACAATCTGGGCTCATTAACTTATTGATTCAATTTTCACCATTAATCTCCATTTGCAAAGTTGAATGCACACTATCAATATTTTAAACATATGATCAAATACAAGCTGTTAATTTTCTACTAATTCACCATGATTATGACACTTGTCACCATTACATTAAATATCATGATCCTTTTACATATTAAATTTATGTTCATCATTATATCTTCATTGACATGATCAAACTAATGATATTTGATCTTTGATCTTGACTTATTGATTCTAGTTTTTAATGAAGATCATTGATTGGAATTTGTACATTTGAATATGCACTGTCAATCTTGGTCTGGGAAAATTTTGACTTATTAAATTTGAGCAATCACCCACATGCCATTGATCCTTGATCTAATCAAGTGATATCTTAACACTTGGCATCCTTACATTTAATTTGTACCTATGAATATTAAAATTAGGGGATAAGTGTTTGGGATATATAAAGACTTAGGATAAATTTTAGACTAAATTTTTAATGAATTAATAAACTCGATCTAAAACTTAGGATAAAATTAAACTAAGACTAGGATAGAATAAAGTGACCCATCTAAAATATGAATCAATTTTAATAAAAAAATAGGATAAATTAATTTAGACTAAGGTTTTAAATGTTATTTAAACTTAGATTTAATTAATCAATTAAGGACCAAAGGTTAACATAATGACTTGAATGGGACCATATTAGTTAACCAACTAAGGGTTAAATTAACACTGAAGCATAAACCCATGAACACTTATTCATTTTAATAAATATCCATTGATCCTGTAAGATGTAAACACATGTGATAAATGTTAGCAACATTAGATAATATCAAATAAAGCTTATGTGTTAACATACCAATGTAATCTAAATCAAACATGATTCTCAATAATGCACTCTGATCAAGTTGAATGGCTAATTGATAGAAAAAATTACAAAATTTGAACAAGGGTCCTCATTTTTTAGAAATGGGGGGTGTTGACCTCAACATCTCTTAGTTGAGGAAACTATTTCCATCAATATTAGAACTGAATAAAATCCAAAAATAGTATATTTTGTTGCTTCCCTCACTCAAGAAGAATGGGAGATACTCTCTTTTGCTTAGATAATTCTCTAATGTGTTTGCATGGTATTATTCAGACATGTTGGGTCTTGATCCTATGCTTGTGGTGCATTACCTTGTATTTCATCCATATGTAAAACCCATCAATCAAAAGACTAAGGAAAGTATACCCCAAGATTGTATTATTAGTAAAGGAAGAGATAAAGAATCAATTAGAGGTTGGTTTCATTCACCTTATTGATTATTTATATTAGATATCCAACATTGTACTAGTGTCAAAGAATCCAAAATGAATCCAGGTTTGTACATACTTCTATGATATCAATAAATCATGTTCCAAGGATGACTTCCCATTGCCCAACATCAACATGATTATAGACTCCATTGCATGTCACAAAATGTTATCTTTAATGGTTAGTTTTTAAGGTTACAACTAAATCAGAATAGCTCTCAAATACCAACATAAAATATTATTTACAACATCTTGGGGTGCCTTTTGATATCAAGTAATGCCCTTTTGTCTAAATAACATGAGCCACATATCAAAAATCATTTACTATTATTTTTCATGATATACTTCATGACATCATGGAGGATTATTTTTATGATATACTTTATAAATATATATATATATATATATATATATATATATATATATATATATATAGTAAAGTATCTAACAATACTTCATCAAATATTTAAAAGAATAAGAGAATACAAGCTTTGTGTAAATCCAAAGGAATGTGTCTTCAAATTGACATCTAGAAAATTTTTTAGATTAATTATTTCACATTTTGGCATAGAAGTTACTCCTTCTAAATTATAAGCTATTTTGGATATACCAACACCCAAAAATCTAAAAAAAAATCATAGTTTTTAAGGTAAAATCTAAGTAATCAAATGGTTCATAACTCAACCTACAAATCTATGTCATCCATTTACATTCTTATTGAAGAGAAACACTCCTTTCACTTGAAACTATAATTTTAATAAATCATTTGAACATCTGAAACCATATCTTTCCAATCCACTAGTTTTAATACCACATGTTTCCAATAGGCCTTTCCTTTTGTACATATCAGCTACACATCATGCATTGGGGGCATTGTTGGCACAACATGCTAACATTGGATCAAAATGATTAGTGTTACCTCAACATAACTTTAGTTTCTTATGAGCTTAATTATTCTCCAATGGAAAAGGCATATATCACAGTTGCTTTTTATTCACAAAAACATAGACATTACGTACTCAATAATCAAACCAAAATCATTACAAAAATTGACCCTCTCAAGTATCTCTTATCCAAAATAATTTTAATAGGTAGGTTGGATAAGTGGGTCATGGTTTTTAGTGGATTTGATTTTGAGTATGTGAAATAGAACACAATTAAGGGATAGGTTTTAGCATATTCACTAGTAGAGGAACCTCTTTAAGATCATACACCTCTTGTTATAGAACTATTATATGAAGCAATAATGTCCATTCATGAAACTCTAGTTTGGTAGCTATATTTTGATGGTTCTTTCACAAACTATGGTTTAGGGGTAGGTATTTTACTTGTCACACCAAATGGAAAAAATATTCCAAAATCATTTAAAATTTAGTTTCCTTTTACCAACAACATTATATAATATGAAGCCCTCATAGCTGGTATCAAACTTGCCATACAGTGGGGTATCCAAAATATTCTTATCTTTGGTGATTCCAAACTTGTAATTAATCAAGTCACCAATGAATTTCAAGATTGTGATGATAGGTTAATCCTATATAATAGGATGGTGGATAGTCTAAAGTTGTGTTTTAAATTTATCTAATTTGAACAAGTGCCACAAATCAATAACTGATTAGTAAATTCTATGGTGACTAATTTTTCATTACTTGATATTAAAACAAAATAAAAAAACATTCCTTCTAGAGTACCTAATATAGTAGCATATGATACTATAGATTATAATATGGTATGTGAGGTTATTGGTCCCACTTTCCCATGGTACACCAAATTTTTTGAATACATTCATAATAATACCCTTCCACCCAGCTTATCCCATAATCAACATAAATAATTCATCCAATGCACATCCCATTATCCAATCCTTGGCCAAACATTCTATCAAAGAGGCTATGATGGAACCTTATTATGTTTTTTAAATTTTGAAGAGTATAATTTGGCCATTAAATAGGTTTATGAGGGAATATGTGGTGCACATTCTTGTGGTATAGTCCTAGCCAAAAAGATTTTTCAAGTAGGTTATAATTGGCCTACAATGGAATTTGATTCTTGTGCCTATGTTAAGAAATGTGTACCTTGTCAAAAGAATGTTGTTATCAAACACATTCCTTTTCAATATTTTTAACCCATTATAATTCCTTATCCATTCTTCACATGGGGTTTAAACCTCATTATAAAAAACAATCTAGCCTCTTTTGATGGCCACAAGCACATCATTATCACCACTGAATATTTTATGAAATAGGTTGAAGTAATTCCCCTTACATGTAATTCAAAAATATATTTATAAGTTCATTATAAACCACATTATTTTCCACTTTAATATCCATTTTATTATCATATCTAATAATGGAACATCATTCAAGAACAAAGAAGTCAAGCCCCTTTACAAAACCTATCATATAAAACATAAATGGTCCATTCTATATTACTTGCAAGGTAACGACCAAGTAGAGGCAAAAAATAAAAGAATTATTTTAATCCTTAAACAAATTATCAATGCAATTGTTCATTATTAGCACACACATCTTTATCCCACCCTTTGGCCATACCACACTAGCATTCACACACCCACAAGGAAAACCCCATACTCACTTGTCTATGGTAGCGATTCTATTCTACCTATAAAAGTTGTGATTCCATATTTATGAATATCCCTAAAAAGTATTATTGATGAATAATCCTATCATACTTCACACCTAAGTGAACTCAGCCTTTTAGATGAGAAACCTCTTAATGCCTTAAACCATTTTCAAGTCACTCAAAATTATCTCCATTGTAACTCTAATAATGGATTAAATCTATGGAGTTTAAAATTAGAGATATTGTTTTCAAGGTAAACCAATGTAATACCAATGTCAAGAGAGATAAGAAAGGAAATTTTGAACCAAATTAGTTGGGCCCATATGTTATCAATGCTAAATATGGATCTATAGCTTAAAAATTGGCTATTAAAGATGAAGAGGAGCTTGATGAGCCTATGAACATCATACACCTTCAAATATTATATGTATACATCATTTTAATGTTGTTTTATATATTTTATTTGTCAAAAAAATAAAAAAAAATAAAAAACAACAAAATAATAATAGAAAGAGAAAAATTGTTCATCCATAAGTGAGACCCAGTTTACTAGCACTTTAGGTAAGTGTCATGATAAAATCTAGATTTATGGAGCCATGTGTGATCCATTTTCTATAACCAACCTATTTACTTGGGAGAATATCATTGTATTTGTCACTTGTATATACCACAGTATCCTTTGTTACTTGTTTTATCATCCATTTCATTACATCGTAGCTTAGGGAGTGATCTTTATATTTGCATAACTATAACCTTGATCATGTTAGAGGATCATATTATATATAACCAATGTTATCACATCCATTTAAATTCACACTTTCAAAACAAACATTCCAAAAAACACACACTTCACCTATCCACATCTACTAACTTAACTATCATTCAAAACCAATCAATGTCATTCACTCACTCATCTTTATTTGGAGGGAAATCATTCATCTTTTCATCAAAAACTTAACACTTCATCAATAAACATATTTTATCATCACTTCCCATATTTATTGAACTGCATTGGCCTAATGTACTAGACTATATATGCATTTCTCAATTTTTGAGGCTAGTTCAACAACTAATAACTAATTACCACCCCCATTTTTCATCTTTTCTTCTCACTGATTGTCTATTTCTAATAATTCCCTCTTGCTTAAGGTTTCCTACATTAGGTAATCTTTGAATTTTTATTATCATCCTTATATTTTAACATCATATAATCCTTTTTATCTTTCCTTGCATTTCTGAGAGAACTACATTGGCCTGAGGTATTTTTTAGACTATGTAGGTAGTGCTTAGTTATTGAGTTCAGATTAACCACCCCCTTACTTTATCTTCCTTTTCCACCTAAACCCTCTTCCTCCTCAATTTCTATACCTCTCTCTTCACCACCTCATCCCCTCCATCTTATTAATATCTTTTAACCACTTTTCTAGCTTTTTAATCTATTTTTACAAGAGGATTGATAGCCTTCCTAATCCCCCTCTCTTATCTCCTATAAAGCCGCCATCCACTAAATTTTATTGGTCACTCCATCACCTTTCATTTAATTTCTTGTGCATGATTACCTAATCACTCCATCATCCACTTATTCATATTTGTATCTCTCTCTTCACTTCTTCCCAACCTTACCTGCATCTCCTTTATCTTCTTTCACCATCCTCATCATTTCCCCTTACCCTCGATGGTTTTTCTTACCCTCTTCATCACATTATATTCATCACCCATTCCACATTATCATATTCTCATTCACAATGGTGGACATTTTATTCCTTCATATTTTTAACCTTTGCATATTTTTATTCTTTGCTACCACCTTCTTACTTTTGTCTCTTCCATTGTTTCTAATCCATTTTCATTCAAATTCTTGGTTCTTCTTTTTTCCATCTTTTGTATCTTGTTTTATTTATGTTTTTTCTATTTATTCTATTCCCCATCTATGCACATTTTTTTCTTATTCTATCATGTTCCTCCTTGTCTTCTATATCCCTTCTTTCTTCTTCCTCTTTCCAACATTTTTTGATTTGCCATTCTTTCCACCTTTTTCATTTTTCATTTTTATTTTTTGGATTATTTTCATCCTTTCCACCTTTTCCTTCTTATTTCTCCTTCACAAATAGCTTCAAAATAGGTATTTAACTTTTGATAAGAATTCTTTAGTTTCCTTTTTCATCTTATATATGCAAGCCTTTACTTTGTGTTATCTCCTTTTCCTCTTTCCATCTATGTGTGTACTTATGTTTTACATATGTGTGAGCATTTATGATTTATATCCTTATCAAAACTCATACTTAGTATTAAATTCTTATTTTTGTCATCCCTTATCTTCATCTTGATCCCTTTTTTATCTTATCTACAATCCCATTTATCCATTTTCTTGTCATTCATTTTCCATTTTATGTCCACTATTTCTTCACCATGTGACCCCTTTTCAGTTTGTCAATCTCTTCTAATCACCCATTTAGCTTATCAATATATTATAACAAAATGATTGAGACCCACCCTATCTATTCACCTTATCATCCATCCATCCTCTACTTCCCCCCATTTTTCTTAACCCCTTTCACATCTTCCATCCCATTCTCATCTCTAACACCACCATTTGATCTACTTCACTATTCATCTCCTTTCCTATCATCATTTCTCCTATCAATGATTCTTTGGTCATGATACCAATTATTCACTCTCATATCATCCTTTTTGTCTCCTTATTCCCCTCTTTTTTCCAACCATTTCCCTCTCTATCATGTTTTTCCTTGTGTTTCATTTTTATCACCAAACCATTTTCTCCTCAGTCTATTTTAGACCTCTTTTCACTCTTTTCATTTTCTACCACATATTTCATCATCACATTCCTATGCATGACTAATTTATCTCACATTCATTTTTAGTTTCATTTCTAATATCTTTATTACATTCTTCTCAACCCCATCTTCTACATTTTTTTTCTTCTCATTTATTGACTTCATTTCACTTTTCTCATTATCCCTAATTTCACTTGGTGAAATTACTCATGATTTATAGTCATATTTTTTTCTTATCTATGTAAGGATTCTTACACCATTATCATTCTTAAAAATCCTATTTATTAGTGACCTCATTGTATTATCCATTCTCATTTATCCATCTCCTTGTAAGCCTTAGCATCAACATTCATTATTGGCTCTCTCTAACATTTGTCCATTAGAAATCACGATCATTACCCATTAGGGTGTGGTCACCAATTTTTACTACTCTTACATGCATGTTTACTCATGCCTTATAATATATTACCTTGATGCATGAAATATTATTAGGTTCACTTAGTAAAATACATATATTTATCCCTTCAATGTCTCTAGATGTTGTGCATGGGTACTCCTTCTATTCCTTGTCCATCTCTAATTACTCCTTTCAACTCAAAACCATTTTTCCACCCCCTATTTTTCTCATTATAAGACCAGTCTTACAACCTCATCCCTAGGTTACATGATCAAGTATCCCTTACTCATGTTGTCCACACCATATTTCATTATTACGTATTTGAAACCCAATGCTCATTGTCTGAGTTAGTATCATCTCTATGTTAATCTCATCTCCTCTTGAACTAATGGTGCACCCATGCTCATTATCTAAGTTATTTTCATCTCTCAGTTAATCTCCTCTTCCTTTATACATATCTTCCTCTCTTTTTTGAAAGCCCATCCACATCCTACATGCCCTCTTTTAGGGGCATCACCATAGATTAGTATATTAATTACTTCATCAAATCTCCAATTCTCTTCGTATAATTCCCACTTTTTTAACTATAGTGGCTTGAGGTCCATTTTTTAGAATATGTAGGCAGTGCTCAATTTTTTGAGGCCAACTCAACCACTCTTATCCTATACTCTTTCACTTTTTTAAGCTCTATTTTTAGGCTCTCGCCCTTTTGTAAGAAACTTATTTTTACAGCATGTTATAACCCTAGATGAAGTGGACACCATGACTGTATCAGGCACTATATATATGCACACTCATCTATTATCTCTCTCTTACCTTAGATGAAGTGGACACTATGATTATCTCATCACTAAATAGGTGAAAACTCATATTTTCTCCCAATCCTCTTATATATCTTTCTCTCTCTCCATTAATATCTTGCCATTTTGTGAATATTCTTATTTTCAATCTCTCACCCTTTGTCGAGATATTTTTAGGCTCTCACCCTTTTTGAATATATTTTAGGCTCTCACCCTTTTTTAAAATTATCTACACTCTCACCATTTTGTGAGTGATTTCAGCCACACTCTTACCATTTTGTGTGAAATCTAATATATGATCCCACCATTTTGTGATCCAACCTATTTCTATACATATCATGTTTCAAAAAATGCAAAAATCCCTAGGAATTTAAAAATCCCAAAAATAACCTAACAACCAAAATATTTAGAAACTGGTTTAACTCTCTTATAGAGATATGAACCCCCAAAATCTTTGAACATTTTATCAATTCATTCACCAAGTGACAACATTTTAATTTGATACCCTTGACCCCCTTTTTATAAATAAGAAATTTTATGGGTGGGAAACTTAACTTCTCTCTCAAACTCACTACAATTTTTTCATCTTCTCTTCTTTCACACTCTTGTTTTTTTGTGAGTATGTTTCCATCTTCACCTTTTTCTTCTCCCCTTTCTGGGAGAACTACATGTAGCGTAAAGTCCATCCCCATTATCATGGGTGTTTACAAATTTTTTAATGAAAAGATTATTTAAAATATGTAAGTAGTGTTCAAGGGCATGGGGCCCCTAGGACAGTTTAGACATTCTCTCTTCTTTATTCCATCCCCACTTCCTAATTTATTCCAATCATCGTATTCTATATCAACTCATTATCTTATCATACATAATAAAAACTATGCCATACAAGCAAAAAATTTACATTATTGTAAGAAAATATAAAAACATGACAACATTAAAATATTCCAAAAATCTTAAAAATCAAAATAGGCTTACAATCTCCACAAGATATATAAGACCATAAAATTCAAAAACATTTGTCTTGTCGTAAATCTAGTCAAAATCCTTATTAGAATTTATTGTTGATTACTTTGATTTTTTTCCTATGTTTTGTCATCATTAAGATTGCTTAATCTTGATTGTATTTTCATGTGTCTTATTAGTCTTGTCATTTACTTGTTTTATCTTAAGCTCATCCTTTTATTTATGTACACTTTTTTATTTTTGTTTGCTTTTATCTTCTTTCCTATTATTTATTTTTCTTTCTTTTTATCATTTTTTGAGTCAAGATTATTTTGTGTATTACACTAATAGTGTGATTATGATTTTTCCATATCATGGTGCACTCTATTTTAAAATAAAATATTTTTGGTCCTTACACATAAAATAAAAAATATTCATCAATTTTATTTCATATCATTGGTTATTTTTATTTTTGTGTAATATTAAAAACTAGGTTGTCAAATATTACTTGGTAATTCATGTTGCATTTCTAATGCAATACAAAAACAAACACTGGGTAGATATCTAACCATCCATACATTTTTTCATTACATTTTATATCATAATAAAAGATGACAAAGGAATAACATGTGATATTATAAATCAAATGAGTAGGAAGATAAATACCATACAATATCCATCCATATAATTTATATACCATACATCAAAGCATGAAAGTCCATCATGTCCATCCATTTTTTTTTAAAATCATATTTTACAACCATTTTTCTCCACATTTTAGGCCACAATTAATTGAAATTCTATAAATCTTTATCAACTTCTTGTAATTATCAATTTTGTAAAATCTTTATCTCAAATTAGAAAATCTATATTTTTCATTTTTAGACCCACAACTTAACCTCATTAGGATATATCATTCCCACATCTGCTCATGTGAACCCTGAGTCATGATCACCATCCAAGTGTACATTTTAAAAGTAATAAATATTCTTTTTGATCTATTCTCTAGCACTTATTCACTAGGGTCAAATCATTTACACATGTTTTCATCGTACAAGTGCTTTATCCATTCTAGTGCTTTGATTTATTGATGATCTTCATTATCAACACTTAATCATTTTTTATCCTACATAATTTCAATCATTCCCTTGCTTTCATGCATGAACACTCGAGGGGGGCATCATGGGTCACTCATTTCATTCAAATCCTTATCTTATTCTTCCATCCAAACTCCTACACATGTCGGTTGGGAATGATGAAATCACAACATCCATTATTTATTCATCTAATTTTTTATTATACATTTTTAAAGAATTTTTCATTATTTAAAAAATTAATTACTTTGTCTGTCTCATAATGACTTCTCAAAGAGGGGCAAAAATTAGACACTTAAATCAAACATTGTGTGTTGATTTTAACCTTCTTTGTATTAAATCCCTAATCATCCCTATTTTTACCTAATCCTAAGTGATCATCACTATTCCTAATCAATATTCATTGTTCCTCATCACTATTCACTATTCCTCATCACTATTCACTATTCATCATCATTATTTATCATCACTATTCATTATTCACTATCTGTTGTTTATTATCCATTATCTAATTAATCCATTTTAATTAACTAATCTTTCTATAATTAGAAATTCTATGGATTTTGGAATTCTATAATTTATATAAATCCAAAAATCAAATTATCCTCACACTCCAAATTTTAAAGATGCCCTAGACTCCACATGTCCCCCATCATTGGAATTTTATAATATTATCTTCCTCATCTTTCAAAATTTATAATCCACCTCCAATCCCATTATCCTTCATGATCTGATTTCCTCTGATTTAATAATCCACCTTAGATTCCACTCAATCCCACTTACCAATTTTATGTTATATCTTCCTCCCATATGAATTTTATATTCATTTAGACTTACTATGCAGGGATCATAAGGGAGCTTCACATTTTCCCCCTAATTAAATCCAAGTCATCTAAAGATCATTTGCATACCAAAACTCTACCCAATTTTTATTACATTGGAGAATATTAAGTAACCACATTAGGATAACAAAGCCACTTTAAATCAAAATGTAGGAGACTCATGATACTTCAAGTTTATAAGTATATGTTTTAGTTTCTTTTCATTTGTAGCTCTATCCTCAGGTTGATTAAGTCTAGTTTATATTTCATTTTAGTTTGATTTCTTAGCTTTAGCTACATTATATATTTATCTTCACATAATGAGTGGAAAACCAAAGTACAAATCTAATTGAGTAAATATTTATACCAAATCAAAATGGGTACTGAAATAGAACTAATGATGAAGATAAGGTGAAATGGTTTAATAGATGTGATAAGGCCTAAAGTCTATTTTTCATATCAATTTATCTTGACTTGCTCTTTCACATTAAATATGCAAACACTCCTAATGATATTTGGACCATATGTAAAATATATTTGGGAAGTAGGATGTTATGAGGGGTCATGAATTAAAGAATGAACTCATTAATATGAGTCTAGGTGACTTTGACATGATATATTAATTCTTCACTAAATTCAAATCACTTGAGTTATAATTGAAATTGTGTGGCACAAATAGAATGAAAATTGATTATTTCAATCCTTTCCAAATTAGGTTTTAACTATTATGTCTTTATTTTCACTTTTCACGCCACCAAGTGTGCCGTTGGAACTACATAGATAATGTTATCCTTAGATGATTTTTCTATTAACTTGACTTGAGAACAAGATAAGATTATTTTAATGAGTGAAATGAAGTCCTCTAAATCACATGCCATAATTATGAGTCATGACAAATAGGAGGCCTTTAAAAATAAGGAGAAGAAACAAAATAAAGACTGTGAGTAAAAAAAGGGTTTGAAAACTAATGCTAAGTCCAAAGCATCAAATAAGTCATCCTTTTTAGGTGGTAAACCCAAGAAAGAGAGGCTCACATGTGCCTACTATAATAAAAATGAGCATGATGAAACCAAATGTATGAAGAAACAAATTAATCAACTAAAAAATATGCTTAAGAAATACAACATTGATCTCTTTGATTCAATCAAAAAAAATTCATCAGCATAGGAGTATTCTAAGGATAAAGATAGTAGTAACTAAAAATGTAAGAGCAATCCCCTTGTCATAGTTTCATCCAAACCTTCCACATGGGTTATTTATTATGGTGCTTTGCACCACATGATCTTTTATCATCCTTGGATCCTTATTTTATGCCTTCCATTTTGTTGGGTGATGACACTTTTGTAGAAGTTATTAGGAGAGGGTATGTTCAAGTGAGTGATGGGACATTTTAAGATGTTATATGTGTTCATTCATTTATCAAATAATATTCTATCTATTTATCAAATCACTCACATAAGTTTAGGTAAGAGAGTTGATTTCACACCTAATTTTATGTTTATTAGGGAAAAGCATTGATTCTATAGTTTTAGTTGGGAAAGAAGATCACCAATCATGGTTGTATAGTTTATCACATTTTTAATGATCAACCCTCTACTTCTATACTCACTCATACAAATGGGGTGATTAAATTATTTCATGAGTGATTCATCCATCTTAACTATCACTACTTGGATCAACTTAGTCATAATGACATGGTTTCAGGGTTTCCTTGTGTTCATTTGTATGATGGTATTTTCCAAGGTTTCATACTTCATAAGCATCCTAAAGATAATTAAGACAAAGTAAAATCATGGATAGATACACAAATTTTAGAGCTAGTCCACATTGATATTTTTGGTCCTTTTTTGTAGACTTCATTTAGCAAGAACAAATATATGCATTCCTTCATTGATAATTTTTTAAGGTATACCTAGGTGTATTTTCTCAAGTAGAAGTCTAAGGTATTTGATCATTTTTAGGACTTCAAGTCTCTTGTATAAAAATAACTATGTAAATCCATCAATATTTTATGCACAGATAATGGTGACGAGTATGTCAACCATCATTTTGAGTAATTTTAAACTTCAGAGGGTATTGAATCATAATGTACATTTTCATATAGTACTTAATAGAATGGTTTTGTAGAACAAAAGAATAGGTCCTTGAACGAAATGGAAAAATTTATGTTATACTCCAAATCTCTTACACCTCAATATTAGACTGAGGCTATAAACTATACTTGTTATATCTAGAATCGGGTTCCTCATAAAGCATTAAAATGGGTCATTCCTTTTAAATCATGGAGTAGTAAAAAACCCACAATTAATAACTTTTGAGTGTTTATATCTCCTATTATGACTTGCATTCGTAAGAATAAATGTAAAATAATGGAACCTCAAATTTAGCCTTACAAGTTATTATATATCATGAGGGTGTTAAGGGATATAGGCTTCTCTATCCCACCACTCATGAGTTATTCATTAAGGCTTCTCTATCAAAATTAACTCAATACAACTCACTATTTCCATTACCATAGCACATCATTGGTATGTCCATAAGATGGATGTGAAGAGTGTTTTTCTTCATGGTGACCTTAAGGAGGAGATACACATGGATAAACCACAGGTTTTGTGGAAGATTTTTCCTTAATTTTCATACTGCATAAATTTATCTATGGCCTTAAACAAGATCCTCAAGTTTGGTATGCCAATATGAACTCCTTTATTCTTTTAGTTAAGTTCACTAGATGTTATTATAATCTTAATATGTATATTTTGTAATAGGGTGACTCACTTTTTATTTTGGTTTTCTCTGTCAATGACCTTTTGATCATTGGGAGTTTTTTGTCCTCTATTGTAGCAATGAAAATTACTTTGTTTGATAGTTTCTCAATAATTAACTTGGGTTTATTACATTACTTCCTCAAGATTGAAATTTTTTAGTCTAACTCTAGGATCAATATTATGCAATCCAAATATGTTCTTGATTTACTTGCATAGTTTAACATGGCTGATCATAATCTAGCTCTAACTCCCTTTCTATCTAATGTGAATCTTTGAGTTTATCATCCTCCTTTGGTTAATGCAACCTCATATTAACAACTTGTTCATAATCTCATCTATATTTCACACACTAGACCTAGAATTTCATATGTAGTGGGCATGGTCTCTATATTCATGTAGAAACCACATGAGCTACACTAAAAATCAATTAAGTGGATTCTCCACTACATTTAAGGTAATCATAGTTTTGGGTTTCACTATGGATCAAGAATTGATGTTGACTTGATTAGGTATATATATTTTGGCTGATGATATTTAGAATCAAAATTCTACTTTAGGTTATATTTATCCCTTTATTCAAGACCAATTAGTTGGTCAAGCAGGAAGTATAATGATATTATTTAATCTTATACATAGGTAGAATACAAAGGAGATATTAATGTTTTCACTAAGGCTATTTGGATTTAGGGGATTCTTACTAAGTTTAATATCTAATTTTGATGACCAACAGTCATATTTTGTGACAATCAAAGCACCATCCATATTTTCTAGAATCTAGTCCTCCATCAATAGATCAAGCATATCAATATTCACATGCATTTAATTTGAGAGCTTATTCATGATAAAGTCATTGATATTTTATATTACCAAATTAAAGATCAAATTGATGATATATTCACCAAACTTTTCATTGAGAGTAATTATCTTCATTTGTGGGCTCTTCTTGGGGTTTAGGCAACTCCATCATCATCTTCTAATGGGGATCTTTAATTTCCTTCCTTCTATCTCTCTACTTATTGAGGGGATTCTATCTATTATTTTGGGGATACTTTTTATGTACTTGGGTACCTCATCAAGCCTTATTTTTGGGACATAATTATTTAACCCACCTAAGCTACACTTAAGGGGGTGTTAGTGTAGATTTTTAATCATATGGTTTTTCCTACATATTATTTAGATTTCTTAGGTGTCATATTATGTCATTGATAAAAATATGGCTTAACCTATTTTATAATTTTGAGTTACTTTTTACTTCTCTATAAATTTACCTTTCCTAAATATATTTGGCTAATGATAATAATACAATCTTTGGTTGTTGAAGAAAAGCTTCTCATTGTGTATGTTTGATTTTAATTTTCCAATAGAAATTCATGAATTCAAGTCTATCTAGTCTCGATCCTCAATTTTGGCCCACTCTAACAAAGGGACCACATACAAGGGATATGGTCACATGTCATCACCCACATAGGAACACATAATAAGGATTAGAGTCAAAATTAAGGAAATGTTCAAATGTCCATGATCTAGAGAAGTCACCTATACACAAATCATGAAACAAAACATGATAAGTATGCATGAATAAGTGAAATTAATCTACATAAGTAATTTTTAACATAATCATACATAGAAATTTAGGTATCCAGTGAGATAGAAATTTTATGGTAATCAAATAACAAGATATTTATGCAATGTAATTACTATAATAGGAATAATAGGGATAGTCATAGAGTGATGAAAAAAAATTATAAGGCCTATGGCTATTTTTAATCTATGAAATTAGAACCTATGCTCATTGGGATGATTTCATTGGAATGGGATAAGAGTGTATTATGTAACTATCAGGACTAGTGTGGTTTTATTTGTGTCAATTTTTTGGTCTTGTGATAGTATCACCAGTTCCAACTACATCTGAAAGTGATAAATTGTATGTTTTGTAACTCATTAAATTGTATTTATGAATCATATTTGATATATATACTAGAGCAAAAATCAACTAATGTAAAAAAACTACATAGTTCATACATAAGTCTTTTTCTTTTATAATTTTTAAAATATTATTTTTTTTATTTTTAGAATGATATGATGATAACAAAGAATATATGTATAAGTAATGATGATACTATAAGCCCAATAGATTATCAAGGGTATGTATCTATTTAGTTCTTGTATCATATGTGTTATGATTTGTAATTACATTGTCATATTCATCCTACATATTAGTCATGTCATTCCAATCATAAGTTGTGTAATCATTATCAAGACGACCATCATAGGAGAGAATCAAATTATTATTTTGTGTTGGAAAATTATGACATGTTATTTTGATCATGTTTTGCATCTATGTATAAAAAACCATATTTTCATATTGTTGTAATAACCTTTATAAATTCTCTTTAGTAATATGTATTGTATCATGTACTCTATTGATATTCCATTATATTTATTTATTTGAATATAAGTTAAAGAGATGTTTTCATTTTTTAGTTATATTTATAAAGATTCATCTTATCTTGAAAATGTAATCATTACATATTCATGCTCAAATGTGATGTATTCATGAGCTTTACCCAATGTGTAACCCATTGATCTTATCCATGATCTTCCTAATTATACAATATAATGGGCTAAATTAGGAAATTTGTTAAAGAGCACTAAACATATTTTTAACCAAACATGAATTATAGATCAATGGATCCAATAAATTATTTATATGTAGTAATCTTACTCCAATTTTCCTTATCATATCCAATAAATTTTAAGAGTGTCATACTATAAACATTCATTTCAATAACATTATTGATCACAATACATGTGCATTGTTTTCCATCTATGAAGGGGTTAAAAATCAAAGGCTCTAGGAATGATTATCACTTTTTAAGTTTATAATTCGAAACCAAACTTGTAACATTATATTTTTTATGCATCTCTTACGTTTGAACCTATTTTATTAGAAACCCTTTCTTAAAGATAATTTCTTGCTTAGGGTGAACTTGTTATTGTAACTTTTCTTGTTGTAACCTTTTTAACATTTATTTTTCTAAATTTTATGTTTTTACACTTTTTCCTTTTGTAATATAATTTTTTCTAAGTTTTCCATTTTAATCTTTTCTTGCTCTAAATTGTCATTTTGTATCCATACCCTTTTTGTTCTTTTTTCACTTGTGATTTAAAAAATGCAATCATGATGAGAGTGGGTTGATTTATTAATAAATAAATTTTAGTATCACCACTATCAATTATCTTTTTAATTTTATCCTTCAAAGCCAAACAACTATTTTTATGTTTCCCATGCATTCTATGGTATACACAATAGTATTTTGATCTCCTTAGAGAATGTATAGGAGGTAGTTTGATATAAAAAAATTGAATAATTTATCTTAGAATCTCGCTTGGAATTTTATTTGCATACTTTTTGAATCACTAGTTGTAGATGCATTTTGGTGTAGCTTCCAATTGTGGTATGAAGTCTTGTTATGCACAAAGTTGCTAGATGATACAAATGCATGATTAACTCTAGCATATTTTGGAACCTTTATATATGTGATTTAATTTTCCCATTATGTGATCTTTAAATTTAAATACTAATTTTTATTTTTAAATTATTCAATTGAATTATTCATAGTGATGATTTGATCTTGAAGGTCTTCACAAGCATAAACCCTAGGTGTTTTTGATTGAATATGCATTCAAACACCATCAAGAGGAGATATGGGAGTTAGATGGAGTTGAGAAAACATAGTTAGTTACCTTTATTTTGTACTATAGGATGGATCACCTTACATTTTAGTATAGTTATAACATGGATCTGGTTAGTGGGAAATTAGCTATCACCATATTAAGAGCTAGGAGGAAGAAGAGATTCTTATTTAGACATTTTAAAATTAACAAATATTAAAATGATAACAAGTATAGAGAGATAAAATAATGATACCAGATAGTCCAACATAATAAAAGAATCAAATTTTTATCTAGAACCCTGGGAAAGGAAAAAAATAGAAGGAATCCTTAGGGGAAACTAGGGCTTGAAATATTCAATAAATAAAGTGGGTTCACCAAAATGTTTTGTTTGTGTTTGTATTAAGGGGGTTAATATAATTAAGATAAATTGTTGAGTAAATAAAAATACTTAAAATATACATGTTATAGATTTTCATAAATATGTGTTAGTGTGTCTATTTAATAATTTTGGGTAATTGTGTGATGTGTTGTCATAGTTGATCCCCTTGAATTATAGATAATGTGGTAACTAATTCCACATTATTAGGGGCTCTCAACTATATATGTAATAGTTATTTTTCTTGAATAATAATAAGTATTTGTGTCTTCATTTGGTATCAGATCAAGGCTAATTTTGTCCCTACAATGGTTTTTCTCTTATTGTAATAAGAAGATGATCCATATTTTGATGGTTTCCTAGTTTATGAACTGTATTAGTTGACAAAATCATATTAGGTTAGTTTTAATTTTTGTTTTGGTAAGTGGAGTGGCTAAAAGTAAGACAAGATAGAGGTTTTTAATCCAACCATTCACAAATTGGCCTACCATATGGGGAAAGATATGTCATTCTAAAATTTTCTCTTTATGGCACCAACATTGGGTTATTGTGTGTATGCAAGGCATCTTCTATTAGATATAACTATTCAAGTATTTTTATTCACCAAAAAAATCATATGCTATAAAGGCATTTTATCTAATATAATGCATAGATATTCTAAAGAGAATGCTTAGATCTATATCTAAATTTACCCTTAGGTTATTTAGTCATATCAATATTTTCATCAAGTTATAAGTTGTATCGAAGTTTTCATCACCCTTCACAACACTATCATTTATCTCAGTACATCCATGTTAGAATTGCATCTCATCAGAGCATTGTTATAAGTATGTTCATCTCTACCATTATACATATATTTATAGATCATGGGTATAAGAGAGGTTATTCCATTGTTAGTGATTAAAAACCAAAATAAATTAACAAACATGACATATCAAGCATGATCCCTTAGATTGGGAAAGGTATAGGAGAATTCAAAAAAATATGAATACATAAACCAAAAGCTATACCTTTCTAATGGATTTACTTTATAAGCTAAATTATAAGCATTTTTGTGCCTAGATTATAGTGCTAAGATTCTTTATTAATGTCACTTGTTCATTTAGATGACATCTGCCCTTGTCTATGAGTGTTTTGATTGACTAATGTGAATAATGTTGAATTTTTTTATTGATTTTTGCATGGTAACACAATATTTTTTGTGATGTCAAATGGGACTTGTATTTATAGACTTGTTAGATTGATTCTAATCATGATCAAAATGAGGGGCTAGAATTTAATCCAATTTGGCTAATAAATGTCAATAATATTTGGGTTTTGAGTATGCATTTGTCAAACATGGCTTGCATTTCTATAATTATGTTGATATTTACTCACATTAATGTTGATTCTTGAAAACTTTCTAAGTGATGTTATGATGATGTCATAATTTAGATATTTATTAAATATCTAAATATTATATAATCATAAATTTGGAAACTTTACATGGATTTTATACTTAACCATTTAATTTTATTTGATAGGCTAATTAATCCAAATTAGTTTCCATGTGATTTATGTAATATTGAAATTTAAATACTTCTTCCAATTAATTGACCCAAAAGGTTACTTATAAAATAGTAATTTGACTCGAGGTGAATTAGATGAAGCTGAAAATTGGTTGTGGTGCATTGCCCCAATCAAAGATTCCCCATGTGTTTTAGAATATTCATGTTAGGTGTGTGGGTAAATTTAAGTGTTTCAATTATTTTTGACCTAATTTAGGTGTTATTCTAGAAAGTTATTCTAATTGCAAATTTGATACAAAAGTGATGAAATTAGAGTCTATATTGTCCCCTATTTGAAAGGGAATTACAAGACACTAGATGAAGTAATAGGTTTTCAAATAATGAAAAATACATTAAAATGATTTGATAATGGTGTGCTCATGTTTTATTTATTTTTGTTTAATTTTATGAAAATGAGTTCACATTGAAGCCCCAAACATTGTTTGAGACACCTAATCTACCCCCTCAAGGGATTGGCTAAAAAAAATTGATGGGTGGGCCCTCGAAATAATAAAATGTGACATTTTATGGTATAATATGCTAAAAAATAAAGAAAGTAGAATAAAAAAGGGGGGAAACAGGCCATAGAGCCACTTACAAGCCTCCAAATAGGAAAAATATTGAAATGGTAGGGTTGAGGGGGTAAAATTAGAATTTAAAGATATAAACTTACCCCTAAGGGGTGAAAATGGTTCATTTTCATCCTCCCTTATTTTAAATTTGAACTCTTGATTTAGACATGAAACTTGTGAGAAAAATAGAGTGTATCCCATGACAGAGACAATTTGGTGAGTGAGTCTTTGAGTACCAGTAACTAATAGGGAGTAGGACCTCAAGTACTTTCATTTTATAATAACTATCTCATTTAATGTATTTAATACTCATTATAAGTATTAACTTTAGTGATATCATCATTTTTTGAAATAGTGGTATCATGAATGCAAATGGAAATATTTACAATAAAATGATAATATCATGATCGAATAAATGATATCATTGAAATAAGTAGGAAATGTAGATATATCAAGAATGTTTAGTTGGGTGGCAATTTTTGAAATGGTGGGAATGTAATGAAAATGGTGATAATTCCCTATCAAATGATGATATCACCTTGAAAAATGATGAGATTGTCAAAATAGCATTAGAGCTAAGAAATGGTGATAACACCCTACAAAGTAGTGATATCATCCTGTGAAATGATGATATTTCCCTACCAAATGAAGATAATGCTAAAAATAGCCAAATAGATAGGAATGGAAATAATGCCTTACAAAATAGTGATATCGCCCTATGAAATGGAAATAATGCCATGATTAATGGTAATATCTCCAAAATGGTAGAAAATGCCCAAATTGTAAATGGATTGAAATTAGAAGTGTTAAGGTGATTGTGAATGTGTAAGTGTGTTTGAAATTAGAAA
This sequence comes from Torreya grandis, assembly GCA_037957365.1. Classification (NCBI taxonomy): domain Eukaryota; kingdom Viridiplantae; phylum Streptophyta; class Pinopsida; order Cupressales; family Taxaceae; genus Torreya; species Torreya grandis. The sequence goes on along the minus strand of JARHVA010000129.1, from coordinate 4,177,971 downwards.
AATGATTGTCTTATGATGTTAAAGCATTGTGTTTGATGAGGATTGTTGCCAGTTGTCTAGATAGATCATCTTGACATAATGTTCTAACATGTTTATGATTTGGTAGGAGTGAGATTTTATATTTATCACTCATGATTGATGCTCACATGTCCTATGGTGTCTAATACTGTAGATAAAGGAAACCTTGGTATTCCTTGAGGTAGTCAACTTGAAATACATTGCATAGATGTTGAGGATATAGGTAGACAAACCTTATTTTTAGCATTAGCTAAGTGATGGCACTTAAAGATGAGTACATTCCACCTACCTATTGGAGAGGTGAATAGTATTTTGGAAGATGTGTGGTGGATATTGTGCCTTCTTATCCATAAATCCATGATGTTTTGGATGCATTAGGGGTGGTTAGTAGTGTTATAGGACATAATTGATGTCACTATTGATGATAGCATAATTGATATATATGTATTGGAGGACCTGGCCTTCTGTACTGATTGAGATCAACCCTTAGATGATGTGATATGGGCCAAGGATGAGGACATCTATTATTATATTTTTTATGAATTAGTAATACTAGTAAGGATAAGGATAATGAGATTTTAGGAGCATACTGAGATCTAGGGGTCTAGTCGTACATCCAAGTTTTTCCACACTTTAGCATCATAGAGGTTAGTGGCACAACCTCCCATAGTAGAGAGTGATGGGTCCCTCATAACAACCACCACCGCATAAGATAGGGTAGAGTTTGTAGTATGATACCCCTCAAAGGAGTCCTACCAAAGATGATTAGAATCAAAGATGATTTTATATTATAGCTCTACATTTTTATATTTTATGATATATATATATATATGTATGTATATATATGTATGTATGTATGTATGTATATATATATGTATATATATATATATATATATATATATATATATATATTGGTTTTGAAATGTATACATATATGTAATTTTTATCACATGATATATATGGACTCTGATATTCTTTCAATATATATGATGCTACTTTTGATTCATTATTGTTGACTCATGATGTAGATGATATATTTGATAGAAATGTGGATGTATATTTATTTATCATTATTCTATTTTATTGAATTTTCATGATGATATTGTATTTGAGAGAGATATCAAATGTGATGGATTTGGATAATGTTTTAACATTTTATCATGATGTAAAATGTTTATGATTGGTTGTGTATTCTCACTAATAGATATGTATCATAATTAGTGTATATGTAGGTATATTATTTAGTTATATTATTTCTATTAATAGTAAATGTAATGATGTTCTAGTTTTGTTTTTGTTTTTTGTAAGGGTATGTTTTATCTTTGTATGACATTATATATGAGTCTCTCAAGCACTTGAATTTTTAATTTTTTAAATTACATTATGTATCATAATTATCAAAGTTATCATGATAATAGTGTTTTCCAATTACATATGGATTAGTTAAAATACAAATACTAACAAATATAGATCAAGATATGAGAAATCTAGACCTTAGAGTAAATCATAATGTACTAAAAAAAGAAAGACCAAAATCACTTCAGATACAAATGTTAACAACTTGGATCAAGATATGAAAAATCAAGGCCTAAGTGTAAAACATAATGTAGTAAACAAAAGAAAACATTACAATAAAATAATAAAATAAGCAAGCAAGTAAATCTAATAAAAACATGAAAACATAACTAAAAATAGTAATAATAAACAAATAAATAGTGATGTGTGAATGTGACACTAAGACATTAATTTGGTGGTTTGCCCTTAAGTCTAGGGAACACCAAGTAGGACAATATGATAAAAAAGACAAAGGGGTAATAGAAGAAGAATGGGTGGTCAAGCTATCTCTAGATTCCCCATGCAATTGGATGATGCCTACATAATCTATTGTGTTCTTTACGCCAAATTTAGTTCTCCCATGAATTGTGAAAGAAGAAAAGGGATGGAAAATGTGTAGGATGAAGTTTTAGAGAGGAAAATAGGAGTAACTCACAAAATAAAGAGATCATAAGATTGGTTAGCTTATAAAATATAGAGAGCATAAAGTATAATAACTTAAAAATGGTGAGAGCATAAATGAAAATAATAAGGAAATGATAATGGAAATGATGATGGTTGAGTTGACCTGAGCTACACAATGTAACCAAGCATTGCCTCCATAGTCTATGTGAACCTCAATCTAATGTATTTCTACAAAAAATGGGATTTTAATTAATTGATATTATTTTTTATTAAAGTTATCATTTATACAATGAGGGATACCAACCCAAGGCATAGGCAAGTACCTAATTAAATAGGATAATCCAAATTTTAATTAAATGTTCATAGTTGATTGGATTGGATTGAGAAGTCATGATTTGGATAATATTTTTCCCACCCATGATTTTTTAACACAAATTGGAGGCTTATCCATGTGATATTAAAATAGTTACACTTAGAATAAAACCAATAGGGAAAGCCACTGTCTAACAAGATGACAAATTGTGTAAAGGTTTTATGGATTTAAATATCTTCTTAGGATGTTCTAACTTTTTTTAAGTATTTTGGAATTTTATACACATGATTATTATAAAATTATAATTTAAATGGGAATATAAACATTAATATATAAGGAAACATCTAGAAAAGTAAAAACCACCTTGGGTAAGGGTTCAAACAACAGCTAAACCAATTACAACAGGGTTAAAAAAGGGAAAGGATTATTGTTCCATAACAAACTAAGGTGTGAATTAACTATCTTTCAATAGAAAAGTATAATTTTAAAAATATGTGATATGGAATGGGGAATAAGCTCATCAAGGAGTTAGAATAAGTCTTTCCAAGGATTAACAAGTAGGAAAACCATGCCAATGCATTCTGATATTCTATAATTTTGCCTGTAAAGATGTGTTGATGATGCCCAAATCTAAATTCTTGTTGAACAATTATATGAATTCACTTTTACTATTTGTAGTTTGTAATTAAATATCAATAAGATAATAGGAGATAGGATAAATATAATGTTGAACTTAGGAATGTAAAATTAAAGGGAGAGGAATAGGAAATAGGGAGGGGATACCCCAAGTAGGGGCTCTCATAGAGTTTATTCAACCAGTTAAAGCATAAAAAATATTGAGATGCATAGTATTTATAGGCTCATATATATCATACCCATCTATAGTGGCCAACCTATATGCCCCAAACCATAATTTGTAATGATGATGAAAGGACCCATCCAATTTTGCTCAAATTTACCTTTCTTCCCACATTTTACATTGGTGTTTTTTTATTCTCTTTGAATATAAGATCACCCACTTAAAATTATCTTGTAATGATGTACTTATTATAAATATGGCATATCTAATTATAATATTATTTAAGATGACTCAATATAAGTAACTACTTTTCATCTAAGAGTTCCAACTATTATAACCTAGCTATATCATAGTTGTCATCAATGATACACTATAATGGAATACATAGAGAGGGAAACTCGATCTTAATTGGAAAAATGGATTCAAAGCCAAATATTGAGTAGAGTGAAGTATATGTAGGTGTGTAGACATTGGTATGGTAAGCCCATAAGTCAAGTAATAATTGTAAGTGCCAATCATGACTAGCTTTGTTGATAATCTTCTTAAGAATTTTGACAATTATCTTATTAGATACCTCAGTATAGCCATTACCTTAAGAGTAATATGGAAGTATGTATAGAGATATTTCACATAATCATTCTTTAATGAATTTATAATTAGATATAATACAAGAGCGGATGCCATGTTAGCATATGAGATGGTTCAAAATGAATTTGGATATCTGATTATCGATCACATATGTGAGAGGGATTGCCTCAACCCACTTACTAAAGTACTTAGTGGTAATTAGGATATGTGTATGGAAATCTAAGGAAGTTGTGTTTATCTTAATAATGATATTGATTCCCTATGTATAAAATGGCCAAATAAAAGTAATATGTTGAAGCATTCTTGAAGGATAGTGAATTAAATCACCATGGTATTTTAAAGCAAGGCATTTATTGACATGAACATATATATCAAATTCTATTGTGGGAAAATAATATCCTATCCTAAGGAATTTCTTGGAAAGGACCATTCTATTTATATGGGTCCCAAAAATCCCTTTGTGTAGGTCTTTAATTACTAATTTAGATTTACAAGAGTTTAAACATCAAATTAACATCCCATCATAACCTTTAGGATAGAATGTACTACCAAGTAAAGTGTAATGAGATGTGTTATGAATAAAGGATTTTTGATGGTTGTGTGATAAGTTAGTAAGAAGAACGTGGTCTTGTAGATAGTTATATACATATTAGTATCAAGGGGAACCAGGACCAATAATATAACATACCATTTCAATGTCTATATGATAGTAAGTTTGCATGAGAAGGTTTTCAATAAGAAACTGATATTCATGAATATTGGAAGATATATCTATTAATGACCCAATGGCAGCCATAGCATCAATGAATCTATTTTTCTCTCTTGGTGTTTACTCAAACTAAATACATTAAAAGTTTTGTTTAAGATTATCAATCATACATTTATAGGGCACAAGCTTCTCATCCTTTTTTTGGTACTAGTTTGTAACATGAATGATGATCAACTGTAAATCTTTGTAGACAACCAATTTTTGAATGTTCCACTATACTACTAGGTGAATCCCTACCACAAGTGCCTCATATTTTGAAATATTATTGGTGCATGGAAATTAATTTGGAATAATTTGGGAATGAGATCCCCCAGTAGTGTAATGAGTAATTTACCTACCCCAAAACCATGAGTTATGAAGGAACTATCAAAATATAGCTTTCATTGATGTGACTCCTCAAGAGTTAAAATAGATTCATCAAGGAAACAAATGGTTAAAGGATGTACATCTAAAAAATGTTCCTCAATAATTTGATATAGAAGTACTTGCCTATGATGTCCTTTTGATTAGTGTATTCAATGCCTAACTCACTGAAGAGCATAATCCACTTGGTCGTATGACCTATCAACATTGCTTTAGAAAGCAGATACTTGAGGGGTTCAAAATTTACAATGGTAATAGTCAAATTATTTAGTATATAATGTCACAAATTTTTAAATACAAAGACCAATGTCAGGCATGCCCTCTCAATAGGTGTATAAGTGTGTTCATAGGTGACTAGTGTCCTACTCATATAATACACTACGCATTCTTTTCCATTGGTATCAAAACCATAACTAATAAAAATAATTTTTTTCTTACCCCGGTCATCATGTTGAACCAAAAGTTCCCACAAGGCATGTTTAATTATCTAGATATAAAGTAATAGAGGCTTTCTTAGTGTTGGTAGACCAACACTGGTGGGTTTTCCAAATAGGTTTTTAATTGCTCAAATTCCTCTTAATAGTCAATAGTCCATTGAAAAGTGGTGCCCTTATTTAAAATATGAGTAAAAGGGTGATAGTTATCATCAAGATACAAAATAAAGTGACTAATATATTGGATTTTACCTTGTAAACTATGGAGTTGTTTCAAATTAAAAGGAAGAGCATTTTTGTGATGGCCTTCACCTTAGCTAGATTGACTTCAATTCTACATCAAGAAATAATGAAACCTATACATTTACCTGATGTGACTTTAAAGACACATTTATTTGGATTTAGGTGCACCTTATATTCATGAAGTCTCTTAAATATCCTTTGTATAGCTTTTAGAAGTGTGGCCCATGTTCTTGACTTTCCTATAATGCCATCAACATAGTATTCAACAATGTTGTGCATCATGTCATGAAATATGATAGTCATTACATGTTGGTATGTAGCAACAACATTTTTCAAGCCAAGTGGCATGACTTGATAACGTAATATTCCCCAAAGAGTGGTGAATGTTATTTTATGTTGATCATGTGGTACAATTTTGATTTAGTTATTTATTGAAAATCCATCCATGAAGGAGAGCATTTCATAACTTGCTATTGAATATACAATCATGTCAATGTTTAGTAATGAAAAATCATCTTTTCTACATGCTTTTTTGATGTCTCTAAACTTTTTTTATAGATGAATACCTTCTTGTTTCTTACTAACTAGAAAAATAATGGATATATATTATGAGTAATCAAGTGTTCTAAAAAATATGGCTCCCAATAATTTTTTAATTCTTTCTCGACTAGAATAACAATGTGTGAATGCATCTTCCATAATTTATATTTAATGGCCTTAGCATTTGGGTGTATAGCAATATGGTGTATGACTAGAGATGGATCCAACCTAGGCATATCAACATAAGACCATGTGAATATGTCAATGAGCTCTTAAAGAATGGTATTGATGAATTTGCATTCTTATATAGTGAGGTATGCACCAAGCTTAACCATTTTGGGGTCATCTGATATACCAATATTGGCCTTAGTGGTTTCCTTCACTAACAATATAGAACCATCTTTTAAGAAAATTATTACAAAGGTAAATTAATCTTCTTCATTTGATTGTGGACCATCAAGTCCACCTATGTAAGAATAATTTAAATCACCTAGTTTAGATAATGGCCATTCAATGAATGTTTCTAAGAAATCCTAAAGTAACTGGGCAAACACCCATTGTTCTTCTACACTAATACCTGATCCAAAGGTAAGATGTGGACTTATAGGACTCTAAACTTGCTGAGTGGGAATATGAACTTCCCCATCCACTAGTGCTTGAAATAAGTTTTCACCAAGGGTCTTGTCTTTTTATTTACTTTTTTCCTAGTACAAAAGTGCCTCAGAGAGATTTTCACTAGAAGACCTCAATGTTTGATTTTTTTTAATTTTGACCAAGTTCACCTACTCTCCAAAGTAGGTGGTAGGTTTTGATGTTATCTTGAATCCTTGTTTACAATCTCCAATTAGCAGACCATCTCTAAGACATAAGAATTATGATAATGCTTCTTTGTTTTAGAATTAGTCTAATGGTATAATGTGTTATTTTTTATCCCAATTGATTAGTTCAAGGTAGTGAAGGATAAGGGGGAATTTAGGGGAGGAATTGATAGTGAGAACAACATTTATATCACATAGGTTTGTGTTTTCAAGATCATTATAAATATTATAATAATACTCTATATCAATGTCAAGATCATATTTATTAGACACTAAAGTCGTATCACTCTAAATATATTAGGGGTCACCCCCAGCCAATTTGTATTTAGTACCTCAATTACTTTTGTGTTTAGTAGTAGAAACATGCTCAATAATACCTTGTCTATTTATCCCCAATAATTTCCATTTATAATCCTGATGCTCTAGGATTCTATTATGAATGGATTACTTATTACTCTAATAAAAGGAGGTGAATTTTTCATTGTATAAATAAGAATCCTCAAAACTATTAGGTTAGTTTTTCTCTGAAGAATACCTTTTAATAATTAGAAGAGGGCCCTTAGGACCAGACCTAGTCTTTTTGTGCCATAACATATTAGCCTATCATTAGTTTTAGTATTTTTGGGTCTACCATGATATTTTAATAATTTTAAAATTTTGAAGACATCCTTGATGTTGTGGGTACCAATACCCTTATATTCAATAATGAAGTGGGAAGAAATTTAGGGAGGTAGAGTAGAGGAAGTGGATGTAAGGTCACTTGGGTCAATGTAATTTGATTAGGAAGACTGAGGAGTTTTGGCCTTGTATTTTTTATGTACATGCTTGATGTTAAGATAATAATTGTATTGACCATACTTAGCTTCCAAATGTTTACAATATTGGTATGGTTGTAAGATGTCTGGAATAGTGACCTCCATTCTAGAATGGGGAATTTTTAAGAACTGATTGAGGGTGAAATGAATTACATGTACTTCATGGATATAAGGGTGTCTAAGAATTAAATTTTAAGGCATCTCAATGTTGATGGCATGGCATAGGGTGTCATGGGTGATAGGCCCAATAATGACTAGTAAGCAAATAGTGCCCTGTGAGTCTCTCTTTGCATTATCATACACCTTAATAATAAAGGTGTCTAGATTCAAATCCATTGAAGTATATCCCAAATGTTTTTTAAATTTTAATGAGTCTATATTTAGGCCAAAACCATTATCTATGAGAATCCATTTAATCTTATGGTAGGTAATGATGGATTCAATGTGAAAGGGATTGTTATGGAGGGGACCAAGGAATGACATGTCATTTTAGTCAAATGTCAATTGTTGACTTGAGGATAGATGTCCCAAAAGTGATTTAAATGTGGCAAGATCAATGTCATTTGAAACCTAAGACTATTGTATAAGGTCATATAATATTTATTTATGGAATCTAGACATACGTAAGATATCTAGAATAGAAATCTACACTATTATATTTAATTATTAAGCAAGATCACATGGATTTTCAATGGAGGAAGAAGGTTTGGATTTTGAAGGTAAGGTGTTTAGAATGGGATTATTGTTGGAAGGAGTTAAAATACCTTTTAAGCATAAATTTCATATGTCAAGTTATGAAAGCATAATTTTAAGGTGGTGAAGGGTTGTTTGAATTAGAAGCAGATGGCATAGGACCAAGGATAGCGACCCGTGGTCATTGATGTGAAATAATACCATTGTGTGATGGAGAAGGGCCATTAAGATATGAATTAAGAGGTCTTAAAATATAAAGAGAAACACTTTAAGGTTTATTTAAAGGCTAATGGGAATTGATTTTGATAGTAACTATATGGTTATTAGTGATATGACCTACAACATTATTGTAATTATATTAGACATCATGATAACTAATTTGATTGGATTTTTAATATTGACCTTGATTATAATTTCCCTAATTTTGATTCTACCCTTGATTTTGATGTTCATTACCAAATTGGAAATGATCATTAGAATTATGTTTCAAAAATGAGTCTTTATAGATGCCCATGTTTTGATCAAATGTAGAGTTAATATTATTTAACTCAATATTACCACATTATATTAAATCTTGGATGAATTTACTTAATTTTATGTACCTATGAATTTCATTCCATTCAACATGATGGAAATCATAATACTCATTATTTATATACCATTAAGGCTTTGGTTAGCCTTCTAGAAAAGGTTTTGGAGTTGACCAGATGACCATGTTAGCCAAAACTAATTTCTAAAATATGGCCTAAATAGGATCACCAAGATCATTGAATAATCTATTATGATATTTATTCCTTCGAGGATGTGGTCTTTTAAATTTAATGGTTGGAGTAGATGGGGTATTTTTTACAAGTATTGATTACACCATTTGCACATGTCATGATTATGTTACTTTATTTCTCATGAGATTATTGTTTTTATAAATGCCTTTGGGATTCTTAGATATACTTATCTATGCTTGTGGAGGAGCTTGAGCTTGTGCCTAATTTTGAGAATATATCTTAACCAAGCCTTTATCTATAAGTATTTTTTCAATATAAACTCCTTTATCTATAATATCCTTGAATGTGTCAACATAATGGAATCTTAGATTTTGAGCCACCTCTGAATTCAAATTGGAAGTGAAAATATTATCTCATTTTTTATCTAGAAAATTTTGTGGAAAATGACTAGCTAAGTTTCTCCATCATTTTAAGTAAGCTAAAAAACTTTCCCCACCATGTTGTTTTATACTAAATAAGTCAACCATGGTTAAATCATGTTATATATTGTAGGATAAGTGCCTTAAAAAAATTAGATAAGTCATAAAGGGAATTGACAGACCCTTTTGGAAAGTTCAAAACCACTCTAAAGTTTTTCACCTAAACTACATAGAAACAAGTGAAGTATATACATGTTACTATATGTTACATCTTAAGAGGCCATGAATAACTATATCAAGTGCTCTCTAGGGTCACCCTCTCCCTTGTATTTATTAGAATTGAGTGCCTCAAAATGAGATAGGAAATTTACTTGGAGAATACTCGTGTCAAATGGATATGGACATATTTCATTGAATTTGTACTTTTTACCTTGATTTCTTGCTTAGATCCCAATAAAAACATCCTTTATCTCCTAAAATTCTTGGAGAGTGGATGCATTCTAGGATGGAGGAAGGGTATTTTTTTTACTATTTAGAGGGGTATTGGCTTGATCAAGATAGATATGTTGATTAGGATTAAAATAATTTATAATGGGTACCCTTTGGGCTGATTTACTAGGTTTATTCCCCCTATAATCATTATTATATTGTTGATAGGGTACATGTTGAATATGACCAATATTATGAGGTGGATTAACAATATGTTATTGGGTTAGAGGAATTATATGTTGAAATTAGAAACTTATCATAAAATAAATATTATTGGTAAGTGGTAATTTGTTGTTAGTTGGAAGTAAGGGGTTGTGGATTAATAGGGACCTATTAAGGATTAATCAAAACCTATTATAGATTGGTCTTTATTTTTCATAGTGTTGGATTATTGGAAACTTATTATTGTATTTTATAATAAGTAGGATGAGAACTAAGAGGGACTTGTTAGGGGTTAAAAAGAACCTTTGTAAACTAGATGCAAGTTGCTGAGAGTTTAAATCAACTTGTTAAAAACTAGAATCAAGTGTTGGGAATCATATGTAACTTTTTGTTGTAAAATATAGGGTACTTGTTTGGAAATAATAATAATTTTTTGGGGGTTATCGGTAATTTTCTAATGCACTTTAGAGGGGGGACTTGATGTGGATTAAGGAATACTTATGATAGAGTGATAGTTTATAGCAATAGATCCATGATAAATTTTTATTTAGGAACCATAGAAGAATCCAACTTAGATACTAAAATATATCACTATTATTTCTCAATGGGTGGGTTTTTCTCCTTAGTTGAAGGATTGTTTAGAGAATAAGTAGCTAGGTTAGCATCTGAAGAGGTTAAAAGTTGGCTAGTCTATCGTAGTTGCGTAATGATAAGTTGACTATTTAGGATGGGATCTACAAGTTATTATTTTCCTTTGTTTGATGATTCTAGAACTTAACTAGAAGTGCACATAAGATCCTATCCATTAGTGGAAGTTACTCAGGAGGCATCTCTTTTATTTGGACATGGTTATGCGCTTATTTTGTTCTTGGTGCCTCATCATATCCAAGTTGATATACTTCCTCTTCTTGGATTTCATAGTCTTGAAAGGATCTAAATGGATCATAATACTGTTATCCCTTAGAATTAGAATTATACATAGCCTCACTTATTTTGTATCTAGGTATTTTTGAGCCAATGATCTTTGTATTGAATCAATATGAGTAATTAAATATATTTGATATGAATGTGTGCAATGCTTGGTTTTAATAATTCAGTGGATTTTGAGAATGTAGAGAATGTTTCAAAGTTAAGTGATATCTTAATATGTTGTTTGGAATATTTTTGATCAAAGTAGAAGGTTCAAAATCTGAACTTGCTGAAATGGAATGTCAAAGGGGAATGATGTTCGATTTGATTTATCTTCCACAAGTTGGAATGAAATAGTTGAGAGGTCAAGAATGATTTTTTTAATGTATTTTAACCAAATTGGATCTTGAAGTCTTCAAAAATGTTTTGATTTTGATTTAAGTTTTGAGTTTAATTCAAGTTAAATTTTTAGAGTTAACTTGAGTTCAAAGTTGACTTTAGTTGACTTTTTGAAAGCTAACCTTAGTTAACTTTTGAAAGTGAACTTTGTTGATTTTTGAAATTTAACCTTAGTTGAATTTTAAAATTTATCCTTAGTCAAATTATGAAATTTGACCTTAGTTGACTTGTTAAATTTGACCTTAATCAACTTTTAAAAGTTGACATTAGTTGACTTTTTAATGATTGACTTAGTTTGCATTTTGATTAGGAGTAGACTTTTGGTTCAAACTGAAGTTGATTAAGATTTTAATGAGAATTGGATGTTTGGTTCAAATGAACCTAATTTAGAATTTTTTTTAAATGAATAGCATAATAGTAGAATAGGGGCAAAGTACTATACTAAATGGGTAATATAATTCTTATAAGAGATCAAATATGGCCTTAAACTTTGGGTAGAGTAATGCCTTATTACATGAGTCTAAAATGACAATGTTATGGACTTAAGAGTTTTTCAAATTATTTGACATGTAAGTTATGTCCACAAAACAAGGTCAAGATAAAAAAATGAATAAGACACATTCAGAACAAGCCCTATCTTTAGTGTAGTAATGGGTATGTAACACAATTGCAGTCTACATGAATACCTCACTTAAAGTGGTGACATATTAGTTTTACCTTAGCCTCACTTCAATCAGTACATCATTAAATCTTAAGGGAGATTGATTTCCCTCACATTAAAATTTGTTTATGATCAAAGGTCTTAATCTAAAAATATGCCATGGATTTTATAAATGGTACATGATATACCTTGTGGTACATGGGGTTCAAAATATGTTGAAAAGGAATAAGTAACATGAAATTTGTAAGAGTCTCTAGACCCCCTACAAGTAATTCAATCATAAATCTCTTAGTAAATTTCTACCAAAAATTTTGAACTCTGAGTGTGAGATCTAATAGTGTAGTGTTAAGGTTAAACCCCTTGCTATCATGAAACATTTATGGGGAATTTTTTTATGCTCTTAATGATAACTACCCTCAATATATATCCCATATTGGATGTATAGGGTTGGTATGTACACAAGGAGATGAAACCTCAAGTTTTATGCCCTAATAACTCATAATAAGGGGATGAAATCCACCATGTGTAGTAAACAAAGAATAAAAATAAGAAAATAATAATCCATTTGTTTTTTATCACCTAGGCTCCCTAAATAGGGTAAGGGGAGAGCATACACACAAGATATTATTTATAAACAAACAAACAAAGTACATATGCAAACAATGAAATAAAGTAAGAAATTTTTTAAGTACACCAAATGGAATCATTGGTTATTTTTATTTTCACTAAATAGAAGTGTTCAAAATTTGTTCATTTGTGTATAAACCATTTCTTTATAAAGTAGACTTGCAAGAAAAAAGTTAAGATTTTGAATTATAGTCTTTGGCAAGCATGGGAAGTTAAAAAGGTGAATATTTATCTTGTGTGAAAAAATACACAGTGTGATCCTATTATTTAGCATGACAATCATGTCATTTAGCATAGCGATCCCACCATTTTATAGAGACAAAAAATTAAAAAAAGAACTAGCAATTCCATTGATTAACAGTGTGATATTTTCTATTTGTAGGGTGATGTCTTTATTTTGTAGGATGTTCCCATCAATATTAACAAAATGATAGATAGGATAATATCATCTTAATGATCTCACCATTCTATAAGATGACCTCATCAATTTATAGAACATTTTCACCAATTTATAAGGTGTTCCCATTGTTAGGGTTTTCAATGTCATTATTTAACAATTTAACTATAGCATAACATTCCCACTAATTTGTAGTGTGATGTCATTGATATATAGTGCATTCTCATCATTTTATTTAAAACATACAAAGATATAAAATAGTATAGAAATTATATCATCATTAAATAGGTTGATATCACTGATTATAGGGAATAGTCCCACCAAAATACAAAGCATTCTTGCCAAAACATAGAGCATTCTCATTGATTTGTAGAAAAATAAAACATGGAAAACTTAACAAAAAAGAAGCAAAAATAAGCTCAAAAATGGTCTTATTTCAAATTATAAAGTGATGGAATGTTCTCAAGAGGATTATGGGGTGTGTTGATCCTATTATTATGTGTTAAATGTAGATCATAGGAATAAGAGAGGTTAGTCTATTATTATTGATTCAAAACTTAAAATAATAATGAACATGACATCTCAAGCATGATCTATCAAATTGGGAAAGATCTAGGAGAATTAAAACAAATAGAAAGACATAAACCAAAAGCTATACCTTTCTCATGGATTTGTTCTCCAAGCCAGATTGTAAACATGTTTGTGCTTAAATTATAGAGTTAGGAGTATTTATCAATGTCACTTGTTCATTTTATGGCATCTCCCCTTGTCTAAGAGTGGTTTGATTGATCAATGTGAAGAATGTTGAAGCTTTTTTCTTGATTTTTACATAGTAAATTTAACCTAAAAATAATTTTTATATTATCAAATGGGCCTTGTATTTATAGACATGTAAAAATGATTCCATCTATTGGATCAAGATCAAGATGAGGGGCTGAAATTCAATCCAATTTTTATAATAAATGTCATTAATATTTGAGGTTTGAGTGTGCATTTATTAGGCATGCCTTACATTTTTGCATTTATATTGATACTTTCTTGGATTAATGTTAATGATTGACAATTGTGTGTGTGATGTCATGATAATGTCATAATTTAGATATTTGTTGAATATTTTAATATTACATAATTATAAATTTATCCAATATCTATGTATTTTATACTTATCCATTTGATTTTATTTGATAGGTTAATTAATCCAAGTTAGCTTCCATGTGCTTTATGAAATATAAAAATTTGAATATATGTTGTAGTTGATTACACTACAACGTTACTTAAAAAATAACAATTTGACTTAGGATGAATTAGATGAAGTTGATAATTGGTTATTGGAAATTTTTCCAATGTGTTTTAGAATATGCACATCAAATGTGTGGGAAATATTGGGTTTTTTCAGTGATTTTTAACCTGATTTATGTGTTGTTATAGAAAATTGTTATATTTGTAAATTTGATATGAAAGTGATGAAATTGGATTTTCTAATATATCCAATCTATCATTCCAAAGTGTCTCACTTTTCCATTCCCATTATGTGAGAGTATGTACATTTATGGCAAGAAAGATGAGCCACTAAAGGCAAGAAGGATGTGATCCCTTGAAGCTTGTCGCTAATAATTTTGGATGCCCAATTTTAATGCAATTTAAGTAGCATATCCATTCTAATTCAATGTCTATTTCCAAATGTCATGTTAATGACACTTCTTTTTAGATCTATAGGTCATTCATTTAAGATTCTATGAGATTCCCTGGATTGTTATATGGTTGAAACTTTTTATTGACTTAGAATATAAGTTAATATTTGTGTTAGACATGTTTATTTAAATGTGGTTTTTAAAGTTTTTGTTTATCAAAATATTTTGTTATATTTTAAATTTTATTGGTATAAGATTTTTTTTAAATTTTTTTTTCTTTTTATTAGTTATAAAAATGTATAAGTCATTAGTATAGAAACTCCTTTTTTACCACTTTCATGTCTAAAACTATAATTGGAATAAATTTTATGCAAATAAGAGTGACTTTCTACAAAATTGTGAACTAAACCTAAAAATCTCATTTTCATTCACACATTATATGTAGAAATTCTAAAACACATAGGTGCAACCATAATTTGGGTAATTCATTGCACTAGACCATTAAATCAGCACTCTGATCATATTTCTCATCATTATTGGTCATTTCCCTCTTGTGATTAATTAATCATTTCCTCTTACTCTAATAAAATAAAATAAATTAATGTTCATATCATATTAATTAAATTGATCCTTTTAATTAATTTAATTAATCCTTAATTTAATTATAAATTCCATGGAATTGGAATTTATAATTTCATTTAATTCAATTTCTCCCTCATTTTCACCACTTTCCAAGGAGCATTCTCCACCCTCCATCTTGGAAATAAGATGGAAAGCTCTCATTTCATCCCTCAAGATATTTTGGAGGGGCATTCTCCATCCTCCATCTTGTGAGGACTCATATCAATCACCCTTTGGGAAATTTTAAGGATCATCCTCCACCCTTCATCTTGGACAAGATGAAGGGCTCATATCAATGATCCATGTGAGGACTTAGGGTGAGTTATCCACCATTCATATTAAAGGCAAGATGAAAGGCTCACATTTAGTCACTATGCCTATAAATAAATGGGAACCCTTATTCATATCTAATGATCAAGATTTTTAGTGAATCTTTTCCCATTATGAGAGCCATATTATGTATCAATTCAAATTCTTATCAAGATATTAAAATTTATCAAATGGATATTATCCACTCTTCAAAGATGACATTGTTAAATACCCTTTGATACTATATGTTGAGACACATTCTAATTACATTCAACAAGGTAAATAATCCCTAAAGGAAGGTATAATTTTCATGCTTTTATCTTCATATTTGGTTTTCTATTCATCCTTGTTTTGGCTCATGATGTCCTAGGCTAAAGGTAGTTTGTTTTATTTCTTTGATTTTGAAATTTCACTAACAAAGGAATAAATAATATTTTGTACTCATATGCATTTCAATGGAGGATTATGAGATTCATAATTTTGAATGTTTTATCTCTAACCCATATTGATTTTTAATAGCTTCTCTACTAGAATTTTCTTAATAATGTAGACTATACTAATGTCAAAGTGATCTTCATTGGTCATCAACTTAGTTTCCTAAAAACCTATAAACAAGGCATCTTCATAGAATTTATGAAATATAGTGCCACCATGAAGGGTAAATTATGATAAACATTGGATAAATATTTAATTTGATTAAGGAATATGGGGTTTTACCTAATGATATGATCATGAAAGTAGGGATAATGGTTGGAAGGACAAATAAAATTGAGACTTTTAGTCATACAAACCCTTACTAATTAGCATAAAAATGGATGTCTCTTATCAATCCCCCTTGGGATATTTTGAGGATAATTTTTCACCCTTCATCTTGTACAAGATGAAGGGCTCATATCGATGCTCCATGTGAGGCATTGGCATGAATTATCCACCCTCCATCTTGAAGTCAAGATGGAGGTCTCACATTCAGTCACTTTGCATATAAATAAATGGGTCCCTATTAATATCTCATACTTAATATTTATAATGAATCCGTGCTAGTTCTTAGAGCCACCTTGTTCATCAATACAACTTAGTATCAAGCTATTATTAAAAAAATTCAAAGGGAGATGATCCACTCTTTAAATATGGCATTTTTAAAGACCCTTTGATACTAAATTATAGTCAACATTCTACTTGAATTTGAAAAGGTGAATAATCCATAAAGGAAGGTATAATTTTCATGCTTTTATCTTCATATTTAGTTTTCTATTCATCCTTTCTTTGGCTCATGAGGACCTAGGCTTTAGGACTTTTGTTTCATTACTTTGATTTTAACAATTCACTAATAAAGGAAACACTAACCTTTTATACTCCTATGGATTTATCATACTTTATCCATAAGAGTAAAAAAATTTAGTGTTTATTTCATTAGTGAAATTTCAAAATCAAAGCAATGAAACAAACTTCCTTAAACCTAGTACCCCATGAGCCAATTTAAGGATGAATAGAAAATCAAATGTGAAGATAAAAGCAAGAAAATTATACCTTCTTTTGTGGATTCTTCACCTTATCAAATACAAGTGGAATGTGGATAAAAATTTAGTATCAAGGGGTCTTTATCAATGTCATGTTTCAAGAGTGGAACATCTCCCTTTTATATCTTTCAAGAATAGCTTGATAAAAAGTTAAATTGATGCACAAGGTGTCTCCGAGAATTGGTAAGGCTTCACTATAAATCTTGGGCATGAGATATGAAGACGGGTGACCCTATATTTAAATGTAGAGTGGTTGAATGTGATACCTCCATATTTCCTTCAAGATGGAGGGTGGATAATTCACCTAAGGCCTCACATGGATCATGACATGGATCACTAATATAAGCCCTTCATATTGTCTAAAGTGAAGTGTAGAGGATGTTCCTCAAAATATCCCAAGGGGGATTGATATGAGACCTATATTTTTATGTTAATCCTATATGAACATGAATTTAGATGATTTGATTATGATAAAATTAATTGATTAATTGATCAGAGAAAGGGAGATGACCGATGATTACCAGAAATATGATGAGAGTGTCGATTTAATGGTCTAGTGTGTTGAATTACCCCAATTAGGGATGCACCTATGTGTTTTTGGACATTTACATATAATGTGTGGATGAAATTAGGATGTTATTTATTTCTAAGATTAGTTCATAATGTTATATAAATTCACTCTTATTTGCATAAAATTCATTTAAATTCTCATTTTAGACACAAAAGTGGCAAAAATCAAGTGTCTATAACTAGTCATAAGTCATTGTTATTAGTTTGCCTTTTCATAATTTAATTTATCTTTATTAGGTTTTTAATGATTAGTTTTTTAAAATTTATTATTAGTATGTTTTTATTATTCTTAACATTATGTGTTCTTTAGTCTTATGTTTAAGTTATAATACTTAATAAAGAGTTAAATCCTTTGTTTTAAGGCATCATTATTTGGTATATTATCCTCTGTGAAAGTAGAGTCACATTGTGGGAATATATTAAATCATTATAATAACATTTTTTATTTAAGAGTCTCAAAGTTTAGTCATTAGAATAAATTCAATATTGTAGTTAAAAATTTTAAGGTACATTATCAAGTTGTATCATTTTGTTCATAATAGAGTCCATTTTATTATCAAATCATAAGTTGTTAGTTATGATGTTATCAAAATCATGTTTGTTATAGTCTAAAAATATATTTAAAAAAACTCAATTGTATATTAACACATTATCTAAGTAACATCTAATTTTTAATAGGTATGCCAAGCTTATGTGGGGATTTATCCTTAGAATTTACATACGTATGAGTCTCAAATCCAAATTTGATGAATAAATAATGTAACATTGAAAGATAAAGGCAATAGAGATTGGAGGCTATAGAGAGATATATCATCAGTTGATGAAAAAAGGCCACACATCACATTAGTCACACCAATGTCTATACCAAATCAGCTCAATCCAAGGGTAGCTTCTAGTGGTAGTGGTAGTTTCTTATGTTTCTCATGATTAGGTGTCAATGATAAACAATAGTGGCTAAAAATGAATACAAGGAGTACCTTTATCTTTAAATATTTTAGTTTCTTACATCTTGTTTTGTGTGGTGTGTTAAATAAACCCTTATTGTGATATTTTTGATATCTTGCATTTGAGGGAAAAGAAATATTTTGAGGTAACTCAATATGGATTATTATCTAGATAGTTTTTAGAGTTTGTGAATCTTAGTAAGTCATAATTTGATAAGTTTGGGGAAAGATGTCTAGAAACTATCTCAAGAATTTGACTTAGGAACTACACCTTCATGAAGTTTAAGAGGAAGCTTGATGGAATTGTACATGTTCCAAGAAACATTTTTGTAGAAAAACTTCTATAGAATATGAGTGTTTCCCCATGCTCACACTAAGGGGGGAATGTTATAAATAGTCTTAAATATGTGTTAGTGTGTACATGTAATAATATATTGGTAATCATGTGATGTGTTTTCATAACTAATCCCATTGAACTATAGAGAGTGTGATAACTAATTCCATGCTATTAGGGTCTCTCAATCCTATATATGTAATAGTTATTCTTGAATAATAATAAACATTTATGTCTTGAATATAATGATCACACATAAACTAATTACAATTTACTATTTTTATAAATGTGCTAAAAGGTGAAAGTAATAAAATATAAATGACTTAGTTGGACTTAGGTTTGTAGGACTACAATAGTAACTTTAAACTAACTATGTGAATATGTGAATTTGTTGTGAATTAGGAAGAAGGCTCTACATTATTCTAGGACAAGATTTCATTGCATTGTTTGGACTTCATCGGCCTATGTTATTTTCTTTAGGTTATGGATTCAACCTTTAAGTATTTTTACCTCTATGTAAATTCTAGAAGATGTGTATTCATATGTGGTTCGTATGTGTCTATTAATATGTCTTCACTTCATTGTGGGATCCACTATGTGTTTTCTTCTTCACTCAAACTCTAGCTCAATGATAAGAGGGAATAAATACTATAAAATGGTGGGAATGGGAAAGGGGTTTGGGTTTTTTATGACCTCAACACCCTCCATATATATTAATACTTTGAATAAGGATCAAAATCCATGTAGTTCTCCCATGATAAAGTGGTGTGTGTACAATACTAGTGAAATTTTATATGTTGGTGCAATCCTAGTGTGATTATGTGCTTGAAAAAATTACTTGTGATTTGTTGTTGTATTCATACCTAGATCAAAAATTATTGGGTTGTAAGGACTTATAATTGGGAAGAATTTATACTTTCCTCTCAATGTGCGATTATATATTATAGTGATTACCATGATAGAATCCCCTTAGTCATCCCTTTATGAACAAGTTAAAAATATGATTATATAGTGGACATTTTAAGAATTACTCAAATTGGGCTTGTGAAATATGTGGAATGACCATTTGAGATGAATTTGAGTTTGGTAAACTATCCATTAATTAGCAATAGGATGAAACTAGCAACATTAGACACGACCAACTATAGGATTATCTTGAAGGAGTGGTTTTGTCTAAGGAATAAAGGTAGTCAAACTTGAAGTATGAATTAATCAAATAATGATTCTATGTTACTTATAATGAGGAATAATAATGTTTAGTATCAAAATTTACTTAAGAGAGAGGGTCATCTATATATGAGTCAATGAATAGTAGTTTGAAACCATGGAATTGAGCATAGGTTATGTGTGCATAATGGCTAGCCACAAGTGCATTATTTTGGCATTAAATAGTAATTTTAGTGTCTATAGTCTTATATCATATAGATACTTACTTTATCAAAATTTGGATCAAGGGGGGTTAATCTAATTAAGACAAATTGTTGAGTAAAATAAATTTGTAATTCAATAAGCATTCACACACAAATCTATTTTTTAAACACATGAACAATTAGGGTTTTAACCAAACACATGAAAAGAGGATGAAAATTTATCTATAATATAAATATGCAAGTCTGTATGACTTTAATTGACTTTGATATTGATAGATATTCCTTCATATCTTTAGGTTGAACTGATGGATTATGTCAAACTACCAGTAGATGTGTTTTAATCTATTAGAAACATGTGATCATGTGTAGTATCATATTTTATCTTAACTTCTTACAAAACCATAACAAGGTCCTACACATAGAGATGAGACATAAAATTGGGGGAAAATGCAAATAATTGAGTTGAGTTGGCCTTAGAATACCCTTATAACTAATCAATGCCTACATATCCAATATTATAAAGAGGGCCTTAGGTTTCATGAAGTTGTCCCTTTACTTTGTATGTGTGATTATATCATATACACTGTGAATCTAAATTCTCCTTTGCCTATGTCCTCCTATGGTCAAAGCATATAATTTAGATGTAATATTATAAACTTTAAATATATAAAATACATGTGATGGCTTTGTTGTGATGTGTTTTCATTCAATTTTACTTGTTAGGTAGGTCAAAGCAAGATGTAAAATTCCTTTGAGGGATTTATAAGTATAATACTTATAATTTGAAGATTCAATGGTCATAAATAGAGACCCAAATGAAACATGACTTGAAATATGGACCATAAAAGATACTAAGATAATACTAGAGTTTATGGATAATTACACATGATGTGTTTGTCTGTAAAGAGCATTTTTTTCTAGAAATAATAAAATGGTAAGTGTACACACCATAATTTTTTCAAGAAAATAAAAGTACCATTTATTTTTTTGTTCTTTCATGGGAAGGTCTTAATGATGAACGTGAGTCTTGTTCATGTGGTCATTTTGGTCTTTTGATCTTTCTTATGACTTGTTTTTCCTATTTTTTGTACCTCCAATGGTCCTATGTCATGTTATCCTAGTTACAAGGGGCCCCTAGACTATTTTACATATTCAATACTCATGTTTTTAATCTCAGGACACTATCACAATCCTAGACACTAGCATTGTGCACTAATGTCCACCTCAATGCTAGTTTCCAATGGTCACATTTTAACTTGTTACGGGTCCTTACCCTTCCTTGAGTCTCTTCTTATGATTTTGTCTTTCTCTTTCACATTGTTCACTGGTGAACAAGGGTCTCACATTCAAATTAAATTTCCTTCTATATAAAGAGCCTCACAAGGTATTTTATATCTGTCACTTACTATTTTGTCCCGTAATTACCTAAAAATTAGTCAATAGTATAGCTCAAAACTCTACATATTACTCAAAAACACACATAGACATACTTGCTTGATCAAAGAAGGGCTTAGGTGAAATTCATTATAACAATCCATACATGTTGATTATGCACCTTCTCTAAGGGAAAACTAAATGTAATTTGAGACCCCTATCATTGGGGTTAATGTAGGTAGTAGTCAAGACAATAGGGGTTCTGTCCCACGTAATCATAACATCCCACAATCCATATTTTTCCTTACTTTTGCATTTGATTTCATTATTTTTTCCAATGTGTAGGTATTAATTAGGCTTTTTAAAGTATATATAGCTAAACATTGACACTGAAAGATAAGTGAAGTCTCCTAAGTACACTTAAAGAATCCTAAAGTATTTTCACAACATCTCTAGAAGTCTTAGGACCCCTACCCATAAAATTACATTAGTGTTGTGCCTCAAAAATTAGCATAGTGTATTATTATCCCTTTGACCACACTACTATCTGAAAGTAGTTTCATCTCCAGTTCAAGAATAGAAGTACTCCAGACTAATTTCTAGACCTGTTTCAACCTTCCCATCCTCTAGTGATGCCTATTTCACTCCAAATAAGTTGATTCTCTATTGCATAATATATTTTGGGTAAATCAATTCAATAGATCTATTTTCAATATTTATATATTTACCCTCTATACCTAGCTTTTTATCAACCTAATATTTATACTACTAAGTCCTAAATAGGTAAAACATTTAGTGAACCCAACTTACTTCAAATATTACTTAATAATGCTAGGGTTTGCCTTCTCCAACTTTGTGTACTAAATTATGGTTTAATAAATTCTTATTTTTCTTGGTTTTTTAAAAACCTAATTAATCCATATCAATTCCTTTATTAGGGTTTCATTAATTTAACATATTTTAAATTTTGTTTACAAACCCTTTAAACCTTAGATCTGTATACTAAATCCTTATACATCCAAACAATAACCCTTAGGGTTTAAAATAATTTTTTGATTTTTCTAGTATTGTGAGATAAATATATAGCATATTTTAAAATATATCTATGTTATATTATCTTCTCCCCATTGTTTGCTTATTGTTACTTTCTTACATTCTTTTATGTGGAAAGTTTAAAATGACTTCCAGGAAACCTCTTACCCCTCACCCAATTGACCAATTTCTAAACTTTTCACATAATTATATAAATGATTAGACCAATTTTAAAAATTGTATATTGGCACATGATAAATATCATGATTTAATTTATAATGATGATTATTATTGTTATTATTATTGTAATGATGGATATGATGATTAATATGAGCATGACAATGAAAGTGTTGAAAAGGATATATTATATGAATATTATTCTCCTTATTTTCTCTCTTATCTTACTTCTCAAAATAACATTAACAACATAAGACCAAAATATCCCCTTATAGGTAATGTTTTTTTTAAATGTGACCCTAGTTTTTCAACCAACTTTACTACATAATTATTCAAATTAAAGTGATAAAAGAAAAATAAAATAAATTTACCATTGCATGGTTCAAGTAAAATTATACATGATGTTTATAGCACAGAAAATAAAAATTTGCATTCTTTACCTTTATCAATTTAATTCAAAAAATAATGTACACATGATATTACAAATTTTACATATTCACAAACTAAAGTAGATGATATCATCTTCTCACCTTCTTTTATTTTTCAAGATCAACATAGTGATTCCATGAAAAATATATATTATTTAAGTATTTATAACCCTTTTCTTACATGTTATATGATGCCAAATGAAAACATGTTTATTAATTATTCTACCCTTGACTCCATTATCAAAAATAACGATAATACATGTATTTCACTAATAGCTAGTGAATATATGCATTGCATTCCCCCTACACATGATGATATATTTCATAGTAGAAAAAAGTTAAAATATTATTATACTCTTTATTTTATTGAGCATTAAAATGATAATTCTTCTACTCTTACCTCTAGATTTGAATTAAATTTTGATTTTTATGAAACTCATAATAAAGATGATTGCGATGAGTTTAGTGAAGAAGATTTTGAATCTATTCCTCTCTCTACTTCACCCAACTCTCATATTTAAATTGATTGCCTATTAACTGATAACTCAAGGAATAATATGTCTTCAAATAAAAGTGTATGAACTTATACTCATGTTTATAGTTTACATGGTTTACATTCCAATGATAAAAATGTGTCTTCTATTCCATTAGCATGTGATACTACTTTACCAACTAATAATATTAGTGATACCAATGAATCTCCCTCACCCCCCTTACTATACTACAACCCATTTCTCATCCTAGCCTTTATGAGGGTAATAACCAATTTCCCTCTTAATAGGTCCAATTAATAACCATCCAAAAGATATAGTGAGTAAAACCAAAGGTCCCCAATGCAATGTACCAATGGATAAAATTAACAATAAGATTTAAAAATTAAAAGAACTTCTAGATGATTTTAATATACCTTCACAAGAGGTAATCTCTTTGATGTGTAGACACCTAATTCTGGCCATCAATGACCTTCAATCAGTGTTTTGGCCAATTTCCACTTAAAATACACAATTTGGTCTAAAAACACTAAAGCACATTAAAAGATTTGAAATTGACATATTCAAATACCAATTTTGGCCAAGGTATCACTAAATGGGGAAATGTAATTTATGGGTTAGCTCACTTTGATCAGATCATTTTGATTCAAAATGCCAATTTTACACCTAAGTGCTCTGGATTGTTCTTTCCTATCAAATCTCTTACATAAAACACGTGCCTTTGTTATTTGCTATTGATAACATATTAAATGGGATAACAGATCCAACACATCTAACATTGCCTTCCAATTCAAATTTAGTTGAATTTTGGACCAATAACAAGGCATTCTGATCAATTTGAGTAATTTGTACATAAAGTGCTTAATCATGTTTAAGGGATAATTAATCCAAATGAAGGAATAATTAATAATTCCATGGAAACATATAGAATAATTTGTTTTAGAAATGAATATTGAATATCTACAACATCAGGTGACCTCATTTCTTAGGAAGACATCCCATGGCCATAAATGCCATAAATATCAGGATTCATGCCTCACATGCCTCTTAATTACTCCTCTATCCCAAATATTAATGAGCCTATTTATCAATTTTAATTGCATAAATGGATTAATCCTTAACCACACATCTCAATCTTGATATGGATGGTTCAAGTTGATTCAAGCCATTTGTAAAAATCTATAAATAGAGAGGCCATGAACATCATTTCTAAGCTATTTTGGTGTAAATTTATTATGTTCAAATATCTTCAAAAGATCAATTTGGGTAAATTTATAATACAAGATTGGTTCCAAAAGCTTCAAGCAATTAGTGTTACCATGCCAAATTGATTCCAAGCCAAGCCACAAGCTAAAGGTGCCAAGGAGAGATGGAGGTAGACAAGCTTGCATTTCCAAGGACTTCATGAGCACAAAATCGAGCAAGCCACTACTACAAAAGCATTTGGAGCATCCAAGAAAGGTGAAGGAATTCTTGTGTTTTTATTTAATTTTTAGTTGTGTTTTTCATTTGTTTTAATTACTAAGCTCACCCTAGTAAATAAGCATGAAGATGTTAGCTTAGTGTGTTTTTTTATTTTGTTTCATTCACTAACACAATACTAATCTCCTCTTCTTAATCAAATTCCTAGTTCAAATAATGGCATGCCTGGTGGGACTATTTATTCAGATGCTTGACTTGTCAATTTTTATTCAGACATTTGAGCTTTTATGCATATGGTATTTGACATTATACATTTGATGTTTGACTATTTTATGCCAAGTTTTAGAAAAAATAATTTTGGAGATACAACTCCACTTTCAGACCATCTTGGAGATATAGCTTTACCCCTTCAACCAAGTTAGACCAAGTTTGAACCATTTGTCCTTTAGAAATAGTTTTTTAAAGTTTGTATAATTCTGAGCCTTTTTGTTTTAGAGATTTCATCATTTACATAGATATCTCTTGTTACACTTGTGATGGAGTCACATACAATCCAACTTATGATATAATGGTTGCATAAAATCCTACTAGGAACCCTTATAGAGAAATATTTTCTAAGGAGTTTTATTATTATCCCTACAATACTCCATATGGGGAACATAGTCAAAATCCACAAAATCCAAATCAAAACCTTCATTGGCATGAATAAGCTTGTGAGGAGAAATTTGAATACCTAATTATAGATAATGTTATTTGGGATATGGATCCATACCCTCTTTTCAATAATCAATACATTGAACATAGTCAAGAACCAGCTTATGAGCCAACTCACGACTGGGATGATATGGTTTATGAGGAAGAATTGGATGCTTTAGCTTATGAAAGTAATCAAGATCCCCCACATCATACCATTTATATTCCAAGACCACAATGCTAAACCATTTATATACCAAGACTTCATCCTCTGGCTTTTATGATCAATCAAGTTCCACAATGCCCTTTCATCATTCCAAGACCTAGTCTTTTGGCTTGTGCAGACAACCAAGCCCCACCATGCCCTATCATTTCCATTTTAAGACTTTATCCTTTGGCTCATGTGAATAATCATGCTCCTCAATGCCCTACCATTATCTAACCACAAGTCATTCCTCATCCAGTACCAGTTCTAACCAAATCTCAATCAATCTAATCATTCAAAGACTAAACTGTGTTCAAAATTGGTATTTTCCAACTCATTAGAAACCAAAGCAAAGAAAACCAACCAATTTGAGATTTTTTTGTTGAACTAACCACTTATGATAAGTCAAATTATGATGAATCACCTATTGATCTTATACCAATTATCAAGGAGTCTCACACTGATGAGTCAGTCTTTGTCGAGTCACTTCTTAATGATTATAACTACCTTTAAGAAAATCATTACCTTGACCATGTGCTATTTTTCAAGAGCCTCCTATTGACAAGTCAGTCTCTAAAGAGTTTTTTCTTGACCTTTTTCCCATCCTAAAGGAGTCCCACTTTTACAAACCAATTTTTATGGGGCCCATTATGCCATCATAGGCCGTTACTTGTCCAAAACTAAATATTCAACAAGACATCATTGTAACAGAGTACCCATTAGATGAAGAATCAAAGTTAGAGTCAAGTTATATTCTTAAATCAACATCAGATTTACCATCAGAATTTGAATCAACATTAGTCTCAACATCAAATTTAGATTACCTTGAGTTAGAATTAGATTCAGAAGAAGAATATGTTCATGGTTGTTACAACATTGGTTATGTATGCCTTATAGATAAATTTGAATACATTTGTGATCCTTCTGTGATTTTTGAGGATGAGTACCTTAACTTTGGCATAAGTTATCTTAGTATCTTCTACAAGGATTATGTAGCCTTTCCCTATTTGATTACCATTATAAAGGCCATTGCCATCAACTAAAATAGCCATATCATTGACATTCCATCTCCCACAAGTGTCAATTGGGATCGACAAAATCACACTTTGTTGAATTGCATCTATGGTGACATAGCAGTTGAAGAAGAATAAGGAGGCCAAGACCACATTCATATATAAAAAGAACACTCTTCTATTGAAACCTTTTCAGAGGTGCTAGGGGACAATTAAAGTCATAACTTAGCATCTTTTAGTGAAACTTTTTTGGAAGTGCTAGAAGACAATCAAAGTCAAAAGTCAACATTCCTTAGTGAAACCTTCTTGAAGGTGCTACAAGACAATCAAGACAACTTCATTGGTGAAAACCTCCTTAAGGCACCAATAACTAAGCACAAAAGTTCTTCACTATTGGATGAAGACAAAATCAAAGATCAAATCAAAATAGCTTCTTATCTATAGCCTAATTAGATGGTAGCTACTCTAAAGATCAAACAACAAAAAAATATGATGGTCTTATCAAGAGAATAAGTCTTCAGCCCCACCATAACCAAAATTATGTCAAATTTGGCATCAGTAACATTATATGTGACTAAAAGTCTTTATCTTCATTTATTTCCCCACCATTACCCTTTCCATTATCATCTACCATTCCATTTCACAAATAAACCTATCATCCAAATTTTATCCTTGTTTACCATCCATGGCCACACTTTCCTTTATAGAGGATACAAAGATATCTTATCTTGATGCTTGATGGATCAACAACTAATAAAGATCACAAAAGCATTCTCAATAACCCAATCTATATTGAGTTTTTGACATAGCAATTATTTAGATGGGGTATGGGATCACAATTAACATGATTGAGTATTTTATTTATATCATTTGTTGATTAGAACATGCATATCCATCTCAACAAGAAAAATATAAGCATATGTCGTTTACCACTCCTAGGAAAAAAATATGTACCATGTTATTTCACATCGCCATGCCACTACTATTGTTACATATCCATTTTCCATTTTTGAATATTCTCATTATTCACCCTATCACCTGGGGGAAAACCCTCTTACCATTTAAAACATCCTATCATTTCACTCCTATCTAGACCAAAGCCTATTTTTAGTCATCTTACCCAATCCTATTTTGATCTTGGTTCATTTGGTTCTTTCATACCTTTTATGAAAGGATTCTGATCAAGTTTCAATAATCAATCCAATTCATGTTTCAATGATAGTTCATGAAATTAGTGTGATAGTTGATTTGGCAAGATATATTTCATCCTATCAAGTTTATTTATGTGACACTGATTATAACCACCTATGGATAAATCAATGTCTCACCAGTATTGCTACTAATTATAACCACCTATGGAAAAATTAGTATTTACCTATTCCATCGTATCCTAGTTATATCTAGCTATGGGAAAATTAGGGGCAACACTTGTTTACCATACATTACCATATCACCTTGCCATTACTATTTTCATTTGACTAGCCATTTACCAAATTTGAGAACTTATTGTGACCTAGTTGGTTTTTTTCTACCTTTTATGTGGATGGAATTACTATGACTTGAGATCATTTTAGGACTATGTGGGTCATGCTTAATTCATGTTGAGGTCACCTCAAACCCCCTTTCCATATTCTCTCATTATTTTACAAGCAACCTAAGCCAAATGCTCTCATCATTTTGTAAGCATGTATCTTGTCATTCTCTTATGAGTTAAGATACCTCAAAATTCCAAAAATATTCAAATATTTAAAAAATCTTAAAATATTTATCTTATCTAAGCCTAATCAGTTATCCTTGATCCACATTACTAGGGCACAATCATTGTTAGGATGCTTTTGTTTGCTTTTGTTTTCAATCTTTCTATTTGGTTTGTTTATTTCAATTTGTTTATTTTTCTATTTTTTTATTTGTTTGCTTTCCTATTTATTTACTTTCAGCACTATTTCCTTGACTCAATCTATATGTGTTCATTGGGTGATTCCTTTCACACATTATTTTTTAGTCCATCCATATTCATATGTAAACATTGTCATCATGATTTTTATCATTGGTGCATTATTTTTGAATGTTTATTAGATCAGGAGTCAGTCCTTATACATATTTTGACCCAAGTCTTCATGGTGTTCTATCATGATTCCTACCATTATATGCTATAGCAAAAATTAGCTTCAAGAAGGTCTACAATCATTAGAGCCATAACAATTTTTCCTTGGCACCTTGGAAAATCCTCCCACCCACCTTGATCAATATAACTCATTTGACCATTCTAGTAGTATCATTATTAATCAATACAAGCATCTCCTCATTGATAGGTACAATTGAATCATTCACATTGATCAATCTTATTCTTTTGTTCATCTATTTTATCACTTTGCACCTACTCATTTTTAATCTATATTCCAAGTTATATCCTTGAGTTTTACTTGCTAATTAACCCTAACTAGGGCATAATCATCTTTAGCCAATCTAGGTCCTCTTAATGATTATAACTTCTTATGGGCAAATCATTATTTTGACTTTTATTCCTGATTATAACTACCTTTGGGAAAATTAACATCCTTTTTAAATCAATGCATGCAGGCATTTTCTCATTTGGATTAAGCTCAACCACAGGTTAATTCCACCTTTATTCTTATTTCTTTTTGAGGGACCATTCATCAACATATGTGATAGCCACTCCCTCAAGGGGGCATCATCATAGGTTCCCCAAAACCATTTAGAGCTTTGTTCTTCAACCATCATCTTCTTTCTAGCATGCAAGCCATCTCTCATTATTTGAGAAGACATTGCTTTGCCTACAGTTTTCAATAGCTTCCTAAATAGGGGTAAACTGTAGACACCTAAATCTGGCCACCAATGACCTCTAATCAAGCTTTTGGCCAATTTCCACTTAAAATACATAATTTGGCCTAAAAACACTAAAACACATTAAAAGATTTGAAACTGACATATTCAAATGCCAATTTTGGCTAGAGTATCAGTAACTAGGGTAATGTAATTAATGAGATAGCTAACTTTGATCAGTCATTTTGAGTCAAAATGCCAATTTTGCACCTAGGTGCTTTAGATTGTTCTTTCCTATCAAATCTCTTGCACAAGACATGTGCCTTTGTTATTTGATGTTGATAACATCCTAAATGGGATAATGGATCTAAAGCATCTAAACATTGCCTTCCAATTCTAATCCTATCAAATTTTAGACTAATAACAAGGCATTCTGATCAATTTGAGTAATTTGTACATAAAGTACTTAATCATGCTTAAGGGATAATTAATCCAAATCAAGGCATAATTAATAATTCTATGGAAAATTGTTGAATAATTTGTTTTGGAAATGAATATTTAATATCTACATCATCAGGTGACCTCATTTCTTAGGAAGACATATCTAGGCCATAAATGCCACAAATATTAGGATTCATGCCTCTTAATTGCTCCTCTATCCCAAATATTGATGATCCACATATCTCAATCTTGATATGGATGGTTCAAGTTGATTCTAGCCATTTGCAAAAAATTATAAATAGAGAGGCTATGAACATCATTTTCAAGCTATTTTAGTGAAAATTTATTCTGCTCAAATATCTTCAAAAGCTTAATTTGTGCAAAGTTATAATGTAGGATTGGTTCTAAAAGCTTCAAGAAACTAGTGTTACCATGCCAAATTGATTCCAAGCCAAGCCACAAGCCAAAGGTGCCAAGGAGAGATGGAGGTAGACAAGCTTCCATTTCCAAGGACTTCATGAGCATAAAATTGAGCAAGCCACTACTACAAAGGCATTTGGAGCATCCAAGGAAGGTGAAGGAATTCTTGTGTTGTTCCTTACTTTTTAGTTGTGTTTGTCATTTATTTTTGTTACTAAGCTCACCCTAGTAACTAGGCATGAATATGTTTGCTTAGTGTGTTTTTAGTTTGGTTTCATTCACTAACACAATACTAATCTCCTCTTCTTAGTCAAATTCCTAGCTCAGATAATGGCACACCTAGTGGGAATGTTTATTTAGATGCTTGACCTTTTATGTGTATGACATTTAACATTAGACATTCTATGTTATATTATTTTATTCCAAGTTTTAGTACAAATCATTTTGGAGATACAACTTCATTTTAAGACTATATTGGAGATACAGCTCCACCCCTTCGACCAAATTAGACCAAGTTTGAACCATTTGTCCTTTGGACATAGTTTTTTAAAGTTTGTAGAAATCTAAACCTTTTTGTTTTGAAGCTTTCATCATTTACACATATATGTCTCACTACACTTATGATGGAGTCATGTACAATCCAACTTAGGATAGAATGGATGCATAAAATCCCATAAGGAACCCCTATAGAGAAAGATTTTATAAGGAGTTTTATTATTCTCCGTAAAATACTCCATATGGGGAACATAGTCAAAATCCACAAAATAAAAATCAAAACCTTGATTGGCATGAAGAGGATTATGAGGAGAACTTTGAAGACCCAACTATAGATAATGTTGTTTGGGATATGGATCCATACCCTCTTTGTAATAATCAGTATATAGAACATAGTCAAGAACCAGCTTATGAGCCAACTCACGAATGAGATGATATGGTTTATGAGAAAGACTTGGATACTTTAGATTATGCAAGTAATCAAGCTCCCCTACATCATACCATTTTTATTCTAAATCCATAATGCTAAACCATTTCTATACTAGGACCTCATCATTTGGCTTGTGCAAGCAATCCATCTCCATAATGCCCCTTCATCATTTTAAGATCTAGTCCTTTGGCTTATGTGGGAAATCAACCCCCATAATGCCATATTATTACCATTTTAAAACTTCATCCTTTGGCTCATGCAAGCAATGATGCTCCCCAATACCCTACCATTATCCAACCATAAGTCATTCCTCATATAGTACCAATCCCAACCAAACCTTAATCAATCCAATCATTCAAAGACCAAGCTATACTCAAAACTAGTATTTTCCAACTCATTGGAAACCAAAGACAAGAAAACCAACCAATCTGAGATGTTTTTGTTGAACCAACCACTTATGATAAGTAAAATTATGATGAATCACCTATTGATCTTATACCAATTATCAAGGAGTATCACACTGATGAGTTATTCTTTGTCGAGTCACTTCTTAATGATTATAACTGCCTTTAAGAAAATCATTACCTCGACCATGTGCCTATTTTTCAAGAGCCTCCTATTGACAAGTCAGTCTCTAAAGAGTTTTTCTTGACCTTTTTCCCATCCTAAAGGAGTCCCACTTTGACAAACTAATTTTTATGGATCCCATTATGCCATCACAAGCCATTAATTGTCCAAAACCAAATATTCAACAAGACATCATTGTAAAAAAGTATGCATTAGATGAAGAATCAGAGTTAAAGTTAGGTTCTATTCTTGAACTGACATCAAATTTACCATCAGAATATGAATAAACATTAGTCTCAACATTGAATTTAGAGTCCCTTGAGTTAGAATTAGATTCAGAATAAGAATATGTTTGTGGTTGTTACAACATTGGTTACACATGTCTTATAGATCAATTTGAATACATTTTTGATCCTTCTATAATTTTTTAGGATGAGTACTTCAGCTTTGACACAAGTTATCCTAGTATCTTCTATAAGAATTATGTAGCCTCTCCCCATTCCATTACCATTCCAAAGGCCATTACCATCAACCAAAATATCCATATCATTGACATTCCATCTCCCATGAATGTTGATTGGGATTGATATAATCACACTTTGTGGAATCAAGATGTCAAACTGTAGACACCTAAATCTGGCCACCAATGATCTATAATCAAGATTTTGGCCAATTTCCACCCAAAATGTATAATTTGGCCTAAAAAAATTAAAATCTAATAAATGATGTTGAAATTGACATATTCAAGTGCCAATTTTGGCCAGGGTATCACTAAATGGGATAATGCAATTTATAGGCGAGCTAACTTTGATCAAATTATTCTGAATCAAAATACCAATTTTGAACCTAAGTGCTCTAGATTGTTAATTTCTATCAATTATCTTTCACAAGACATGTGTCTTTTTTATTTGGTGTTGGTAACATCCTAAATGGGATAATGGATTCAATGCAACCGACATTGCCTTCCAATTCCAATCTAGTCAAATTTTGGACCAATAACAAGGCATTCCAATCAATTTAAGTAATTTTTGCATAAAGTGATTAAACATGCTTAAGAGATAATTAAACCAAATTAGAGCCTAATCAAGAAATCCATGAAAAATTGTTGAATAATTTGTTTTGGAAATGAATATTGAATATTTACATCATCAGGTGACCTCATTTCTTGGGAAGACATCCATAGGCCATAAATGCCACAATTATCAAGATTCATGCCTCCCATACCTCATCAAAGCCCTCCATGCCTCTTAATTTCTCCTCTATCCCAAATATTTATGAGACTATTTATCAATTTTAATTACAAAATTAGATTAATCCTTAACCACACATCTCAATTCTGAGAGGGATGGTTCAGGTTGATTCTGATCAATCTATAAATAGGAGGCATTACCACATCATTTCAAAGCTTAATTTGTGCAAAGTTATAATGTAGGATTAGTTCCAAAGCTCCAAGTAACTAGTGTTACCATGCCAAATTGATTCCAAGCCAAGCCACAAGCCAAAGGTGCCAAGGAGAGATGGAGGTAGACAAGCTTCCATTACTAAGGACTTCATGAGCACAAAATTGAGTAAGCCACTACTACAAACACATTTGGAGCATCCAAGGAAGGTGAAAGAATTCTTGTGTTTTTCCTTACTTTTTAATTGTGTTTATCATTTGTTTTTGTTACTAAGCTCACCCTAGTAAATAGGCATGAAGATGTTAGCTTAGTGTGTTTTTTATTTGGTTTCATTCACTAACACAATATTAATCTCTTCTTCTTAGTCAAATTCTTATTTCACATAATGGCATGCCTAGTGGGACTAAACACATCCCACACATAAAGAAGATCATTCTACAACTTTAAAATCTTCATTTAGATCATTAAAATTATTATAATTTGATTTTTTAACTTTGTTTTGCTATTTTTCATTGTCACAAGTTTACATAGTAACCATCATTGGTTAGTAAAACCTTTATCAATTGGCATAGCCATCATCAGTCACTATTAGTATAACCATTGTTAGTTAGATAGCCATTATTGGTTTGGTTGGTAAGTGTAACTATTGTTGGTTATAGAACTAACGTCGGTCCCTATGTTTTTCTTAAAAACACAAATTTGAGAGCTCTTTTTTTAAAGTTCATTTTTTCAAACCCAAAATAGCTTCAAGGATAAAGGACATGCTAAAATTTTTATTTCAGGACCTGTAGACACCTAAATCTGGCCACCAATAACCTCCAATCAAGATTTTAGCCAATTTCCACCTAAAATGCACAATTTGGCCTAAAAACACTAAAACACACTAAATTATCTGAAATTGGTATATTCAAGTGCCAATTTTATATAAAGTATCATTAAATGGGGTAATGTAATTTATGGGTCAGCTAACTTTGATCAGATCATTTTGAGTTAAAATGTTAACATTGCACTTGGGTGCTCTAGCTTGCTCTTTCATATCAAATCTTCTACATAAGATGTGTGCCTTTGTTATTTACTATTGAAAGCATCCTAAATGGAATAATGCATCCAATGCATCTGATAGTGGCTTCAAATTCTAATCCATTCAAATTTTGGATCAATAACAAGGCATTCTAATCAATTTAAATAATTTGTGCATAAAGTTTTAAAACATGTTTAAGAGATAATTAAACCAAATTAGAGACTAATCAATAATTCCATGAAAACTTGTTGAATAATTTGTTTTGGAAATGAATATTGAATATCTACATCATCAGGTGACCTCATTTCTTAGGAAGACATCCCTAGGTCATAAATGTCACAAATATTAGGATTCATGCCTCCCATGCCTCATCAAAGCCCTCCATGCCTCTTAATTTCTCTTTTATCCCAAATATTAATGATCTTATTTATCAATTTTGATTGCAAAATTGGATTAATCCTTAGCCACACATCTCAATCTTAAGATGGATGATTCAAGTTGATTCTAATCAATCTCAAATATGTGTGTGTGTGTGTGTGTGTGGAGAGAGAGAGAGAGAGAGAGAGAGAGAGAGAGAGAGAGAGAGAGAGAGAGAGAGAGAGAGAGAGAGAGAGAGAGAGAGAGAGAGAGAGAGAGGCCATGAACATCATTTCTAAGCTTAATTTGTGCAAAGTTATAATGTAGGATTGGTTCCAAAAGCTTCAAGAAACTAGTGTTACCATGCCAAATTAAATGCAAACCAAGCCAAGCCACAAGTCAAAGGTACCAATGAGAGATGGAGGTAGACAAACTTCCATTACCAAGGACTTCATGAGTAGAAAATCAAATAAGCCACTACTACAAACACATTTGGAGCATCCAAGGAAGGTGAAGGAATTCTTGTGGTTTTCTTTACTTTTTAATTGTTTTTGTCACTTATTTTTATTACTAATCTCACCCTAGTAAATAGGCATGAAGATGTTAGCTTAGTGTGTGTTTTATTTGGTTTCATTAACTAACACAATATTAATCTCTTCTTCTTAGTCAAATTTTTAGTTCACATAATGGCACACCTGGTGGGACCAAACACATCCCACATATGAAGAAGATCATTCTACAACTTTAAAATCTTCATTTAGATCATTAAAACTCTTATAATTTGATTTTCTAACTTTGTTTTATTATTTTTCATTGTCACAGGTTTACATAGTAACTATAATCAGTTAGTAAAACCATCATTGATTGGCATAGCCATCATCAATCACTATTGGTATAACCATTTTTAGTTAGATAACTATTATTGGTTAGTAAGTGTAACTATTGTTGGTTATAGAACTGACGTCAGTCACTGTGTTTTTCTTAAAAACACAAACTTGAGATCTCTTTTTTTTAAGTTCATTATTTCAGACCCAAAATAGCTTCAAGGCTAAAGGACATGCTAACATTTTTGTTGCTTTGTAGACACCTAAATATAACTACTAATAACCTCCAATCAAGATTATGGATCATTTCCACCCAAAATTCACAATTTGGCCTAAAAACACTAAAACACACTAAATGATGTGAAACTAAAATAGTCAAGTGTTAATTTTGCCTAAAGTATAATTAAATGGGGCAATGAAATTTATAGGCTAGCTAACTTTGATCAGATCATTTTCAATCAAAATGTCAACTTTACACTTGGGTGCTCTAGATTGCTCTTTCCTATCAAATACTCTACATAAGATGTGTGCCTTTATTATTTTCTATTGACAACATCCTAAATGGAATAATGCATCCAATGCATCTGATAGTGTCTTATAAATCTAATCCAATCAAATTTTGGATCAATAACAAGGCATTCTGATCAATTTGAGTAATTTGTGCACAAAGAGGTTAAACATGTTTAAGAGCTAATTAAACCAATTTAGAGACTAATCAATAATTCCATGTAAAATTGTTGAATAATTTGTTTTAGAAATAAATTTTGAATATCTACATCATCAGGTGATCTCATTTCTTGGGAAGACATCCCTAGGCCATAAATGTCACAAATATCAAGATTCATGCCTCTCATGCCTCATCAAAGCCCTCCATGCCTCTTAATTGCTCCTTTATGCCAAATATTAATGAGCATATTTATAAATTTTAATTGCAAAATTAGATTAATCCTTAGCTACACATCTCAATCCTAAGATGAATGGTTCAGGTTGATTCTGATCAATCTCAAATATCTATAAATAGAGAGGCTATGAACATCATTTCTAAGCTTAATTTGAGAAAAGTTATAATGCAAAATTGGTTCCAAAAGCTTTAATAAACTAGTGTTACCTTACCTAATTAAATCCAAACTGAGCCAAACCACAAGCCAAAAATGCCAAGGAGAGATGGAGGTAGTCAAGCCTCCTTTGATGAAGACTTCATGAGCACAAAACCGAGCAAGCCATTACTACAAAGCCATTTGGAGCATCTAAGGAAGGTGAAGGAATTATTGTGTTTTTTCTTAGTTTTTAGTTATGTTTGTCATTTTTTTTGTTACTAAGCTCACCATAGTAACTAGGCATGAATATGTGATCTTAGTGTGTTTTTGATTTGGTTTCATTCACTAACACCATACTAATATCCTCTTTTTAGTCAAATTCCTAGTTCACATAATGGCACACCCAGTGGCACAAAACACATCCCACACATGAATAAGATCATTCTAAAACTTTAAAATCTTCATTTGGATCATTAAAACTCTTAAAATTTGATTTTATAACATTTTTTGTTATTTTTCTTTGTCACGGGTTTACACAGTAACTGATGTCAGTTACTAAAACCATCATCAATTGGCATAACCATCATCAGTCACTATTGGTATAAATGATGTCAGTTAGATAACCATTGTTAGTTATTAAGTTTAACTGATGTTGATTATAGAACTAATTTTGATCACTATTCTTTTCTTAAAAACACAAAACCTGAGAGCTAATAGGCCTTTTTAAAATTCTTGGTTTGGGGTCATATGAACTCCATTTTAGATGATTTTGTTTTTAAACCCACATGTTTTCTCCTAAATTTTCGTAATTTGACATTATTTTATCTTTAAGTTTCATAAAATTTTCCCAAAAATTTTAAAATCTATTTAAAATGTTTCTAATCTAACATATTTCTTTTTGGGGTGATGCCTTAAGGGTAGACAGGTAACCAACGGACTTAGAACTTGTTAAAACATGATATTAAGACATATTTGGAATGATTTTAAAATTAATCAAGAACATTATTTTGGTGATTAAATTAACATTTAAGGTGATTAAATAATTTTTTTTAGCATTAGTTTTCAAAGTTACAACTAAGGCCAAGGGGTCAAATGAACACCACCTCATTTTTTGAATTTGGGCTTAAAAATAAACTCACCTTTCTAAGATTTTTGTATTAACTTAGTTGTTTAAGTTATATTTTGTTTGGAAAAAAGAGGAATTTCATGTGTATTCTCTTCCATTTATCCCCTTTAGGTAACCCTTGGAATCAAAATTGTCATTCTTATTACAAAAAATCCTAGTCTAAGGCTTAGAAATAATGTCATCTAAAGCACTCTCCAAAAACTCATCAAAGTTTGGGTGACCTTAAAAATGACCCTAAAGTCTTTCTATTTCATGATTTCTTTATTTTTATGTAAACTTGGCTTTCAAGGGGGACGTCATTAGCTCCCATGAGTTCTTTAGGGAAGCTTTGACCTAGTGTTTCATCTCCTGGCATTTACTTCACTTACTCCTTCTAAATTTCACACAAGATGCATTTACATTTGGACATTGCACTACACTAAGTGAACAATAGGATGTAGTAGTTGTAAAAAAAACTATACCTTTTTAAAACTAGCCAATGCCAAAATCACCCAATTTATGTGCTTTTATTTTGCAAGATTTGATGTGAAAATCATTGTGTAATTGATTCCCCTAGAAACATTCAAAAGCTTGCTAGTTTAGTCAACCCCATATTGCCATACCTTTTCTAGGATTTGGACATTATACGTAGAGTATTTTGGTCCTTTTTGCTTGGTATGTTTTGAGACTAAACCTTGTTTGTTTATTCATAAGTCATGTCAAAATCAATTTGTCTATACGTCACTCTTTTGTCTAAAGAGGCATTATGCTAATAATTTTACATCACACTTGTGCCTTGAAATTTTTGCTAAACCTATTTGTGTGTGTGTCATTTTAGTTGAGGAGGGTAGTATTATGCTACCCAAAACATGTTAAAACCATTTTACCTTTAAGTCTTTTGAAACATAACATTGATCACATCATTCAAGCATGATTATGTCACTAGGCTACTCAATTTATTTCAAGACTTGTTTCACCTTGTGACAAAAACTATTTGTTTCAAACCATGTCATGTCTACCATTTGGACCTTTATCTTATGCCATCATGCTGTCCAATCTTGTCTAGCTTATTTGATCAAATCCTACTTTTTAACATTGATCTTTCAATTAATCTTATCAAGTTTGGATCCAAACATTGATTTATTTCTATTTACGCCTTAATCATTGGGTTAATACATAGATCTTTCTCTTTTAGGTTTCATAACTTCGGTTAATCATTTACCCAAATTTGAAAACTATTAATGGTTTGTTTATTTAATGCCTATCCTCATCATTATTTGTGCCTTTATTTGGAAGAACACATCCTTTCTCAAAGAGCATTTTATCTTATGCCTTATGCCAATTGATCATGTTGATGTTTGATTCCATGTATTGGGTCTATGTCAATGTTATTTCCAAACTTGTTAGATTAAATTCACATCATACCTTTGTTTAAGTCTAGATTTTTATGCCATTTGGTCTAAATTCCTAGCATATGCCTATTTTTTTGAGCCTAACTTTTAAATTTATGTTTGGATAAAATACCTAGCAACTCAATTTTTTCATTTCCTAGTTAAACCTTATTTGGAACACTTTAACCTAGACCTTTGACATGCCATTTTTTATTGAGATGCTTGACCTTTTATGTGTATGTTATTTTATGTTAGACTATTTTATGCCAAGTCTTATCACAAATCATTTTGGAGATACAGCTCCACTTTCATACTACATTAGAGATATAGCTCCATCTTTTGACCAAGTTAGACCAAGTTTGAATCATTTATCCTTTGGACATAGTTTTTTAGAGTTTGTAGAACTCTAAAACTTTTTATTTTCAAAAATTTCATCATTTATGTGGATATGTCTAGCTACACCTATAGTGGAGTCTTGTATAATCCAAATTAAGATAGAATGGCCACACAAAATCCCACTAGGAACCCCTATAGAGAAATATTTTCTAAGGAGTTTTACTATTCTCCCTGCAATACTCCATATGGGTAACATAGTCAAAACCCACAAAATCCAAATCAAATTACCCATTAGAATGATATGGTTTATAAGGAATTTGAAGACCCAACTATAGATAATGTTATTTGGGATATAGATCCATAATCTATTTAAAATAATTAGTATGTGGAACACAATCAAGAACCAACTTATGAGCCAACTCATGACTAGAATGATATGGTTTATGAGAAAGACTTGGATGCTTTATCTTTAGTAAGAAATCAAGTTCAATGATGTCCTTTTTTTATCTGATCATTGACTACCCCTAACCCTCCTTTGGATTATATGAGCTATCAAGCTCTATAATATCCAATGAATACCATTACCATTCCTAGATTTAGTCCTTTAACTTGTGAGAGTAATTAGGATCCATAATGATAAACCATTTCTATACCAAGACCTCATCCTTTGGCTTGTGTGAGAAATTAAGATCCACAATGCCCCTTCATCATTCTAGGACCTAGTCCTTTGGCTTGTGTGGGCAATCAATCCCCACAACACCCTATCGTTACCATTTTAGGACTTCATCCTTTGGCTCATACAAGCAATCATTCTCCCCAATGCCCTACCATTATATAACCAAAAGTCATTCCTCATCTAGTCCCAATCCCAACCAAACCTCAAATGATCCAATCATTCAAAGACCAAGCTGTGTTCAAAACTAATATTTTTCAACTCATTAGAAACCAAAGCCAAGAAAACCAACCAATCTCAGATGTTTTTGTTGAACCAACCACTTATGATAAGTTAATATATGATGAATCACCTATTGATCCTATACCATTGTCAAAGAGTCTCATTTTAACAAGATAGTCTTTGCTGAGTCACTTCTTAATGATTATAACTTATTTGGGAAATAATTCAAATGACAATTTAGGTGATGGGTCTACCCTAATTGATGGTGGAACTTTTAGGAACCATAACTTTTGCACCATAGCTCTAATT
The DNA here is from genome assembly GCA_037957365.1 of Torreya grandis. Taxonomy (NCBI): domain Eukaryota; kingdom Viridiplantae; phylum Streptophyta; class Pinopsida; order Cupressales; family Taxaceae; genus Torreya; species Torreya grandis. The sequence goes on along the minus strand of JARHVA010000129.1, from coordinate 4,136,891 downwards.
GACTCATCATTTAAACTATTGGAAATCTAATAATGAGAGAAACATCTTGAGATGGCATGAGCTCTACTCAATGAAGTTTGACCCCTGAAAACCCAACATAAGTGCCCTAATTTTTAATTTTAGTAGTGCAGTCTAAAAATAGTAAGTTTCTAAATATAGTAATTCCTTAAATTTTGTATTATTGTAAATCGTGGAAGTTGAGCCACTTAATCTCCCTCAAGATTGGTGACCTTCCAAATCCTCCTCACACCTTTAAAACATGTATAAATGAATATGTAACCTGAAATGGAAATCAAACATCTCTTCTCAGAGATAGGCATATGTTTGGGTCTATAATTTTGATCAATAAAACATCTCTTTTTAGAGATAGCATTATTTGAATTATGTTGTTCTTATTTCTGAATTATCTTTCAACCAAAGCTTTCAATTTTTAGATCAATAATTGTCTTTGGGAAAATCATTACCTTGACCAAATAATTGTTTCTCAAGAGACATATATTGACAAATCAGTCTTTGAGGAGTTGTCTCTTGACTTTTTTCCCATCCTAGAGAAGTCTCACTTTGATAAACTAGTCTTAATGGATCCCATCATGCCATTATAGGTTGTTACTTATCTAATACTAAACTCTCAACAAGACATCATTTTAATAGTGTTGGAAATATTGTCATTGATGTCAAAGGTCTAGCATTATTGGTGATAAAGGCCCCATTACATTTATTTTTGTTTGTAATAGATTTATCTTGGCTAATGTGAGTTAATATTTATTTAATATTAAAGAATATATTTTTGGTTGCATACGAGACAAAATAAGGGCCCATGGAGAAGTCAAAGAGCCATGGGGTAAAGACAAAAGAAGGATGGGATGCATTTTCCCATGAAGAGTCATCTTGGGGAATTCTAAGAGTCACCAAGTGAAGACAAAAGAGTAAGGGTGCAATTTCTCATGAAGGGACACTTTGAGGAATATGAAAAGTCACCAAGATAAGGACAAAAGTGGGAAGGACATTTTTGATCATGAAGGGTCACCACATGACTTTTCAAAGGCAAGGATATGAAGGGTCATACAAGTTTGGCACCATTTTTCATGAGGATTGAAGGGTCATAAAGGGGGAAGGCCAAAGGTCATTTGGAAAGCTATAAATAAAGGCTTGAGAAGCCATTTGTAAATTATGAGAGAGGTTGATTTGATATTGTAATATCTATCTTAGAAGAGCAATTGTGAGAGATGAATATGATTTGTATTTGTTATATCTAGCTTAGAAGAGCAAAGGTGAGAGAGAGGAAAGAAATGTTGTAATGAACTATCATTTATTGAGATAACAACATTGAGAGATAGGTGTGTGGTATACATAAAGGGGTTGGTGCTCTTGTGGGTTGGTGTTCATGAATTGTTGTTGGGTTGGTGCTTGGTAAAGGGGTTGGTGCTCTTGTGGGTTGGTGCTCATGAATGGTTTCTAGGTTAGTGCTCGGTAAAGGGGTTGGTGCTCTTGTGGGTTGGTGATCACGAATTGTTGGTGGGTTGGTGCTCAAAAAAGGGGTTGGTCCTCCTATGGGTTGGTGCTCATGAATTGTTGTTGGGTTGGTACTGAGCAAAGGGGTTGGTGCTCCTGTGGATTGGTGCTCATGAATAGTTATTGGGTTAGTGCTCAGCAAAGGGGTTGGTGCTCCTAAAATTTGGTGCTTGTGAATATTGTTTGGGTTGGTTCCCATTCATATACTTGAGATTGTTCTCCATGGTTTTTCCCACATTGGGTTTCCACGTTATATCTGGTGTCTCTCTCTATCTTGTGTGATGTTTATTGTTTGATTTTTTTTTCATATCTTGAATGTTTGATTAAGAGGAATTTTGTTAAGGGAAAATTTTATAAGATATATGATATACCCCCCTCTCAGTATATCATGTGCTTAACAATTGGTATCAGAGAAGGTTCCCTCAAAAAGGGTTTAACAGCTTAAAGGTAGATTAAAAAAAGCATAAGATGGCCAAACAGCTAAAGAAGGTGAATCAAGAGTTGAAATCTATGGTTGAAGCTCTTAAATAATAGGTGTGTATCTTGGATTCTAAGTTGGATATAGAAGTAAAAGAAAATAAGATATTTATTTAGGATCTTAAGAATCAGTTAGAGGTTGAAAATTCAATTTTAACATCAAAAGAAGAAGAGTGTAATCAGTTGAAGGATAAGTTAGGTTCTTTAAAGGATAATCATGAGAAGCTTATAATCAAGGTTGAGAAAGATCATAAAATATTAGTCCAAGGAAAGAAGGATGTAGGTTTTGAAGGCAAAGCAAAGAAGCCAATCAGGCAGCCTAATGCTTTTAATTTTTCAAATTCTTTTCATGGCCATTATTTTATTTGTCATCATGTTGGTCATAGGGCAAGAGACTGTATGAGGAGAAGCAATCAGTCAAAGGGAGATCTCAGTCACATTCAAGAAAAAGGTATGAGAAATATTGTTTTCTTTTGTTGTCATGAGGTTGGCCATATTGCTAAATTATGTCAAAATAAAGTAAAGAGATATTCAAGGTATGTCAAAGGATATAGAGCCCAAGAAAATATGAGAAAAGACAAGTTCAGGTTTGGAGACCTAAAATAGTAAAGGTTGAATAGGTTGAGTTTACAAGTGAAAATGAATTACTTGCTATAGTAGACAAAGAATCAAATAAGAAGAATTGTGCAGAATCTCTTGTTACATTTGAGCATGAGTTTTGTCAAGATAAGATAGTTGCAAAAGTTGAGAAGATGAAAAAAATCATAAATGACAAGGGTAGTAAGTCAAAAAGGCTAGACATGCTTAAATGGATTCTAAAATAAAAATGCAAGAAGATTAAGGAAGAAACAGAGGAGATGTGGGAATCTCCTATGATTTGTTTCTAGGACCCTTTTATGTGGGGTGTCTCTTCTAGGCTTCAAGGAGACACTTTTAAGAAAAAAATTGAAGCATGGTGGATGCTATTGGGTCTTGGCTATGTTGCATGACAAGAAGGTGAGTTGATAGATTAATTTGTATATCTTTTGAGTGAATAGATTTTTTGAAGAAAATTTTGCACCGGTGTTAAGGTTTGAGGCTATTAGAATGATTCTTGCATATGCAGTATTTAAAATTTTTAAAGTGTTTCAAATGATTATGGTCATAAGAAATTAGATTATTGAAAAAGAGCTAACAGTTTCAAAAAGAAGGAAAAGAATACTCATGGAGATTCAATGAAGAAGGATCAGAGTTTCAAAGCTCCATCAGACATGTTCATGGCAGAAGAAACAACTTGAAGATTCTATGTTGGTGCAAACAGCTTTGCATGTAAGAAATAAAGATCAGCCATGGTTTGTTGATAGAGGATGTTCAAGGCATATGATAGGAGATAAGATTAAAGAATATCAATGGTGTCATAGTGAAATTTGAAGATAAAACCACTGCCAAGATAGTCAAAAAAGGTACTTTAAGTTTGGACATTAGTAAAACCAAAGCTAATAATGTTTTGTAAGCATAATATATTGAGTGTAAGTCAAATATGTGATCAAGGATATACCTTAAAGTTTCATGCAGAAGGTTGTGAGATTAGAAGAAAATATTCAAATGAGTTGATTTTAGATGCTCAAAGGATAGGAAATGATTTATCATATATCTTCTCAAAGGCACGATCAAAGGATACATTCAAAAATCTACAATAGGTGTTGGGAGTAATTTCTATTACTTCCTGCCATTGATGTTTAGCATCAATTGAGGGGGAGCTAAGTGTTATCTCTAGGTAGGCCTTTTACCATTGATGTCAAAGGGGGAGAATAATAGGTATAGGTATAGATGCAAAAATAGGTACAGGGAATAGGTACAGGTTGCTACAGTAAGGGGGAGTTATTGTATGTTTTTAGATGACAGTATGTGTAGGTGATAGGATGTGGTAGTTTCATGATTGAGGTTGCCATCAATGACAAAGGGGGAGATTGTTGGAAATATTGTCATTGATGTCAAAGGTCTAGCATTATTGGTGATAAAGGCCCCATTGCATTTAATGTTGTTTGTAATAGATTTATCTTGGCTAATTTGAGTTAATATTTATTTAATATTAATGAATATATTTTTTGTTGCATATGAGACAAAATAAGGGCCCATGGAGAAGTCAAAGAGCCACGGGGTAAAGATAAAAGAAGGATGGGATGCATTTTCCCATGAAGAGTCATCTTGGGGAATTCCAAGAGTCACCAAGTGAAGACAAAAGAGTAAGGGCACAATTTCTCATGAAGGGACACTTTGAGGAATATGAAAAGTCACCAAGATAAGGACAAAAGTGGGAAGGACATTTTTGATCATGAAGGGTCACCACATGACTTTTCAAAGGCAAGGATATGAAGGTTCATACAAGTTTGGTGTTATTTTTCATAAGGATTGAAGGGTCACAAAGGGGGAAGGCCAAAGGTCATTTGAAAAGCTATAAATAAAGGCTTGAGAAGCCATTTGTAAAGTATGAGAGAGGTTGATTTGATATTGTAATATCTAGCTTAGAAGAGCAATTGTGAGAGATGAATGTGATTTGTATTTGTTATATCTAGATTAGAAGAGCAAAGGTGAGAGAGAAGAAAGAGATGTTGTAATGAACTATCATTTGTTGAGATAGCAACATTGAGAGATAGGTGTGTGGTATACATAAAGGGGTTGGTGCTCATGAATTATTGCTGGGTTGGTGCTCAAGAATTGTTGTTGGGTTGGTACTCAACAAAGGGGTTGGTGCTCATGTGGGTTAGTGCTCATGAATTGTTGCTGGGTTGGTGCTCGGCAAAGGGGTTAGTGCTCCTGTGGGTTGGTGCTCACAAATTGTTGTTGGGTTGGTGCTCAGCAAATGGGTTGGTGCTCTTATGGGTTGGTGCTCACAAATAGTTGCTAGGTTCATACTCAACAAAGGGGTTGGTGATCCTACAAGTTGGTGCTTGTGAATATTGTTTGGATTGGTGCTCATTCATATACTTGAGATTATTCTTTGTGGTTTTTCCCACATTGGGTTTCCACATTATATTTGGTGTCTCTCTCTATCGTGTGTGATGTTTATTGTTTAAGTTTTATTGCATATCTTGAATGTTTGATAAGGGAAAGTTTTATAAGATATATGATATACTAATTCACCCCCCCCCTCTCAATATATCATGTGCTTAACAAATAGAGTACCCATCAAATGAAGAATTAGAGTTAGAGGTAGGTTCTATTCTTGAATTGACATTGGATTTAGCATCAGAATCACAATCAACATTAGTTTCAACCTTGGATTTAGTGTTCTTTGAGTTAGAATTAGATTCAAAAGAAGAATATGTGCATGGATATTATAACATTGGTTATACATGCCTTAGATTAATTTAAATACATTTTTTATCCTTTTATAGTTTTTGAGGATGAGTACTTCAGCTTCAACATGAGTTATCCTAGTATCTTCTATGAGGATTGTGTGGCCTTTCCCCATTCCATACGTCATTACGATTAACCAAAATAGCTATATTATTGGCATTCCATCTCCCACAAGTGTTGATTGGGATCAATATAATCACACTTTGTTAAATTTCATCCATGGTGACATAATAGTTGAAAAGGAGCAAAGAGGCCAAGACCACATTCATATAGCAGAAGAACACTCTCCTAGTGAAACCTTTTTGGAGGTGCTAGGGCACAATCAAAGTTAGAACTCAAAATCTTTTAGTGAAATTTTTTTGAAAGCACTAGAAGACAATCAAAGTTAAAATTCAACATTCCTTAGTGAAACCTTTTTGGAAGTGCTATAGGACAATCAAGACAACTTCATTGGTGAAAACCTCTTTGAGGTACCAATAGCTGAGCATAAAATTTATTCACTGCTTGATGAAGATAAAATCAAAGATCAAATCAAAATAACTTCCAATCTATAGCCTAATCAAATAGTAGCTACTCTCAAGATCAAACAACAAAAAAATCTGGTGGTCCTATTGAGAGAATAAGTCTTTAGCCCCACCACAACCAAATTTATGTTTAATCTGGCATCAATAACATTACATGTGACTAAAAGTTTTGATCTTTATTTATTTCCCCACCATTATATATTCCATTATCATCTACCATTCCATTTCATAATAAATCCTACCATCCATTATTTATCCTTATTTACCATCAATGGCTACACTTTATTTTACAGAGGCTACAAAGATACCTTGTCTTGACACTTGAAGGAATCAGAATCAATAACCAATGAAGATTTAAAAATAATTCTTGACAACCAAATTTGTAGGTTGTCCTTGACAGAGCAACTATTCAAACAAGGTGTGGGCTATAAATTAACATGATCAAGTATTCTATTTATATCATTTTTTATTACGATATGCATCTCCCCATCAATAGGAACAACAAAATTAGAAACCACACCTAAGCCAAAAACATGTAACATGCCATGTCATTGCCATACCATTGTCATTGTTACATATCCTTTTGTTATTATCATATATCCCAGTCAATCACCCCATCACTTGGGGGAAACCCTCTTCCCATTTTATATAATTTATCAAACCATTTTTATTCTAAATCAATGTCATTCCATCCTATCATTCCATTCCTATCTAGACCAAATCTTACTTTTAGTCATCCTACCCAATCCTATTTTGATCTTGGTTCATTTAGTTCTTCCCACACCTTTTGTGAGAGGATTTCGATCAAGTTTCAATAATAAATATAATCCATGTTTCAATGATAGTCTATGAAATTAGTGTGACAATTGATCTGGCAAGATATATTTCATCTTATCAAATTTGTTTATGTGAGCCTGATTATAGTTGCCTATGGGCAAATCAATGTTTCACCAGTCTTGCTACTAATTATGACTACCTATGGGAAAATTAGTATCATTTACCTATGTCATTTTATCCTATTTATAACCACATATGGGAAAACTAGGGGCAACACTTATTTATCATGCATTGTTGCATCTCCTTGCCATTATTATTTTTATTTGACTAGCCATTTACTAGATTTGAGAACTTGTTGGGACCTAGTTGGTTTTTCCCTGCCTTTTGTGTGGATGGAATTACTATGACTTGAGATAATTTTAGGACTATGTGGGTCATGCTTAACTCATGTTGAGGTCACCTCAGTCCCCCTTTTTATGCTTTCACTATTTTGTGAGTAACCTAAGTTTGAATGCTCTCATTGTTTTATGAGAAACCTTAGTTTAAATGCTCTCATTGTTTTACGAGCTTGAACCATTTAGTATCTCATTATTCTTGATCGAGTTGAGATACTTCAAAAAAATTTAAAAACATTTAAAAAATAATTATAAAAGAGTAAAAATATTGACCACTTCTTTGTCTTAAGGATTATGGGAATCTTTACTAAGTCACAAGCAAATCACTTGTCACTTAGTTTCCCCATCCTTTTTGGCCTTTTCTCTCACGCACTTGCTATTTTTCAAGACAATTCATCTTATTTTATCACATACATTCTATTTTTTTCCCTTAGTTATCACATTCTTCCCATTCCCTAGGAAAACTACATTTCATTTAAGGTTTTTTATTGGATATTACATCTATGGAACTATGTAGGCAACGTCCACTTGCCTAGTGCATATGGAGATAGCTCAGTCACCCCCTTCCTTTTATTATATTCCCCCATTTTTTTTATTTATTTAGTTGTAGCCTATTTTCTAAGGGTAATATTCATATGGTTTCTATTGCATTTTTTATTTGTTTGTTTTCTACTTATTTTTTTGTTTGTCTACATATTTTTTTGCTTTCAGCACTATTGCCTTGATTCATTTTATGTGTGTTCATTGGGTGATTCCTTTCCAACAATTACACTTGAATCCATCCATATTCATATTTTTACATTGTCATCATGGTTTCTATCATTAGTGCATTATTTTCTATTAAGTATTGGATTATGAGAGTCAATCCTTATGCATATTTCAGCCAAGTCCTCAAGATGTTATACCATGATGCCTGCCAACATGTGTTATAATAAACCTAAGCTTTAAGAAGTCTATTTATAAATGGTGGCATCTCTTCGACACTAACATCTTGATTCTATCCTAAATAGAGTAATTAAATATGAAATAATTTCAACCATTATTAGTTTGGATGAGCATCTCCCTACTAGTAGGTTATTCCAATTCATCATTACCCTTTATGTAAAGTTATCATCATCCTTAGCCAAGTTCATCATGTTTGTCATAATTGAGTTCTAATGATTATAACTGCTTATGGGAAAATCATTGCACACCATCCCACTTGCATTTATAAATGATTATAACTACCTTTGGGTAAAGCATTCTATTGTCACCACTTTACGTTTTTTGCCTATACAAGGGCATGTTATTATCTTGTTTGTCTATCAGAATAGGGGTAACTCCATCTTCTCAATGATTATAACCTCCCTTTGGAAAATCATTATGTTACCAAACCACATTTCCACTATCGAGGTACAATGCTTATAACCACCTTTGGGAAAACCATTGTACATCATACCATTTGTATTCTCAATGACTTTGACTATATTTTCAATATCATTATGTTTTCACCCAATCATATTTTCTTTCTTTAGTCCCCTCATTTTCCTTTTTTCTTTTTGAGGGACCATTTGCTGAACTACTTATGCCAATCATTCCCTCAAGGGGGAATCATATAGTTAGTTTATCATCATTACAATTATAGGCATATAGGACCTTTTTATTCTTTGAAAAGATGTTACTATGCTTATAGCTTGAAATTCCTTCCAAAATAAGGGCAAATTGTAGACACCTAAATTTGGCCACCAATAACCTCCAATCAGGGTTTTGACCAATTTCCACCCAAAATTCACAATTTAGCCTAAAAACACTAAAACATGATAAATGATGTGACACTGACATATTCAAGTGCCAATTTTGGCTAAAGTATCATTAAATTTTGCAATGCAATTTATGGGCCAGCTAACTTTAATCAAATCATTTCGAGTCAAAATGCCAATTTTACACCTAGGTGTTTAAGATTGCTCTTTCCTATCAAATCTTATACATAAGATTCATACCTTTGTTATTTATGATTGACAACATCCTAAATGGAATAACACATCTAATGCATCTGACAGTAGCTTCCAATTCCAATCCAATCAAATTTTAGATCAATAACAAGGCATTTTGATCAATTTGAGTAATTTGTACATAAAGTACTTAAACATATTTAAGATATAATTAAACCAAATTAGAGCCTAATAAATAATTCCATGAAAATTTGTTGAATAATTTGTTTTGGAAATGAATATTTAATATCTACATCATCAAGTGACCTCATTTTTTGGGAAGACATCCCTAGGCCATAAATGCCACAAATATCAGGATTCATGCCTCCCATGCATCATCAAATGCCTCTATACCTCTTAATTTATCCTCTATCCCAAATATTAATGAGCCTATTTATCAATTTTAATTACAAAATTGGATTAATCGTTAGCCACATATCTCAATCTTGAGATGGATGGTTCAGGTTGATTCTGATCAATCTCAAAAATCTATAAATAGGAGGCCATACCACATCATTTATAAGCTTAATTTGAGCAAAGTTATAATGTAGGATTGTTTCAAAAAGCTTCAAGCAACTAGTGTTACCATGCCAAAATTATTCCAAACTAAGCCAAGTCATAAGCCAAAGGTGCCAAAGAGAGATGTAGGTAGCCAAGCCTCTTTTGATGAAGACTTCATGAACACAAAACTGAGTAAACCACTACCACAAAGGCATTTAGAACATCCAAGAAAGGTGAAGGAATTATTTAGTTTTTTGTTACTTTTAGTTGTGTTTATCATTGGTTTTTGTTACTAATCTCAACCTAGTAACTAGGCATGAATATGTTAGCTTAGTGTGTTTTTGATTTGGTTTCATTTACTAATACCATACTAATCTCCTCTTCTTAGTTGAATTCCTAGTTCATAAGACAAAGCTTGACATTTGCAAACATGTTTAGATCACCTTTTGCATGCTTAAAAATGAATTAGGAGCATTATTTTGGTGTTTAAAGTAATATTTAACATGCTTAAGTAAGTATTTTTAGCATTAGTTGTTAAAGTTACAACTAATACCAAGGGGTCAAATGAACACACCACCTCATTTTCCATTTGGTCTTAAAAATAAACTCACCTTTCCAAGTTTTTTGTATTTACTTAGTTTTTAATGTTAGATTTTGTTTGGCAAAAAGAGGGATGCCACGTGTATGATCTTCCATTTATCCCCTTTAGGGAACCTTTGGAATCAAAAGTGCCATTCCTATTGCACATAGCCTAGTCCAAGGCTTAGAAATAATGGCATTTAAAGCACTGCCCAAAAACTCCTCAAAGTTTGGGTGACCTTGAAAAAGACCCTAAAGTCTTTCTATTACTCTTTTATTTCATGTAAACTTGGCGTACAAGGGGCACGTCATTACCTCTCATAAATTATTTAGGGAATCATTGACCCAGGGTTTCACCTCCTAGAATTGACTTCACTTACTCCTTATTTTATTTTCACATTGGACGTATTTATATTTGGACATCACACTTTACTGAGCAAACATCAGGATGTAGTGATTATAAAAAGGACTAGACCTTTTTACAACTAGCCAATGTCGTGGTCACCCAATTTTTGTGCTTGACTTTTACATAATTTGATGTGAAATTCATTCTGTAATTAATTTCCTTAGAAATATTTGAAACCTTGATAGTTTAGTCAACCCCACATTTCCATACCCTTGCAAGGATTTGGATAATTATATGTAGTGTATTTTGGTTATTTTTGCTTGGTATGTTTTGAGACTAAAACTTGTTTGTTTGTTCATAAGCTATGTCAAAATCAAATTGTTTATACATCACTCTTTTGTCTAAAGAGGCATTATGCTAGCCATTTTACACCACACTTGTGCTTTGAATTTTTTTCTAAACTTATTTGTGTGTGTGTCATTTGAGTTGCAGAAGGTATTGTTAAGCTGCCAAAATCATATCAAACCATCTTGATTTTGAATCTTTGAAGCATAACATAGATCACATCATTCAAGTATACTTACACCATTAGGTTGCTTAATTTATTTCAAGACTTGTTTCACCTTGTGCCAAAAACCATTTGTTTCAAACCATGTCATGTCTACCATTTGGACCTTTATCTTATGCCATCATGTTGTCCAATCTTATCTAGCCTGTTTGGTCAAATCATAGTTTTTAGAGTTGTGTTTTCAATCAACCTTATTAAGTTTGGATCCAAACATTGATTGATTTCTAGTTAAGCCTCAATTCATGGGTATGATACATAGATATTTCTATTTTGGGTTGCATAACTTTGATTAATTGATTACCCAGATTTGAAAACTATTGATTGTTTGTTTGTTTAATGCCTAGCCTCATCATTGTTTGTGCCCTTATTTGGGAGAACATAACCTTTCTCAAAAATTCTTTTCCTCATGTCTTATGCCAACTGATCATGTTTATGTTTGATTTCATGTGTTGTGTCTATGTCAAATTTATTTCCAAACTTGTTAGATTAAATCAAATCACATCATCCTTTGTTTCAAGTCTAAATTTTGATGTCATTTGGCCAAAAATCCTAGCATGCCTATTTGTTTGAGCCTAGCTTTTGACTCCATGTTTAGATAAAAGACCGAATAACTCAACTTTTCCCTTTCTTATTTTAGACCTTGTTTGGGAACACTTTGACCTAGACCTTTGACATGTTGGTTTTTATTCAGACACTCAACCTTTTATGCATATGACATTTGACATTAGACATTTGATGTTAGACTATTCTATGCCAAGTTTTAGCATAAATCATTTTGGAGATACAGATCCACTTTCAGACCATATTGGAGATATAACTCCACCCCTTTGACCAAGTTTGACCAAGTTTGACCAAATTTGAACCATTTGTCCTTTTGACATAGTTTTTTATAGTTTGTAAAACTCTAAGCCTTTTTTTAGAGATTTCATCATTTTTATAGATATGTCTCACTACACTTATGATGGAGTCACGTACAATCCAACTTATGATAGAATGGTTACACAAAATCCCACTAGGAAACCCAATAGAAAAAGATTTTCTAAGGAGTTTTATTATTATCCCTACAATACTCTATATGGGAAACATAGTCAAAATCCACAAAATCCAAATCAAAACCTTGATTTGCATGAAGAGGCTTGTGAGGATAAATTTGAATACCTAACTATAGATAATGTTGTTTGGGATATGGACCCATACCCTCTTTGTAATAATCATTACATAGAACATAGTCAAGAACTAGCTTATGAGCCAACTCACAACTGAGATGATATGGTTTATGAGGAAGACTTAGATGCTTTGTCTTATGCAAGTAATCAAGCTCCCCCACATCATACCATTTCTATTCTATGACCTTATCCTCTGGCTTATGTGAGCAATCAAGCTCCACAACACCCCTTCATCATTCTAGGACCTAGTCTTTTATCTTGTGTGGGAAATAAAGCCCCATAATGCCCTATCATTACCATTTCAAGACTTCATCCTTTAGCTCATACAATAAATCATGCTCCCTAATGCCCTACCATTATCTAACCCCAAGTCATTCCTCATCTAGTGCCAATCCCAACCAAACCTTAATCGATCCAATCATTTGAAGACCAAGCTTTGTTCAAAACTGGTATTTTCTAACTCATTAGAAACTAAAGCCAAAAAAACCAACCAATCCAAGATGTTTCTATTGAACCAACCACTTATGATAACTTAAATTGTGATGAATCACCTATTGATCCTATACCAATTTTTGAAGAGTCTCACATTGACAAGCCAATCTTTGTCAAGTCACTTCTTAATGATTATAACCACCTTTGGGAAAATCATTACCTCGACTATGTGTCTATTTTTCAAGAGCCTCCTATTGACAACCCAATCTCTAAGGAGTTGTCTCTTGACCTTTCTCCCATCTTAAAGGAGTCCCACTTTGACAAACCAATTTTTTTAAGCTCATTATGCCATCACAGGCTGTTACTTGTCCAAAACCAAATATTTAATGACATATCACTGTAACAAAGTACCTATTAGATGAAGAATCAGAGTTAGATTCAAATTCTATTCTTGAATCGACATTAGTCTCAACATTACTTTTAGAGTCCCTTGAGTTAGAATCAGATTCAGAAGAAGAATATGTTCATGGTTTTTACAACATTGGTTACACATGCCTTGCAAATCAATTTGAATACATTTATGATCCTTATATGATTTTTTAGGATGAGTACTTCATCTTCGAAACAAGTTATCCTAGTATCTTCTACAAAGATTATGCAACCTCTTCACATTCCTTTACCATTCCAAAGGCCATTACCATCAACCAAAATAGCCATATCATTGGCATTCCATCTCCCACAAGTGTTAATTAGGATAGATAGAATCACACTTTATTGAACTGCATCTATGGTGACATAGCAATTGAAGAAGAGTAAGGAGGACAAGACTAAATTCATATCGTATAGGAACACTCTCATAGTGAAACCTTTTCAGAGGTGTTAGGGGAGAATCAAAGTCACAACTCAACATCTTCTAGTGAAACTTTTTTCAAAGTGGTAGAAGATAATCAAAGTCAAAAGTCAACATTCCTTAGTGAAACCTTATTGAAGATGCTATGGGAAAATCAAGACAACTTCATTGGTGAAAACCTCATTGAGGCACCAATAACTGAGCAACAAATTTATTCACTATTGGATGAAGACAAAATCAAAGATCAAATCAAAATAGCTTCCTATATATAGCCTAATCAGATAGTAGTTACTCTCAAGATCAAATAACAAAAAAATCTGGTGGTCCTATCAAGAGAATAATTATTCAACCCTACCACAACCAAAATTATGTCAAATCTAGCATCAGTGACATTACATGTGACTAAAAGTCCTAAACTTTATTTATTTCCCCACCATTACTCTTTCCAATATCATCTATCATTATATTTCATAAACAAACCTATCATCCAAATTTAATCCTTGTTTACAATCAATGGATGCACTTTCCTTTATATAAAATACAAAGGTAACTTATCTCGATGCTTGATGGAATCAAAATCAATGACTAATGAAGATCAAAAAAGCATTCTTGATAACCCAATCTGCATCAAGTTCTTCATAGAATAATTATGCAAATGGTGTGTGGGATATAAATTAAGATGATCGAGTATTATGTTTATATCATTTATTAATTAGGACATGCATCTCCATCTCAACAGAAAAAATAGAATCATATGTCATTTACCACACCCAAGCCAAAAATATGTACCATACTATTTTAGATTACCATTCCATTATCATTGTTACATATCTATTTTCCATTGTTGCATATTCTTGTTATTCACCCTATCACTTGGGGGTAAACCTTCTTACCATTTTATACATCCTATCATCCCATTCCTATCTATACTAAATCTTATTTTTAGTTATCCTACCCAATCCTATTTTGATCCTGGTTCATTTGGTTCTTCTGCACCTTTTGTGAGAGGATTCTAATCAATTTTCAACAATCAATCCAATCTATGTTTCAATGACAATCTATGAAATTAGTGTGATAGTTTATTTGGCAAGATATCTTTCATCCTATCAAGTTTGTTTATGTGAGCCTTATTATAACTGCCTATGGGCAAATCAGTGTCTCACCAGTCTTTTTACTAATTATAACTACCTATGGGAAAATTAGTATCATTTACCTATTCCATCGTATCCTAGTTATAACCACCTATGGGCAAACTATGGGCAACACTTATTTACCATTCATTGTTGCATCACCTTTCCATTACTGTTTTCATTTGACTATCCATTTTCCAAATTTGAGAACTTGTTAGGACCTAGTTGGTTTTTTCCTACCTTTTGTGTGGATGGAATTACTATGACTTGAGATCATTTTAGGACTATGTGGGTTATGCTCAATTCATGTTGAGGTCACCTCAATCCCCCTTTTCATATGCTCTCACCATTTTGTGAGCAACCTAAGCTAAATGCTCTCATCATTTTATAAATAGGTATCTTGTCATTCTCTAATGAGTTAAGATACCTAAAAATTCACAAAACATTATATTTTAAACATCTAAAAATATTTGTTCTATCTAATCCTAGTCATTTATCCTCGATCTGCCTTACTAGGGCACAATCATTGTTTGAATGCTTTCTTTTGCTTTTATTTTTAGGATTTCTATTTGGTTTGTTTATTTCAAGTTGTTTTTTTGTTTATTTTTTTATTTGTTTGTTCATTTGCTTGCTTTTTTGCTTTCAGCATTGTTGCCTTGACTCAGTCTATATGTGTTCATTGGGTGATTCCTTGCACACATTATTCTTGAGTCCATCTATATTCATATGTCAACATTGTCATCATTGTTTTTATCACTGGTGCATTATTTTCAAATATTTATTGGATTGAGAGTCAATCCTTATGCATATTTTATCCAAGTCTTCATGGTGTTCTATCATGATGCCTACCATCATATGCTATAGCAAAAATCAGCTTTAAGAAGGTCTAAAATCATTAGAGCCATAGAAGTTTCTCCTTGGCACCTTGACAAATCCTCCCACTTGCCTTGATCAATATAACTAATTTGACCATTTTAGTTATATCATTTTTAATCAGGACGAGCATCTCCTCATTGATGGGTATAACTAAATCATTCACATTGATCAATCTTATTTTTTATTCATTTATTTAATCAATTTTCATCCACTCATATTTAATCTGTATTCCAAGTTATATCTTTGAGTTATGCTTGCTAATCAACCTTAACTAGGCCATAATCATCTTTAGCTAATCTAGGTCATCTTAATGATTATAACCACCTATGGGCAAATCATTATTTTGAATTTTATTCCTAATTATAACTACCTTTGGAAAAATTAGCATCCTTTTTAAATCAATGCATGCAAGCATTTTCTCATTTGGATTAATCTCAACCATAGTTTAATTTCACCTTTCTTCTTGTTTCTTTTTGAGGGACCATCCATCAACATATGTGATGGCCACTCCCTCGAGGGGGCATCATCATAGGCTTTTAAAAACCATTTATAAATTTGCTCTTCAACCATCATCTTCTTTTTGGCATATAGGCCATCTCTAATTATTTTATAAGACATTGCTTTATCTATAGTTTGTAACATCTTCCCAAATAAGGGCAAACTATAGAGATCTAAAGATGCCGAAAAATGACCTACAATCAGGATTTTATCCAATTTCCACTTAAACTTCATAATTTGGCCTAAAAATACTAAATCACATTAAAAGATTTGAAAATGACATATTCAAATGCTAATTTTGTCTAGGGTATCCCTAAATAGGGCAATGTAATTTATGGGCCAACTAACTTTAATCAAATCATTTTGAGTTAAAATGCCAATTTTACACCTAGGTGCTCTAGATGGTTTTTTCCTATCAAATATCTTGCATAATATATGTGCCTTTGTTACTTGCTATTGATAACATTATAAAAGGGATAATGGATCCAATGCATCTGACATTGCCTTCCAATTCTAATCCAATTGAATTTTGGACCAATAAAAAGGCATTTATATCAATTTAAATAATTTTTGCACAAAGTGCTTAATCATGCTTAAGGGCTAATTAATCGATATCAAGGAATAATTAATAATTCCATGGCAACTTGTTGAATAATTTTTTTAAAAAATGAATATTGAATATCTACATCATCAAGTGACATCATTTCTTGGGAAGACATCCCTCAGCCATAAATGCCAAAAATATTAGGATTCATGCCTCCCATGCCTCATCAAAGCCCTCCATGCCTCTTAATTTCTCCTCTATCCCAAATATTGATGAGCCTATTTATCAATTTTAATTGAATAATTGGATTAATCCTTAGCCACACATCTCAATCTTGATATGGACTATTTAGATTGATTCTAGCCATTTGCAAAAATATATAAATAGAGAGGACATTAACATCATTTCTAAGCTATTTTGGTTCAAAGTTATTATGATAAAATATATTCAAAATCTTAATTTGTGTAAATTTATAATGCAAGATTGGTCTTAAAAGCTTCAAGCAATTAGTGTTAAAATGCCAAATTGATTCCAAGCCAAGTCACAATCCAAAGGTACCAAGGAGAGATGGAGGTAGACAACCTTCCATTTCCAAGGACTTCATGAGCACAAAACTGAGTAAGCCACTACTACAAAGGCATTCGTTCTTGTGTTTTTCCTTACTTTTTAGTTGTGTTTGTCATTTGTTGTTATTACTAAGCTCACCCTAGTAACTATGCATGAGGATTTTAGTTTAGTGTGTTTTTGACTTAGTTTCATTCACTAACACAATAATAATTTCCTCTTCCTAGTCAAATTCCTAGTTCACATAATGGCATGCCCAGTGGGATTGTATATTCAGACGTTTAACATGCCAGTTTTTATTCAAATGCTTGACCTTTTATGTGTATGACATTTGACATTAGACATTTTATGTTAGACATTTTTATGACAAGTTTTATCACAAATAATTTTTTATACAACTATACTTTCAGACCATATTTTAGATATAGCTCCACCCCTTTGACCAAGTTAGACCAAGTTTGAACTTTTATCCTCTGGACATAGTTTTTTAGAGTTTTTAAAACTCTACACCTTTTTGTTTCAGAGCTTTCATCATTGACATAGATATGTCTCACTACACTTATGATGGATTCACCTACAATCCAAATTATGATAGAATGGCCACACAAAATCCCACTAGGAACCCCTATAGAGTAAAATTTTATAGAGTTTTATTATTCTCCCTACAATACTCCATATGGGGACATAGTCAAAATCCACAAAATCCAAATTGAAACCTTGATAGGCATGAAGAGTCTTGTGAGGAGAAATTTGAAGAACCAACTATAGATAATGTTGTTTGGGATATGGATCCATACCCTCTTTCCAATAATTAGTACATGGAACATAGTCAGGAACCAACTTATGATCTAACTCATGACTGGGATGATATGGTTTATGAGGAAGACTTGGATGCTTTCACTTATGCAAGTAATCAAGCTCCACCATATCTTACCATTTCTATTTTAGGACCAAAATTCCAAACCATTTCTATACCAAGACCTCATCCTCTGGCTTTTTCAAGTAATCAAGCTTCACAATGTCCCTTCATCATTTTAAGACATAGTCCTTTGGCTTGTGCAGGCAATCAAGCCCCATAATTCCCTATCATTACCATTTTAAGACTTCATCCTTTATCTCATGTGAGCAATCATGTTCCCTAGTGCCTTACCATTATCCAATCATAAGTCATTCCTCATCCAATACCAATCCCAACCAAACCTCAACTGATCTAATCATTTGAAAACCAAGTTGTGTTCAAAACTACTATTTTATAACTCATTAGAAACAAAAGCCAAGAAAACTAACCAATCTAAGATGTTTTTCTTAACCAACCAATTATGATAAGTCAACTTGTGATGAATCACCTATTGATCATATACCAATTGTTGAAGAGTCTCACAATGATGAGCCAGTTTTTGTCGAGTCACGTCTTAATGATTATAACCACCTTTGAGTAAATCATTACCTTGACCATGTGCTTATTTTTAGAGAGCCTCTTATTAACAAGGTAGTCTCTGAGGAGTTGTCTCTTGACCTTTTTCCCATCCTAAAGGAGTCCCACTTTGACAAACCAAATTTTTTGGAGCCCATTATGCCATCACAGGTTATTACTTGTCCAAAACCAAATATTTAACAAGACATCATTGTAATAGAGTACACAATAGATGAAAAATTAGAATTAGAGTCAAGTTTTATTCTTGAACTGACATCAAATTTACCATCAAAATCTAAATTAACATCAGTCTCAACATCAGATTTAGAGTCCCTTGAGTTAGAATCAGATTCAGAAGAAGAATATGTTTGTGGTTATTACAACATTGGTTATACATTCCTTGTAGATAAATTTGAATACATTTTTGATCCTTTTATAATTTTTGAGGATGAATACTTCAGCTTCGACACAAGTTATCCTAGTATCTTCTACAAGGATTGTGAAGCCTCTCCCCATTCTATTACCATTTCAAAGGTCATTACCATTAACCAAAATATCTATATCATTGACATTCCATCTCCCATGAGTGTCGATTGGGATCGATAGAATCACACTTTGTTAAATCAAGATTTCAAATTGTAGATACCAAAATCTAGCCACCAATGACCTTCAATCAAGATTTTGGCCAATTTCCACCCAAAATGCACAATTTGGCCTAAAAACACTAAAACATGCTAAATGATGTTGAAATTGACATATTCAAGTGCCAATTTTGGCTGGGGTATCACTAAATGGGGTAATGCAATTTATGAACCAACTAACTTTGATCAGATCATTCTGAGTCAAAATAAAAATTTTACACCTAGGTGCTATGGATTGCTCTTTCCTATCAATTCTCTTTCATGAGACATGTGCCTTAATTATGTTGTGTTGGTAACATCATAAATTGGATAATGGATCCAATACATCTGACATTGTCTTCCAATTTCAATCCAGTTGAGTTTTGGACCAATAACAAGGCATTCTGATCAATTTGAGTAATTTGTGCACAAAGTGCTTAAACATGCTTAAGAAATAATTAAACCAAATTAGAGCCTAATCAATAAATCCATGGAAAACTATTGAATAATTTGTTTTGGAAATTAATATTTAATATCTACATCATCAGGTGACCTCATTTCTTGGGAAGACATCCCTAGGCCATAAATGCCACAAATATCAGGATTCATGCCTCTCATATCTCATCAAAGCCCTCTATGCCTCTTAAATTCTCCTCTATCCCAAATATTGATGAGCTTATTTATTAATTTTAATTGCAAAATTGGATTAATCCTTAGCCACACATCTCAATCTTGGATGGATGGTTCAGGTTGATTCTGATCAATCCCAAACATCTATAAATAAGAGGCCTTACCACATCATTTTGAAGATTAATTTTTACAAAGTTATAATGCAAGATTGGTTCTAAAAGATTCAAACAACTAGTGTTAACATGCCAAATTGATTCCAAGATAAGCCACAAGCCAAAGGTGCCAAGGAGAGATGGAGGTAGACAAGCTTCCATTACCAAGGACTTCATGAGCATAAAACCGAGCAAGCCACTACTACAAAGGCATTTGGAGCATCCAAGGAAGGTGAAGGAATTATTTTGTTTTTCCTTACTTTTTAGTTGTGTTTGTCATTTTTTTTTGTTATTAAGCTCAGCCTAGTAACTAAGAATGAAGATGTTAGCTTAATGTGTTTTCTATTTGGTTTCATTGACTAACACAATACTAATCTCCTCTTCTTAGTCAAAGTCCTAGTTCACATAATGGCATGATCGGTGGGACCAAACACATCCCACACATGAAGAAGATCACTCTACAACTTTAAAATCTTTATTTGGATCATTAAAACTCTTGCAATTTTATTTATTAACTTTGATTTACTATTTTTCTTTATCATGAGTTTACACAGTAACCTCATTGGTTAGTAAAACCATCATCGATTGGCATAGCCATCATTAGTCATTGTTGGTATAACCATTGTTAGTTAGATAACTATCATTGCTTAGTAAGTGTAACCATCATCGATTATAGAATTGATGTTGGTCGCTATGTTTTTCTTAAAAACACAAATCTGAGAGCTCTTTTTTTGAAGTTCATTATTTCAAACCCAGAATAACTTCAAGGCTAAAGGACATGCTAACATTTTTTTTGTAGGACCAAGCTTGACATTTTCTAAATACATGTTTAGATCACCTTTTGCATGATTAAGAATGAATTAAGAACATTATTTTGGTGTTGAAAGTAATATTTAAGGTGCTTAAGTAGGTATTTTTATCATTAGTTGTCAAAGTTATAAATAAGACCAAGGGATCAAATGAACACCACCTCATTTTCCATTTGGGCTTAAAATAGAACTCACCTTTCCAAATATTTTGTATTTACTTAGTTATTTATGTTATATTTTTTTTGTAAAAAAGAGGGATGACAAGTGTATGCTCTTCTATTTGTCCCCTTTAGGGAACCCTTGGAATCAAAAGTGTCATTCCTATTTAAAATATCCTAGTCCAAGGCTTAGAAATAATGTCATCTAAAGCACTTCCCAAAAACTCATCAAAGTTTGGGTGACCTTGAAAATGACCCTAAAGTCTTTTTATTAGTCTTTTATTTCATGCAAACTTAGCTTGTGATGGGGACATCATTACCTCCCATAATTTATTTAAGGAAGCTTTAAACTAGGGTTTCACCTCTCAGCATTGACTTCACTTACTCCATATTCAAGTTGCACACAAACGTATCTGCATTTGGACATCGCACTACACTGAGAAAATTGAAGGATGTAGTGGTTGTAAAAAGGACTATACCTTTTTAAAAATAGCTAATGCCATGGTCACCTAATTTTTATACTTGTATTTTACATCATTTGATGTGAAAATTATTATGTAATTTATTCCCCTAAAAACATTTGAAAGCTTTCTAGTTTAGTCAACCCCACATTGCCATACCATTGTTAGGATTTGGATGATTATTCTTAGTGCATTTTGGTCATTTTTTCTTGGTGTGTTTTGAGAACAAAAATTGTTTGTTTATTCATAATCCATGTCAAAATAAATTTATTTATAAATTACTCTTTTGTCTAAATAGACATTATGCTAGCCATTTTAAAACACACTTGTGCCATTAAATTTTTGCTAAACTTGTTTGTGTGTGTGTCATTTGAGTTGTAGAAGGTAGTGTTATGCTACCAAAATCATATCAAACCATTTTGACTTTGAGTCTTTGAAGCATAACATAGATTGCATCATTCGATCATGATTACACCCTTAGACTGCTCAATTTATTTCAAGACTTGTTTCACCTTATGCCAAAAACCATTTGTTTCAAACCATGTCATGTCTACCATTTGGACCTTTTTCTTATACCATCTTGTTGTCCAATCTTGTCTCACTTATTTAGTCAAATCATAATTTTTAGAGTTGTGTTTTAAATCAACCTTGTTAAGTTTAGATCCAAACATTAATTGATTTCTGGTTAACTCTCAATTCATGGGGTCGATACATAGATCTTTCTCTTTTGAGTTGCATAACTTCTTTTAATCCATTGCCCAAATTTGAAAACCATTTATGGTTTGTTTTTTTAATGCATATCCTCATCATTATTTGTGCTTGTATTTGAGAGAACAAAATCTTTCTCAAAAATCTTTTTGCCTTATACCTTATGCCAACTGATCATGTTTATGTTTGATTCCTATGTTGGGTCTATGTCAAAGTTGTTTCTAAACTTGTTAAGTTAAATCAAATCACATTAGCCTTTGTTTCAAGTCTAGATTTTAATGTCATTTGGCCAAAACTCCTAGCATGCCTATTTATTTGAGCCTAGCTTTTGACTCTGCATTTGGACAAAATATCTAGTAACTCAACTTTTCCCTTTCTTAGTTTAGACCTTGTTGGGAACACTTTGACTAGACCTTTGACATGCTAGTTTTATTCAAATGCTTAACCTTGTATGTGTATGACATTTGACATTAGACATTTGATGTTAGAATATTTTATGTCAAGTTTTAGCACAAATAATTTGGAGATACAACTCCACTATCAAACCATATTAGAGATACAGCTCCACCCCTTCGACCAAGTTAGACCAAGTTTGAACCATTTATCCTTTGGACATAGTTTTTCAGAATTTGTAGAACTCTAAGCCTTTGTGTTTCAAATATTTCATCATTTACATAGATATGTCTCACTACACTTATGATGGAGTCATGTACAATCCAAATTATGATAAAATGGCCATACAAAATCCCACTAGGAACCCCTATAGAGAAATATTTTCTAAGGAGTTTTATTATTCTCCCTACAATAATCCATATGGGAAACATAGTCAAAATCCACAAAACCCAAATCAAAACCTTGATTGGAATGAAGAGGCTTGTGAGGATAACTTTTAAGACCCAATTATAGATGATGTTTTTTATGATATGGATCCATACCCTCTTTCCAATAATTATTACATGGAACATAGTCAAGAACCAACTTATGAGCCAACTCACGACTAAGATGATATGTTTTATGAGGAAGACTTGGATGCTTTAGCTTATGAAAGTAATAAATCTCCTCCACATCATACAATTTATATTTTATGACCATAATTCCAAACCATTTATAAACCAAGACCTCATCTTCCATAAGAATTGTGTAGCTTCTCCCCATTCCTAGTATCTTCTATAAGGATTATGTAGCCTCTCCCCATTCTTAGTATCTTCTATAAGGATTATTTATCTTCTCCCCATTTTATTACCATTCTAAATGCCATTACCATCAACCAAAATATCCATATCATTGACATTCCATCTCTCATGAGTGGCGATTGGGGTCAACAGAATCACACTTTATTGAACTACATCCATGATGAGATAGTAGTTGAAGAAGAGAAAGGAGGCCAAGACCACATTCATATAGCAGAAGAACACTCTCCTAGTGAAACCTTTTCAGAGGTGCTAGGGGACAATCAAAGTCACAACTCAACATCTTCTAGATAAACTTTTTTAGAAGTGCTAGAAGACACTATAGGACAATCAAGACAACTTCATTGGTGAAAACCTCATTGAGGCACCAATAACTGAGCACAAAAGTTTGTCTCTATTGTATGAAGAAAAAATCAAAGATCAAATCAAAATAGCTTCTTATCTACAACCTAATATGATGGTAGTTACTCTCAAGATCCAACAATAGAAAAATATGGTGGTCCTATCAAGAGAACAAGTCTTCAGCCCCACCATAACCAAAATTATGTCAAATTCAACATCAAAAACATTACATGTGACTAAAATTATAGATCTTCATTTTTTTCCCCACTATTACCTTTTCCATTATCATTTACCATTCTATTTCACAAACAAACCTATCATCCAAATTTTATCATTGTTTACCATCCATGGCTGCACTTTCCTTTATAAAAGATATAAAGATACCTTATTTTGACACTTGATATAATCTGAATCAATGACCAATGAAGATCAAAAAATCATTCTTGACAACCCAATCTACATCGATTTCTTGATAGAGAAATTATTCAAATGAGGTGTGGGATAGAAATTAACATGATTAAGTATTTTTTATGTATCATTTATTGATTAGGACGTGCATCTCAATCTCAATGATAAAATTAAAATCATATGTCATTTACCACACCCAATCCAAAAACATGTACCATACTATTTCACATTGTCATGCCATTACCATTGTTACATATCCATTTTCCATTGTTACATATTCCTTTTATTCACCCTATCACCTTGGGGCAAATCCTCTTACCATTTTATACATCCTATCATTCCATTCCTATCTAAACCAAAGCCTATTTTTAGTCATCCTACCTAATCTTATTTTTATCTTTGTTCATTTGGTTTTTCTTCACCTTTTATGATAGGATTATGATCAATTTTCAATAATCTATCCAATCTATGTTTTAATGATAATCTAGGAAAGTAGTGTGATTATTGATCTGGTAAGATATCTTTCATCCTATCAAGTTTGTTTATGTGAGCTTGATTATAATTATTTGTGGGAAAATCAATGTTTCACCAATATTGCTACTAATTATAACCACCTATGGGTAAATTAGTATCATTGACCTATTCCATCATATCCTATTTATAACCACCTATGGGCAAACTAGGGGCAATACTTATTTACCATGCTTTGCCACATCACCTTGCCATTATTATTTTCATTTGACTTGCCATTTGCCAAATTTGAGAACTTTTTAGGACCTAGATGGTTTTTCCCTACCTTTTGTATGGATGGAATTACTATGATTTGAGATTATTTAGGACTATGTGGGTCATGCTCAATTCATGTTGAGGTCACCTCAATCCCCCTTTCCATACGCTCTCACCATTTTTTGAGAACCCTAAGCCAGACAATCTCATCATTTTTAAAGTAGGTATCTTATCATTCTCTAATGAGTTAAGATACCTCAAAATTCCAAAAACATTCAAATATTTCAAAAATCCAAAAATATTTGTCATGTCTAAGCTTAGTCAATTATTCTCAATCTGCCTTACTGGGGCATAGTCATTTTTAGGATGCTTTTTTTAATTTTGTTTTAGGATTTTTGTTTGGTTTGTTTATTTGTTTGTTTTTCTATTTATCTATTTTTTTGTTCACTTACCTGTTTGTTTGCTTTCAACACTGTTACCTTGACTCAATCTATATGTGTTCATTGGGTGATTCCTTTTGCACATTATTCTTGAGTCCATCCATATTCATGCGTCAACATTGTCATCATGGTTTTGATCATTAGTGCACTATTTTTGAATGTTTATTAGATCAGGAGTCAGTCCTTATACATATTTTGGCCAAGTCTTCATGGTGTTCTATCATGATGCCTACCATCATATGCTATAGAAAAAATAAACTTCAAGAAGGTCTAAAATCATTGTATCTATAGAAATTTCTCCTTGGCACCTTGGTGAATCATCCCACCCACCTTGATTAATATAACTCATTTGACCATTCTAGTTGTCTCATTGTTAATCAGGATGAGCATCTCCTCATTGATAGGTATAATTGAATCATTCACATTGATCAATCTTATTTTTCTATTCATCTATTTTATCACTTTGCACCTACTCATATTTAATCTATATTTTAGGTTATATCCTTGAGTTATTCTTGATAATCATCCCAAATTGGGATATAATCATCTTTAGACAATCTAGGTCCTCTTAATGATTATAACCACCAATAGGAAAATCATTATTTTGACTTTTATTCCTAATTATAACCACCTATAGGAATATTAGCATTCTTTTTAAATCAATTCATGCAGAGATTTTCTCGTTTGGCTTAATCTCAACCATAGGTTAATTCCACATTTCTTCTTGTTTCTTTTCAAGGGACCATCCATCAACATATGTGATGGCCACTCCCTCGAGGGGGCATCATCATAGGCTTCCTAAAACCATTTAGAGATTTATTCTTTAGCCATCATCTTCTTTTTGGCATATAGGCCATCTCTCATTATTTGAGAAGACATTGCTTTGTCTACAATTTTCAACATCTTCCCAAACAAAGGCAAACTATAGACACCTAAATCCGGCCACCAATGACCTTCAATCAAGGTTTTGGCCAATTTCCACTTAAAATACATAATTTGGCCTAAAAACACTAAAAAACATTAAAATATTTGAAATTGGCATATTCAAATGCCAATTTGGCTAGGGTATCCCTAAATGGGACAATGCAATTTATGGGCCAACTAACTTTGATCAGATCATTCTGAGTTAAAATGCCAATTTTACACCTAGGTGCTCTGGATTGTTCTTTCCTATCAAATTTCTTACATAAGACACATGCCTTTGTTATTTGTTGTTGATAACATCCTAAATTAGATAATGGATCCAATGCATCTGACATTACCTTCCAATTTTAATCCAGTTAAATTTTGGACCAATAACAAGGCATTCTGATCAATTTGAGTAATTTGTGCACAAAATGCTTAATCATTATTAAAGTCTAATTAATCCAAATCAAGGCATAATTAATAATTCCATGGAAACTTGTTGAATAATTTGTTTTGGAAATGAATATTGAATATCTACATCACCATGTGACCTCATTTCTTTGGAAGACATCCCTAGCCATAAATACCACAAATATTATGATTCATGCCTCCCATACCTCATCAAAACCCTCCACACCTCTTAATTTCTCCTCTATCCCAAATATTGATGAGCCTATTTATCAATTTTAATTGCATAATTAGATTAATCCTTAGCCACACATCTCAATCTTGATATGGATGGTTCAAGTTGATTCTAACCATTTGCAAAAATATATAAATAGAGAGGCCGTGAACATCATTTCTAAGCTATTTTGGTGCAAAGTTATTATGCTCAAATATCTTCAAAAGCTTAATTTATGTAAATTTATAATGCAGGATTGGTTCCAAAAGCTTCAAGCAACTAGTGTTACCATGCGAAATTGATTCCAAGCCAAAGGTGCCAAGGAGAGAAGGGAGGTAGACAAGCTTTTATTGCCAAGGACTTCATCAGCACAAAACCTAACAAGCCACTACTACAAAGGCATTTAGAGCATCCAAGGAAGGTGAAGGAATTATTATGTTTTTCCTTACTTTTTAATTGTGTTTGTCATTTGCTTTTGTTGTGAAACTCACCCTAGTAACTAGGCATTAAGATATTAGCTTAGTGTGTTTTTGATTTGGTTTCATTCACTAACACAATACTAATCTCCTCTTCTTAGTCAAATTCCTAGTTCACATGATGCATGTCATGGGTGTTTCACAACAATAAGTAAACCAGCTCATATTAGAAAGTAAATAATACCACTCTTGGGTTGATTCTAATGACATCCATGGCAATCCTATCCCATACATAATCTTCACTACAAAGTAACCAAAGTAGTTAAAAATACCAATATTACCAAATTTTAATGGATATAGAGATCCATATATGCACCTCAAAGTTTAT
Source organism: Torreya grandis (assembly GCA_037957365.1). NCBI lineage: Eukaryota > Viridiplantae > Streptophyta > Pinopsida > Cupressales > Taxaceae > Torreya > Torreya grandis. Next base: position 4,109,453 of record JARHVA010000129.1, on the reverse strand, counting down.
ATAAAGGATATAGAACATGCCATTGGTAGTTTATCCTCTTATAGATATTTTCATAGACTATAGAGGATGAGGAATTAAATTAGTTTCATCATTGACTCCCAAGTGGTTCACTCCATATATACGATGAGTTAAAAGAAGTCTTTCATGTCCATTATATTTAGAATAAGGGACCTTGAGTCACATATGATAAGTAACCTTCACTACACCAGGGTGAGTTAGAAACATAAAATTATTACATTCTATGATACAAATCTTGTATGTAATAGTTGATCTACCAGCTGACAACTTTAGAGGTACAATACATCTTTATTATAGGTCTCATTTTCCCTCTTAAAGAGAAATTATTATATGAGACATCCAAATCATTTTGGCACCTATGTAATATAGATATGGAATTAGAGAAGAATTTGGGACTAATTGAGACACATTTAGATGCATACATGGATTTATGTCTCTCATAAGCACAATCATCTAATGTGTTACAAATACCTGATACTCATATGCCTAAGGAAAAAGTGAAATAGAGACCACTAATCAAGATACTTGAAAAAGGAAAAAATATACTTCATAGATAATCTCCTATAGTGAATAGAGCATAGGACACTAGTAGTGAGGCCATATAATTTTCACAAAGATAGGCCTCATGATATTTTATTTACATTACTAGATAAATGGATGATCACCCTTCCTCTTACTCAACATCATTTAGCTCATCATTTGAACAAACCATATTTTAATTATCATAAAATCAATGTAGATTAGGATTATCACTATTTTGAACTTAGAGATCATATTGACCAATGTGTTGATAGGGGTATTACAACATTCACTCAATGGGCATCAATATCTACTTCTCCACACTCTCCTAGATCACACTCTTACAAGTGAGTTATCCTAGGACATTCCTTTCAAGGAGACATTGGTTACTCATATGAATGATGTGGTTTCTAAGACATATAACTGTGTGAAATCTCATGTACCATAGATTTAGTAGTGATGAAAACTAGTTCACATAGCTCAACCTACTTATAGAAACATGGTAAAAAATTGTAAATCAACTCAACCACCAATTTCAATTAAACAATCAATTAAGATATTTGGCAAAGATCATATAGATTAGAGCACACTTTCAGCATGACAACCACTTCAGATATTTGGTAGAGATCATAGAGATCATACTACCACATCAGTTCAATAACCAATTAAGATATTTTCAAGACATAATACACATCAAAGCATAGTTTCATTATATGATCGATTAGTCTATTTGCTATAGAATATACACCTCTAGCTACCAGTTGTGCACCACAAGTAGTAGCAATTAAATAATCTACTTCTACATATACACAACATGTGTAGTATGGTCATTTGTCTACTCTACCTTTAGGTTTTAGATAGTGTAGGTTGTAGTTCCATGATTAACATTCAAATATACTATGATAATTTTAAAATAATTGCACTAAAAACTAACATTCCTAATTCGATTTACATATCTACTCAATCATCCATATACATATGAGTAACTAATTACCATTTCTTAGCCAAACAAACACATTTCTATCTCAACACATGAGCAATACATATAATCAAACACTTAATCAAGTAAATAATGCCACAAATCAAAATGCCAAATAACACAATACCTATACAATAAAATTCCATGTATATATAACTCAAAACAATTTTTGATATAATAATACAAATTTAATCAATAATTAGATCTTGGTCACTAGGGCCAACCTCCTCATTCTCACTCTTAGATACAAACTAGAGCTAGTTGCTCCTACACTTCTAGATCTCAACCGAGATCTATGTCTCTATGCTCTATCCTATAACATGGCCACCTTAGCCAAAAACTCTTCATTCTCTCACTATAAAAAAATTTAGTCATCCATAATTCTTCTACTTATCCCACCTAACACATCAAGTGTAGGCATAGCTCTTTTCTATAGCTCAGCACATGCCTCATCCTTATTAGCATTTATTCACCTATATGTAATGATGGTAATGGCCTCCTAATCAAAAATGTGGATGTGAATGCCTACAACTCCTATGGCCCTCTCCACTAGCCCATAACATCACTAGGGATGTTGTGTCATCTCTTGTAGTGTAGCCTCAATAATGGTCTCCTAGTACTCATCATCTCTTAAACATATGCACACTAAAGTAATTTATTAGATATTTACTCAACAATTTAATTACTAAACTAAACCAAACACAAAAATATATAATAACAACATACTCATAACTACCCTAAAGGGATCCACATCCTCCATGATGAACCCATCTATAAACAAAGGTGGCCACCTATGTCATCCCCACCATAATATGAAGGCATCAGTAGTTCCCCATCTTCCACATCTAGTATCTCTATCAATAGATCTTGCTTTGTCATCAAAATTAGAGCCAAATTAGATACAGATGGTCTTGGTATACTACATATCCTTATTAGGGATTGAGAACTCCTCAACCACACCCATGGTACAGGTGGCACATCTTAAGTGACACTAAACTATCATGACACTCACTCATACTAAAATCTCTCAAACACATTGACCTAATGGTCATGTAACTAATAACTCAATTGAACCTATCTCAGTTTAATCCCATCTTTAGGCCATCCCTATAATGCCTTGTAGGGTCTCCAAATAATATCTCTGGCTACCACCTGATCTAATACCTAGTGATAGTGCATGATGCTCCTCGATTGTATGTGAGTTATGCCAATCCATATCTATGTAAACATATACTGGTAGACCTAATCCATACAACATGAAATCCCCTTAGGTCTAAACACTATGATGTGCTCACAATCCCAACAATTCAACAACATCAAATATCTAATACCTCCATCACATAAATCTTGAGTAAAACAATATAAATATTGATACAAGTGGGCTAGTATGGTGATACCCCATGAGTATACGGTCATGTTCTATTTTATATCTTTCACAATCCCATGCATCATGTATGAAATAAATACACCACTACCATCCATAGTGATGAATGAAGCTATTAACACCACAAGAAACTTCTATAACTGCAAAACATTAATCATAATGATCATTGATAATAAACATCACTATAACTCCCTCGATGATGGGTCCCTATGGGTATGTCTAAAAAATACCTAGAGGCCTAATCTATAGCTTTATCTCTAGTAACCTCTTTTAATATAGCTTGTTGACTAGTAATGGGCACTCTCACTATCCTATATACATCATCTAAATTCATAGTGATCTCCCTGGTGGGAAGCCCAAATATATAGATATTAGCATTCCACCACTCACACAAGGTAGTCATCATATGTTAGTCCTAAGGCATCGATGAAAGTGATTCCACATACCCCAAACCATCCCTATCAATCTCTGTCATCTCATCATCTATCAGGGGTAGTCTATATAAGCACTACATCATCCAACCAAAATAAAAATCCTTCATGCATACATCCACCTGTAAAACACATAAAAAAGACATTATCATCTCTAAATAAACATATAAACATGAAAAAATGATCATGAAACATGAATCAAAAATAAAAACTATAATTTTCACTCCATCAAAAACTAGTGTTGTTACCAAGACACTAGTGTTAGATATTAGTGCATCCCTTGGATGGTAGCACGATACCTAAGACACTAGCATGGTCCTTGGGACACTATCATACCCCTCCTAAAAAGGGACAAAACTACCTAAATTTAATTAAAAATGATAAAAAAAAATGTTGACATTTTTTTAAAATGTGGAAAATGATAGGTTCTATACCATGGTAACCTCTTCATCAGCCTAGATGAGTGCCTCCACCTCCTTGTAGCAATTTATGTTCACTCCTCATCTCTTAGGTATATCCACTAAGCTCATAGAAATAATTCACCTAGGTTAAAAGGTTTTAATTAATTTCAAAATCAATAAATCAACCTATTTAATCTATGTTTTAACAATGCCACCTACCTAAGGTTTAATATGCATGTAAATTTTTCCAACTAATACCTAAATTTTCTAATCATAATATCTCAAAAATTATAGCTCTAATTTGTAACCCATTTATTATGCATGGGGATAAATGATGACATCACCTACATCATACTAGTTTAACTTATATCTTAATTAATTTGACTCTATAAACAACAAAACTCATATTTATTTAATAAACTTAATATAAACCATAGGTATTTCCTAGACTTAGATTAAAATTGATTCCTCTAGGATTGCCAAAAAAATCAATCTTATGCTCATATTACCAACACAAACTATCACTAACATCCCTACCGGTATCAATTTTAATTCAACACTCTTATCATAGTTTTAGCTCTCTCATCAAAAGGGGTCATATATACACTATTCATATAATTGACTTAGATTTCTCAATTTAGTGACTTAGATATATAGATACATAGTTTGACTCAGACTTCAGAATTTAGATACTTAAGTATACAAGTTAATTCATATACATAGATTGGATTAGATATTTATACATGCAAGTTGACTTAGATTTACAAGGCTTCATGATCTTGTCAGATATTGGTTTAGATTCTCAACTTTTACACATGATTTCAACACAACTCTAGACTTTGATTCAACTATGGGGGTATGTACATGGTACACCATCCTTACATATAAATAGTTTCATACATGATATATGCAACTACATTACTTAGGTATCAGTTGTGGGTGCATGATATAGGGCACATGTCCTTGATCTCATAGGATTTCACTAGATTTATACATATGGAATGGTAAATATATACCATTCTCTATGAATATATTATTAGATCACACATAGATTGTCACTAGAATGTCACCAAGATTTTAACCTCTAAAAAAATCACTTCTCAAACTCTTTTACATGCCAAATTCAGGGCAAGTAGGGCTTGTTTCTCCAAAATTACACATTACTTCTTAGACTTAGCTACATGCTAGAGTGGGAGAAATTAGGGATTTTTTCTCCATAGTTCACAAATTACTCATTAGACTCAGCTACATACCAAGGTGGGGAAAAACATGGATTTGTCTATCAAAATATATTTAGTTACTCAAATTCAGTATAGGGGGCACCCACATTATGTATTTCCTCTTCATAACTAGCATTCTAAATGCCTATCCACTTCTCTAGCCAAGAAGTGGGTTAGGTCCAAAATATATCCTCATAGGTAAGTACAGGTATGCATTTTATTTTAATTTTACTCTAGTAATTTCATTTCCATTGAATTAATATAATAAAAGGGGAGTAAATATACACACCCTAATTTGGTCAAGAAAAAATAAATACTATATCTTTTTTTATTCTTTCATGGGAAGGTTTTAATGATGAATATGAGTCTTATTCTCATGGTCATTATGGTATTTGATCTTTATTATGACTTTTTTTCCTATTTACTAAACCTTCAATGGTCCTAAGTCATGTTATCCTAGTCATAGGGGTACCCTAGCCTATTTTTCATATTCATTACTCAATTTTTTGGTTTTGAGACATTAGCATGGTCGTGGACACTAATGCAATGTGTTAGTGTCTATATCAACGCTAGTGTCTAATAGTCACATTTTCAAATTGTTACGGGTCCTTAACCTTCCTTGAGTCTATTATTATGATTTTATATTTATATTTTCCTTTTTCATCTAATGAACAAGGGTCTTACACTAGCAGACTAAAATAAAAGGAGTATAAACTAATTTCTAGACCTATTTCAAGCTTCCCATCCTCTAATGATGCATGTTTCACTCCAAATGAATTTATTCTCTCATTACACATTATATTTCAAGAAAATAAATTTAATATATCTATTTTTAATATTTATCTATATTTACCCTTTGTACCTAGCCCTTTAATAACCTAAGATTTACACTACTAAGTCCTAAGTAGTTAAAATAGTAAGATTAAAAAGGTAATAGACCTGGGATCCCCATGATGTACATAATAATTTGAATAAAAAAATAAAATTTATGAAATTTGTATGAAAACATCAATGTAAAAAAAATAATAAAATATCTAGGACTAATACAAGATGTACCAATAGAGTCTTATTTGGTATTAGGAGCTTCTATATGTAAAGTCATGAAATATCACTATAATTATTTTGCTTAGCCAATTTGGGTGTTTACCATAATATACATTATGATTATTATATGGTTAATTTTATTTTTTTGTGTTCATGTGTTTACTTGTGTGTTTTTCCTTGTCCATATAGGATTTTCTTATCATCATGTCTTATCAGTCTTGTCTTATATGTTATCTCACTAGTTTATCTTGTCCCACTAGCATATCTTGTCATTAACTTGGGTGTGGTCACTAACATTATGTGTTCCTAACTTAAGTTATCTCTATTACTATAAATACTAGTATCCATGATGTATATCATGCATATTATGGTAGACTTATGTGATGCCTATGTTTCCATGTTGTATACCATGAATATTTGAGGTCACATTATTTGTGTGTTCTAATTACTTTATCTATCCCAAGTAGGGGTGTACATGTGGCATTTGAGGGCATGATACTTGTTTCCCATTATTATTTTACAAAGGAGGCATCATACCCTTTTGTGTTACATCTAATATGATAATATATTTCCTATGCTATATGTCACTTTACTTTATTCTATGTAGCATATTTGGATGTTAATTAAAACTTCAAAATATGAAAAAATTCAAACAATGATTTAAATTTTCATGTGTATCTTATTATTTTAACACACTTCACCTAAATTATTTTTTATATCATGTGAGGCATTTAACCTTTATCTTTGAGATGATTTATTACAACCATCATCCCTCACCTAAAAATAGAGGGCATATATCAATGAATTTTCAAAATCAAAATTTCAAAGTGATAATGTATTGAGAAAATTTATCTAGTTCATTAATAAATAATTTTATTAGGTGTTGTTGACTCATATATAATTTTTGGATATGTTTCAACACCTTTAAAAATTCTATTCGAGTTCCAAAGACTCCTAGAGAAGTGTTGGATCTATTTCAGCAACTATCAAAATTATTATTGGTGCAGCATTTGGGTCGATACCAAGTATGTGTATTCATTCCAATTCTCTCTTTTCTATTTCAAATTAAAATTTAATAAAAAATAAAAATAAAAAACATATCATGATAATTTGGCTACCTATATAATTTGGCATTTGTTTCATGTACATTATCTAAGTGGTGTGGATGGAAGCTTAGCTCGAGTGTGCAATAAAAAAATCCATCCTTCCTTAAGTAATGAAAAGTATATGTTTCAAATTATTTTCATATATAATTTGATGCACACATGCATCTCACTCACATACCCTTGTTAAAGTGGGGTGCATTGTGTAGACACCTAAATTTGGCACAAGAAAATTATTCCCAGTTTCTTATCCATAATTTACCATATTTTGAAAACTTATACTTTTTATCCCATTTTTAAGACAATTATAGCCCCACATAGGTCTACAATTGGTTTATTGAGCCTAAAAATCACCTAAAGACATAAAAAAAAAATTCATATATTAACACATTTATACTAATACTCACATTTTTAACCAACCTTGCCTTGAAAATAATGCCTAACTAGTCTCTAGGACAAACATGTGTACTTGTGCATGTCCATTTAGGACAAACCTATACATTGTATAGTTTTTCCTTTTATCTTTCTAGGCCTATTTTCACTTTTTTATTGATCATGCACCTTTAAGTTTGACTTTATACATTTCTAAAGTCAACTAATGTGCATAAGTTATTGTATATTGACCTATAAATACAAGGTCTTAGAAAACCATAAGAGTATGGGGGACCTACACATATCACACATAGATACATACTTTAAGATAAGTCACATTAAAGTTTAATCCTAGAGCCAAGCATCAAATCCTTCATATTTTTTATATTGTCATTCTATCTTGGTCTTTCATCATTTCCCTTTTACTATAGGAGTGTATTATATTGTATTATATACATTATCATTTATAGGGAAGAGAAGGTTCAAAACCCTCACTCAAGTTATTCCATCCACACAACCATATAACTATGTGCATTTTTGATTCTAAGCATGTAAGATATGTAGTTTAAAACATTTCATTGGTAGTTACCTAAAACCATTAGTTATTTTGTATAAAACCAAAATTAGGGTAAACATAAGGTTATTAAATCTTTAATGGGGTCCATAAAGATTCCTAGGGATTTTTAAGCCTAGTCAAATCGGATAGCCAAGATAAACCACATCTGATTGTGGATATGTGATGATCTATCCTTAAAGGGTTAGATTAAATATATTATATGCACTTTATGGGGTCACATGAGTCTAACGTGATAATTAAAAAATAAGGATGAAATACACTTGTAAGTATGTGAACTGCACTACCCTCATAAGTATTGAAGACTAAGGTGATTATGCCTCAAGGTAGGTGTAATTGATTAAAACATGGGTTTGGAAGATCAATGACCTCACCCTCGTGAATATTGATAAGTGTTTATTAAATTTAACAACCAAAAATCTCAACCACACTACTATTTATGATGAATTTGAATTAATATTATAATTAACCCTAATTCACATAAATAGAATAGAATAATGCAAGGTGCTATAAATTCACTATTAAATAACAAACTAAAGGTAAAAGACTAAAAAGAACAAATAAAAATATAAATGATCAAGGATAAACTATGCAAAATAGAGATGAACTTAGATTTTAAAATTTTCAAGTGACTAAAGTAAAAAATAGAATGTGGGAATAGATAGAATACAAAAAACCCAAAAATCTTCGAAAAGTTATGCCTGGGTTGCCAGATGACTCCAAGATCTCTAAACATCATAGATTGAATGAAATTATAGGATTATATGAGAGAAATGCAAATCAAAAAATTAGACTTCACAAATGTTCATTAATTGATTAAATAGTCAAAAAATGCAAAGGAGGTATATTATATAGTGAGATATTAGGTCACCATTAAGATAACAACTCAACTCACAATTAGAAAACACATAAAGTGTATATCCCCAAAAAACCTTAAAAACCCTAAGCATGCTGACTAAAAATTTTATAGGTAAAACCAAATGTGTGAAAAATCCTACACTAACACCCCCCTGAAGAATAGCTTAGGTGGGTAGAAGAATTGGATCCTAGAAACTAGGATTGATGAGGTACCCAAGCATAATGCAACTCCTATAAAGTGGAAAGAAAGAGAAAACCCATAGGATAAAATTCATATCCTTAATAGAGTAAAGAATAAGGTAGGGATAAAAATCCCCACTTGAATCCAAAACTACCTAAATCTATATAATATCCTACAATAGAGTTCCCAGAGGTGACTATAGATCAGAAGTAGATCTAGTGAAGAGTGAATCACCCAAGAGCAATGAATATGTCCACCAAGATCCTGATGGATCTTAAACCAAGGTGTGATTCCTATAAAATTAATTATTCTCCTTATGAAAGGTATGAGGGCTAACTACTTCATGTAATGATGGTGAAATGGGATCAGAGGTAATGAAGGACTATTTAATGCCCTAAAATTATGGGATAGACTGCCCAATGTTTGATGTGTCCTAAATTAGTATACTTGTTCCTTGTAATTTATAAAGTATATTAGAGGTATTTTGATCAAAAAATAACTCCTAAATAGCTATAAGGTGATAATTAGATGGTGGATGTGTGTCCACATTACTAATATAGTCATTTTTATTAGCAGAAGAGTCATCAATATTAGAAGTGTGCTCAAGCTCAGAAATGTCATCAAGTTTAGGTGAGTTCAAAGAAGAAGGATCTAAAAGAGAGTTAGGAGAAAATAGGGAGATTTTATATAGTTTAATATAATGATTGACCATTCTATCTTCTAGTACAATATCATAGTGCAGCTCTCTAGCATACATTAAATCTAGAGTGAATTCAACTCACATGCCCAAAACAAGATGAGTGATCTGGTAAACTAATAGGAGATTAGTTGAAAGTGAGGGAACACTTAAAACATTATTTAATGTTCCACCACTCATTTAAATAAACCCTCTCTTGATAACCTTTTTATAATTGTCATTACCCAATTATATAGAGGACATATCACATGGTTCCAAGGAAATAAACACTATAGTGAAGAGATCATTTAATGTGAAGCACCAGAGTCAATGACCCATGTAGGATTATAAGTTACAAAAACAACTAGGTCATTGCCCTTTGTTTTGATGTTAATATTATATTTTTCATTTTCTTTACCATTATCATTTTCCTTAGAGGATTCATGGGTTGATTAATTTTGATTGGTAGAATTGAGGACATTGATATTGTGTTTCTTGAGTATCTTAGTTAGTTAGTCAATCTGCTTATTCAAACATTTACTTTCATCATTCTTTCTTGAGAAAAGCCCACATTTGATACAATATTTCATAGTTTTAACACTATAAAAAAAGGTCTCATTATTTGATTTATAGGTAGGAGGACTTATATCCTTCTCTTGATCCTTTTTATTATTTTTCTTCTCTCTATTGTTTGAATCCTTATCTTTCTTAGCAAAGAGTGCATGAGATTTTAAAGACTTCACTGTACCCATCTAAATCAACTTATCTTACTCTTGAATCAAGTTGTAAACAATTATATCTAAAGAAAGCATCTTCTATGCAATTCTAAGAGAAAATTTTATGGCATGGAAAGTGAACACAAACACATAATATTCTAGACCTAGTTTGGAGATTATAGATGGAACAAGTTGATCATATTTCTTATCTATTCCACATTCTTTTAACTATAACATCATATATTTAAACTTATTAAATAAATCATGTTTTGTGCCACCTAGGCTTAAATTGATGACCTCATTCTCTAGTTCATGACCTTTCATCATATCTTGCTTCTCAAAGAGTTTTTCTAGTGTGGTACATACTTCATTCAATCTTTTAGCAGATTCAATGTGAAAATGTAAGTCAAGAGAAATATAAAAAATAATACAACCATGTTCTTAATCACATAAAATTTAAACCATTTATTTTTCTCTATATCTATTGTAGGTTCAATTTCCTCATTCATAACTATCCTATATAATCCTTGTTTTCTTAGATAAAGTAACACATTGTTTTTCCATTCATGATAATTGAACATTGTAAGAGGTAGAAACAACCAACAATACATGTTTCAAAAAAAGAGGTTGTTACAAAAAGTATAGAATAAATGAAAAAAATAAAAGTACACAACACCACATATTACCTCCTTAGAACTATCATAGTGAGCCTCTAAGTTTAAAATACCATCACACTCATATAGATGTTAGACACAGTCAAGAATGCATCTTAATTAAAATGTGCATAAGTATGAAATAATTGTAGGGATATTAGACTTAGTTGATAAAGCATATAATAGTGTACAATAGTTAATTTGAAGAGAGGTTTAGTGAGATTAATATTATTGCCAATGTGTAGAGCATGAAAAATAAGCACTTTTGAAAAATACAACACTCAAATCTAAGTTGTTGAATAAAAGTTATGTGTGATTGAAAATATACTTTCATGAAAATTTAGATGGAAAATAGTGGTGAATTTTTTTGATCAACTTCCCTAAATGAATTTTTTATGCATCAACTTTCAAATGTAAAACTTAAGCCTCTCTTGAACAAATGTTATACACTTCTAGGTGGGAAGTAACCAAGGTCTTAATTTCTATATGACCAGGGGCTAAGGGATAAGCTAGGTACTTCCCTCATATGACCACACCATATTATTATGGGATAAGGATTATGTATGTTTTCTCTAAAAAATGTCTCCATTTTGAAAATGAATAGTGTCACTTTCCACTATCTTAAATTTGATAGTCTCTTACATGTCAAACAAGTCAAGATTAAAATTGATGTCTTCATGGCTATCATAAGTGTAAAAGGGGTGTTCATAGAATGGAGTGTGCTCAAATAAGTGTTAGAGTTTACTGAGTGTATTTGAAAACATCAGAGTCTAGAAAGTCTATGTGGATGCCAATTAGAGTCTGCCATCTATTCAAGTAAATATCAAGATCTGATAGTCTGTTGGATAGGTTTTCAAGATATAATGGTAATTAGGACATGTAGTTAGGATTTAATGGTCTACCAAATAACTTGTCAATGTTTTATAGTCTACCAAATAGTTTATCATGGTTTTATGATTTTCTAGATAGGTTGTTGGGGTTCGATGGTCTACGAGATATGTTGTCAATTTTTGATGATCTACCAGATAGGTCACTAGGGTCTGACGGTTGTTTAAGTAGGTGTCAGGTTCTAATGACCTTATACACATGGCTTTTAATGTCTATCATAATCTATTTTTTATGTTTAAATTCTAACTAGGTCCTTATTTCCATCAATGTATATGTGATGTAATCTATTTTTCCAACATTGAAAGTCTAACAAAGACCAAAAACTACTAATATTATTTGCAAGGGATAGAAGCTCTACCAAAGTTAGAAAACCCATAAATATATAGAATCAATATGGATCCTCCAAAAACTATAAAAGACCCACTTGAGAACTTGAAAAACACAAAAAAAATCTAATTTGAGAATTCTATTGTATGTAAATGTGGGAAATGACTGAAAATGCCCTGAACCCCTCCAAAAATTATCAAAAATCATTGTCACAAATTTAGGTCAAGTGTACAATCAATCTTAGGGTTTTGATGCCTTTTATATCTAATAGAGCTATCTATTTTATGATAGGATATGCAAGTTATATAGTTTTCATGGATTTTCATGAAATCCCACCAAACATATGAAAGTTGAAAAATCAATAAAGCTACTAGGAATACTAGCAGGTAAGAACTCACTAAGGATTTCATAAATGATAAAAGGGTCATCAGAGTAGAGCTCTTATAGCATATCAAATGACTCCAATATCTCTAAACATCATATATTTCATGAAAACTTAATATTAGGTAAGTGCAATGTAAATCACAAAAGTGGGCTTCATAAATGTTCATTAGTTGATTAGATAGTCAAAAAGTATAAAATAGGTACATTATATAGTGTTATATTAGGGCACTATAAAGGTAACAACTCAACTCACAATTAGAAAACACTAAGTGTATTCCCTTAATGACCTTAAAACCCCTAAGCAAGTTGACTAATAACCATGTAGGTAAAACCAAAAGTGGGAAAATCCTACACTAATATGGGTGCCTTCAAGGATAAGAATGCCCAGTGTGGGACTATTGTATTCAACACACCCCACCTTATATTTTTATCTAAAAAGTGGGTACCCCTTTTTTTCTTGTAAATAATGAATATATTAGAGGGATATATATGAGTTTTTTTAGGGCTATGATAGTTTTATTATCTGTATAAACTTGGTGCTTTTAACATTGAATCATGTTGAAGCATATTTATTCCCATTTTAAAACACTTATTCAAACTAACATATTAATGAAAAGATGGAAAGACTAGATTTTCATGATAGGAATTTAGATTATTTTATTTTAGAGTATTTAGTTTTTAACAAGTTTAATCTTTGATGAATTTATTTTAGAAGCTTTCATTTAAAAATTTCTTTTTGGAAAGATTCTCTTTAGAAACTTTCTTATCAGCAACACTCACTTCAAAAAGATTTCATCGAAAGGTTTACTTTGGAAATTTTAGTCTTCAAAAGATTTTCATTGGTGAGTTTGGTCTTTGAAAACTTTATTTAAAAAATTTTCTAGATGGCATCTTTTCTTTGTGATGTCTTTCTCTTTAGAGCTTTTCATTGGGGACTTTTATTTTGATGAATTTATTTCATAAAGATTCTCATCGATAACTTTCATTTTGGATACTTTTCATTGGAAGTTTTGTTTTATAAAGATTCTCTTCAAAAAATTTATATCTAGAGGCTTTGTGTTGGCAACTTTTATTTTAGATACTTTATTTCAGGAACTTCTATTTAGAAGCTTTCTATGCAACTACTTTTGCCAAAACCATAACCTTTTGAAGAGTACTTAGTCATCATCACCTTTATTTTGGTAACTTTCATTTCAAAAGGTTTCCTTTGACAACATTGGTCTTTGGCAAGTATTATTTTATCATCTTTGGGATAAAATATTTGGGAGCAAATCTTTCTAAAAAACATTCTATGCTTCGAAGTCTTTTGGTCCAAATGTAAAGTTTGAATTCTCTTGCCTATAATATGTAATGACATATGGAAAAGGATGAAAGGTAATACTATATCACCTTGAATGACAAGGCATATTATGTGGCATGTATACTAAGACAAGGGGTTGAATTTTAATTGAATGAAGGTGATGATCTCATAGATGTTGATGATTAATGGTGTATGAATTGGAAATCAATGTATAAATATATTAACATCAAGCCCCCAACTAAGTTCACATCATCCCATCTTTGAGATCTTGAGTAAACTTCAAACTTAATAAATCCTAAAATCCCTAATTACTATCAGAGTGATTTTCTATCTGTAAAATTCAATTCAATGTTATATGCCACTATTAAATCTTGGAACATATTGGTATCCATCAAACCACTATGGCATCATCATCTCATAACACAAAGGAGCCTCATCACCATCTAGGTTCTCTATCAAGGATTTCATGGAATATTTGGACATAGTGTTTGATGCCACTATATTTGATGGATGTTATCCAAATTACTTGACATTATGGTAATTAGTGGAAAACGTAGACTCCTTTGTAATCAAAGAAGATATCTCAGCTAAGGATAAACAACTAGTAAAGGACTTTCTTCTTTTCAAATGACAAACCCTACAATACTCATCTACAAAGCTAGAGGTTATGTCATGCATAGATTTACTACAAAGCCTCTTGTTTGAAGGGAGAATAATAAATGGTAGATACCTTCACTATGTCGATAATAACATAGTTGTCATGTATATAAAAGGTAAAGAATTTCATAGGTATTTAAGTGTACCCATTCTATATATCAATTTTAATTTACAAACTATTATTACATGGAAGTGTAGACACCTAAAAGTGGTCACCAATTACCTCCAACCAGGGTTTTGACCAATTTCTACCAAAATGCATAATTTGGCCTAAAAACACTAATAAGCACTAAATGATGTGAACCTGTCATATTCAAGTGTTGATTTTGGCTAAGGTATCACTAAATGGGGTAATGAAATTTATGAGACAACTAACTTTGATCAGATCATTTTGAGTCAAAATGACATTTTTTCACTTGGGTACTCTAGATTTCTCTTTTCTACCAAATTTCTTACATGAGACACGTGCCTTTGTTATTTTTTATTGACAACATCCTAAATGGGATAATGGATTAAACACATCTAACATCACATCCTAAGTCCAATCCAGTCAAATTTCAAGCTAATAATATGACATTATGATCAATTTGATTAATTTGTGCACCAATAGCCAAGATTTGCACCAAAATTGATAAATCATGTTTAAGGATAATTAATATGAATCAAGAGTCTAATTAATAATTTCATGGAACATGTTGAATATTTATTTTTGGAAATTTATTATGAGTTTTTACATCATCAAGTGACATCATTTCTTAGAAAGATATCCCTAGGCCATAAATGCATAAAATATCTCATTAAGTCCTCCCATGCCTCATTAGGCCTTCCCATACCTCTTTAATGCCTCTCTATCCCAAATATTTAAGAGATAATTTATTGAATTTGGCCTATAAAATTTAATGGATTCTTAACCACACATATTCATCTTGACATGGATGATTTAGGTTCATTTTGACCATTTTGTAAAATTTATAAATAAGAGGCCTTACCTATTAAATTAAGAATATTTTTTGGTGTAAAGTTATAATGCTTAAAATATATCTCAAGCCATTAATTTAGTGTTATCATGCCTAACTATTTATCTAATCCAAAGTCATCATAATCCATTGGTGCCAAGGAGAAGAGGAGATATCCAATCCTCTTTTGATGAAGACTCATTGAGCACAAGCCGAGCAAGCCACTTTAATAAGCTATTTAGAGCATCCAAGGAAGGTAAAAGATTTATTTGTCTTTTGCATTCTAGTTGTGTTTTTACATTTAGTATTATTATTATGCTCCCCGTTAATATAGGTTTAATTTTTTATCATTAGTGTGTTTTATTTTTGATTTGATTTCATTCACTAATACCATACTAATATCCCCTTATTACAATCCTATGTTCACAAGAAGAAGACCGATAATGTAGAGCAAGTGTTATTAATGTTAGTCCTCCCTAGATATATATTCACTATAAAATAACAAGTCAATATCCCTATTCCCATCACCTAATTTAGAATGGGAATCTATGGGGGAATGGAACTATTAAAAACACTTTTTGGCCATGATAGCATCTACTTCCTACACTTGGTGTGGGTTCTTAAATTGGACCTAATAAGTAGCTCAAAGTGAACCTATACTTTGGGGGAAGTGATTAGTGCATGCCTCTAATAATAAATCTTGCATAAATATAAGAGGCCACTCAAAGGAAATTTCTACATGATGTCTTATCTATTAGATGAAATCATGGAGATAGTGTATAGACCTAATGGATTCCTGTGGTATCCCAACATATAAGTCATCAAGAATAGGATTTGTGAATATTAAATTTTTTTGCACATATATTCCTATGTTAGAAACATTTCAAGGATTTCTAAGGACCTCTACCCTTAGGTTTGGATAGCCATCCATAGTTGTGCCTTGGAAAGAATTTTACCTAGCATAGCTAAGACACTTGCCAACAATGTAGGATACTAATGGCTTTACCTAAACTAAAATATTATCATGGTGGTTTGCCTTAAGGTAGATCCTCTTTACCTCCCTAATTTTGTTCTATAAAAATTAGTTGAGCAGTAAATTACATATCAAATATGCAATGACATTGATGAGGAATTAACAAAGAACAAGAAGGCCACAATCCATGGCTCCTGCATCACCATTAGTAGAATGTAATACACAATTTGTAAGTATTTTAAAGAGGTTGGGAATTTCATAAAAGCATATGAATTTCCTACCCTACCTCATAGAGACTGGGATCCTCATGGTAAGGTCTCGAAGGAAATACACACCCTTGGTATCGTTTACAAACATGAGCTAATAGATCAAGAATTTGTGTTCCTAAATGATAAATATGATGAAGAGGTGAAATAAAGGTCCACAACTATAGGATTTAATGAGTACTTAGTAAGAGTGATTTAGGATAAACCATATCTTACACTTGACAAAGCAAAGTCTAGGATCCCACCTCCTGGAGGATGGAGATCTTCTAATTTTTAGAGTAGAAGGCCATCACAACAACTAGAAGGAGATGGAGAAAATCCCAAAGGTCCCCAAATCTCTCAAGGATAACAAAATCACCAAAATTATTTAGTACTTGAGGCACCACTCATTAGAGAGTAGGATGAACAATAATAAGAATAAGAAGAACAAATACCTACCTCTACACAAACTCAAGAGGAACAAATGCTCCCAGTTCAAGCTTTAATAGTTAAATTAATATAGGTTAAGAAAGATTTGGTTGAGTAGTTGATTAAAAGAATAGATAGTACACATAATGAATAAATTAGGATCATATGTTCAGACTCATCTAATGAAGATGAAATAGTGGCTTCTATATCCCCAACACCTAACATTATTCCCCCTTCTCTTCCCCAACAAGTAGTAGTTCCAAAAGATGGAAAAACAAAAAAGTGTTATCAAAGGAATCCTAACAGGGATATACCATAGACCCCACCCACATAAACACTTAAGGAGGCACAACCTTCATAAGAAAGTGATCCAACATAATAGTTGGATGAGGAGGAGTTATAATAAGCCAACTATTAAGCCTACAAGCACTGAAGGCCATGGCACCTCTCATAGGTGAACCATCTAGTAAAGGTCCTTTTCTCATATCCCCTTTAGGCATTTTCCATTTGATGTCCTTACCTGTAGTTTTTATCACCCCTTCACAAGTGGTTTTTACATTCATTCATATCTGATCACTTTTTGTAGGTTTACTCTTCATGCACCCATCTATGAATCTACCCACTACCACTTCACCTACTCTAACCTCCATCGATGTGATTTTAATTCCTTCAAAATCCATCCCATTAACCATGGGTTTTTATATTATATTCATTACCCAATCCATCATTATAATTATATCTCATCTTACTCAACTCCAACTTCTACAACCATAGTGGTTACCACCAAAAGGGCACCCAAGAAGCAACCAGTCTTTGTTATTCCTCCAATGCCATAATTTGGAAACATAGACTAGTAAAAAATCATTTGTCTATCAATTCCCAATCCTTCCACTAAAATTGACCCTAAGCCTGAGCTTGAAGAGTATGTACAAGTGGAAGCCTAGCCCTACTAGATCCTTTAAAGATCACTCTTCTAGATTGGGATAAGGAGTGAGGGGCCTCAAACTCCAAGAGGCCCAATCTAAAGATAATTGAATTTCTAATGGTGAGATCACTATTTGATAAGGCTATAACATTAGTATAGTGGGTAAGGAAGAGGAAAATAGAGGATAGCTCAAGAAGAACTTTAATCATAGAGGAGAGGGAAAAAGTTTATTCCCTTATCAAGAAATAGAATAGGCAAAAGGATCAATCCATGTATGTTAAGTACCTAAAGTCCTACATGGAGACCCATATAGAGGTAATATTGGCCATACATGAAGGGAACCAAATGGCTAGACAAGATATTGAAGAGGATTTGAAAACTCTTAGAGTGCAATAATAAGTGATTTGAGTTCCTTTAGGCATTAAGTAGGATGTGTAGAATGCATCACTTATGATGTATGAAATTATTGATTCAATTCATTATTTGAGAGTCAATTTGACTCCCCATGTCAATTCCATAACTATATTATTTAAAATTCACAAGGGATATTATAATACACTAAATTTCTTAGTACTATATACCCTTAATAAGGCATTTAGCCACATATATTTGATGACCCTATTAGAGGCATAAAATGCTTTGAATTTATATTTAATAAGAAAATAAGAGGCCCTAGATTGGGTATCATCCTCTGAGACTCTAATGAATAAAATTAGTCGAGCAAGAGAAATAGGCTGAGAAAATTTTGATAGAGTTAGAATTGACTACAATTCAAGACAATAGAGGCAAGCTAGTGACTTGGACCACATTCAATAAAATGTTTAAGTAAGCTTATGATGGTTTCAAATATACTCTACAAGGTGTAAGCTTAGAAGACATCAAATTTAAATTAAGATTAACCAAGAATAAGGTGATAGAGGTGGAAGTCTTCTAGGTTGGCTTAGATCCAGCAAGATAGAACATGTCAAGTTGATGGAGCAGATGATTAGGGTGACTAGGTTGTATCTCCTAGATATGAACCTAATTTGAGCATAACATGCTAAGGCATACAAGAAATACCAAGACTTAGATGCTAAAAATAAGGTATCCCAATAGACACCACCTTCTAGTTCTACTCCATAGACTTCATAAAATCCACCTACAGTGCTAAAAACTATTGTCATGTCAACACCACCTCATACTCTAGATCCCATGGTAATAATGTTTCAATCAACCAGTACATCTCCAAGTACAACTCTATTTATCATATTATTAAGAACCAATACAACCATATTTCCATCGATAATTTTGAGACACATAAACAAGAGCCATTTTAGCATGCAGGCTAATTTTGTACAATTTTTGCATGTAGTTGTTATAACTAAATAGTTAAGTCCTAGTTGATTTTATATTTTAATCAACTAAATTAATTTTTTGGCATGAACATATTGAATAACTAAACTATTTATGAATTATTAATATGTAATTGAGACTTGTCTTATAGTCTATCAAGATGTAAATAAAATCTTCTAAACTTGGAGGATGAGGTTACCCCTTCTCCAAGATCATTATATACATGTACAACCCTCTTTGCATAGGGTCAAAGTTTTGAATGAATATACAGGAAGAAATCAAGAAATTGATTATCATGTAACTATGTTTGTTCTTTATTCTTCCCTTTCTATGTTAATGAATTTGAATTCTATTTATTTGTGTTGATTCAATCATTTTGATGTGTGCCAATGCTACAGATGAATCTGACTATTTGATTAATGAATATTAGTCTTACATGTGTAATAACTATTGAAGATTGATATATTTAATTGATTATTATAAGTTGAATCAATAATCCAAGGTGTTTAGAAGTATATCATTTAGATATAGTTTTCTCGGTGTGAGCCACAGTTGCCATGGATAACTTCTTGGTCTGAGTTATAACCTCTTGCATAGAGTTATGCAATAGTAGCCTTAAGTAAATTAAACCTCAATTGAAAATAGTAAGCATACTATATTTTTTAATCTTATACCCCTAATCATGTTTCTTCATGAGTGTGAAAAAGCTACAAACAACAAACACTAGTTCTTCAGATACTTGTCCATCAAAGAGACAAAAAGAAACTCCATTTCAAGGACATATAATCTTCTTTTTAGCCTTACCCTTCTTTCTTTTTTGAGTTTCTTTGAGATCTACCCACCATAAAATAGTCTTCCACCTATCCATCTTGCATAGTAATTTATCCTTTTTATTATAATCTATGCATATGCCCATAAACCTAATTAAATAACCCATAGGCTCAACCTATTATTATACCACCTAGTTTTTTTAACCACATACCTACAACTCATTCCCTAGAGTGGAACCTAGTTCCATAGAGATCCCAAAACTTAGAGGTTAACTCATTTAAAAATCTTTAAGGTGTGCTCAAAACCCACACTAACAGAAGAAAAAAAAATTGGTGATAGAAGGAGGTCAAACTTATGTGTTTTCCCAATAAAATAGTGGGGCATCATTATTGAGACACCCAAGACATTAACAAGGTCAGGGCCCAAGCTAGCCTTTTAGTTTTTCAATTATAAAATTATATAAGGCCTAGACCCATACCAATCATCCCTAAGATACATATATCCAAAACACCTTCCCTTATAAGGAATGTCCCACCTATCAATCTTATTATGTCCTAACCCTAGTTAATAGGATCTGACATTATCACCCCTAGAGACTAGCATGACCTACCAAGGAATCCATAAAAGTATCTACCTACTTTCTCCCCCTCAAGTGGGAGGATGGTTGAAGAACATATCAAATTTTTCAATTCCACCTTGATATTAATGAATGTTATCCATGAGGATGTTGCATGTAGGCCTATTCCATTTACTTTTCAAGATTATTCTTATGATTGGTATCTCAGTTTTTTAGGAAAATTCAATTACCTCATGGAATGAGTGTCAAAATATGTTCTTTGCATTATTTGGATAGGTAAATAATCTAATTCTACTATATCATCTCTTTACCAACATGAAAAGGGAACCTAACGAGTCAATCTGAGACTTTAATACAAGATTCCATAAGATGCATACTTGATTGAATTCTGCATATAAGTTAAATGAGAATCTAATGCTTGAGATATATAAAAATGCCCTGGATCCCATTATTGTAGTATTCTTATGAAGAGTTTTTGTTATCAATACACTAGCTTTAGCATTCCAAAAAGCTATCAACATTGACAAGCATCTCAATCCATAGCTTAGCCCTCATAATCTAGGAGGTCAAGTATATAATAATGGACTTCCATCCTTAAATATAATTCCATTCATGAATCAATATACTCCCACATTCAATTAGAATTAGTTGTACACACTGCCTCCCATGACATAATAGATAATGAATTAGAATTATGATTTCTTGAATAATGATACACAAAGAAATAACCATTGATAGAATCAACATGAGGCTCACACCAATGTAATGGTTTATCAGGTTTCTAACTCTAATAAAGTTAAATTTTATTCTATAAAAAGAATGGTTCAAAAGTTGAGCAATGATTTCTTGAATATGTAGAAGAGGATGCGCAATAGCAATAATCAAAATTCTACCTTTTCAATATACAACAAGCCTTTCAAAAATCCCACTAACAATGTATAAAAACCATAATATAATAAGATTCTAGAGATTAATATCATGAAAATATATTTTCCCAATTGGTTTAGGGTCCATAACACATATTAACATGGAGAGTTAGACTAAATAGAGTTCTACACAGCCTTTAAAATCTTCCAGAGAGAGATGATCAGACAAGATAAAATGATGAATCCTTAAAATCTCTCTCATGAATCTAGACTTTCTAGCTTAGCTATGGTCTTTGATACTTTTGAATCTTCCTTCCTAAATGAAGATGACAATATCTTAGAGGATAATTTTGATGAAGTACAAGCATTTTAATAGTTCAATAGGAACAATTATAATATGAGGAATAAGTATCCATTTACTACTTCTACTCCTCCCAATAATATAGTTATCCCTTCAAATCTTAAAGCTGATAATAATCCTCCTCCACTTAAAGGGAATGATCAGCCTCAGCATAGAGAGGAACAAAATAAAGGAGGATACAATATTGTTGAGGATATGAAGAAAATTAAGACCAACATTACTCTTAATGAACTAACACAAATCACATATCAAAAGTAACTCTTATGGAAGTCCATCATATGCAAGTTTGTTACACAAAATTCTAAGGTGGCCAATGTGAATGTTATATATAAAAGCAAGCCTAAAACTCCCCCTTTCTTGCTAACCATTTGGGAATTTATCAAAAATATACACAATTGCTTGGTAGATTTCAGAGCTTCAGTAATGGTAATGCCAAATTCTATTTATCATAAGCTTGGTTTAACACCAAATCCATCCAAGAGGACTATACCATGGTTAGATAAAATATTAGTGCCTATATTGGGAGAACTAAATGATGTGAGAATCTAGGTTGCCTCATAACCTAGACTATAGATGACTATCAACATCTTGGTAGTCGATATTCCTAAAGGGTATGGGTTATGGTTGAGTAAAGATTGGTCAAAAATGTTAAATGGATATTTATCTATGGAATTTTCACATATATGGATACCTTAGAGAGGCATAACCAACAAAATCAAAATTGATCAAGTACCAAGAATGAATCATCCCATTATGTATTACACTATTGCCAATGAAGAGGTAAGTTATAAATCGCCTACTCTTAAAATGTATACATTTTCCATGAAGCATGAAGAACCAAAATAAACTTTTAGCCCTTTTCAATTATGGACCCTCCATTTTTATATAAAAATATCTAATCAAGGATCAGGTGTCGATACCAATCTAATCAATCCACAAGGAGAGAAACTATTGGTAGCATATAGGCTCTAATTTTCATGCACTAATAATAGAGAAGAATACGAAGCCCTAATTCTAAGATTATAGTTTTCCCTCAAGAACAATGTCAAAGAATTAATGGTATATAGAGATTATGAACTCATTGTTAATGAAGTTAGAAATAAATATCAGTGTAAATTGTAATATTTTAATAAATACAAACATAAAACCTATGATTTAATTGAATCTTTTGAAGCTTTCAACATAGTATCTATCTTGATAGAATAAAATAGAGCCACAAATTCACTATCCACTTTAGTAAAAAAAATCACCCTTACAAGAGTCAAAAATCTAAAACTTATCCATTGAATTGGCCCTATGTCCCTTAGTACTAGACAATTTTTAAAACATTCAAGTGTTTGATGATGACTAGTAAATTGTCTAATGTTTGACAAATTCAGGATAATTTGAATCTTAAATAATTTATGATGAATAAATAAACCACATGTGCCATGAAGGATTAGATGAATAAGTTCTTATCTAGCTAAAAGATAATTGCCTCCCATTGGGAATGGTCACCCTAGAAATAACCTTCAATACATATCCTCAATCCCAATCATAGAGGCAGATCAAGGTTAATGAATTTGAATTCAGCTCAAAAAAATTTGGTGATGAAAAGAATGCACACTCTATTAGTATTGGCTTAAGTTGCACACCAAAAGAAAGGAAAAAGGTCAAGGAACTAATTATCATGTACAAAGATGTAATTGCATGGACTTATAATGACTTAAGTATTTTTAATCCTATAGTCATCACCCATTCATTCCATTAAATCATGATCATAAACCATTTAGGCAAAGGTAAAGGCAAGTTAATCCTATCTTTAAACCACTAATCTAGAAGGAAGTGGAAAAGCTAATAAGTGCTAGAATAGTCTTTCCTATTAGAAATTCAACTTGGGTGTCCAATCTAGTTCTAGTCAAGAAAAAGAGTGGCAAGATCAAGGTTTGCATCAACTTTAAAAATATGAATAAAGCTTTGGAAAAGGATAATTATCCTTTACCCTCCTTAGATTAGGTAATACAAATTGTGATTAGGTCTAAAAGGATGTTTTTATTAGATGGATTTTCAAGTTACAATCAATTACTAGTCAAATCATAATATAGGATGAAAATAACATTTACTATAAAATGGGGAACATATTCATATAATTGAATGTCATTTGGGTTGATCAATGATAGAGTGAATTTTCAAAGAGAAATGGATCATACATTCCAAGGACTGATAGGGAAGTACATAATTACATACATGGATGATCTCACTATTTTTTCTAAAAATAGATCTAGTCATATCAACCATCTTCAGTCCATTTTTGAGAGGTGTAATAAGTTTGGGTTCTCACTAAACCCCCAAAAAAGTATATTTTATGTTACTGAAGGCAAACTACTAGGCCACATTATTACTAAGTATGTAATTACTATTGACCCAAATAGGATCCAAGGGATTTCTAAAATAATGTTTCCAAATTAAAAAAAGAAACTCAATTCCATCATTGAAAAGATAAATTTCATAAGGAAATTTATATCAAGATTTATAGAGATTGTTAGACCCCTAAATAAAATGCTCAACTAGAATGCCAAGGTGAAGTGGATGCCTGAAGCTAAGAAGTCCTTCCAAGACATAAAGAAGGTTATTTCACAAGCCCTAGTGCTAGTAGGCCCAATTTCAACAAAGACTTTTACGTATACTAATTCACCTTATAACATACTATTGATGCCATACTTATACAAAAAGGGGAATAAAGTTAACATCCTATCACATTTATGAATACTAACTTAAAATATGTAGAGCTTAAATATTCCTTGATTGACAAGTAAATATTTGATCTTGTCAAAGCAGTCAAAAATTTTAGACACTACATCCTATAGAATAAGACCATCACCATAGTACCTTATCTTACTATCAAGCTCACACTTAGATAAAATGAATTGGGAGAGTGAAGCGGTAAATGGATGGAAAAATTATAGGAATTTGATATTGAAATTAAACCAACTTGGATCATTAGAGGATAAGGCACAGTTCAATTGATGAACTAGATCCATGCATCACC
The DNA here is from genome assembly GCA_037957365.1 of Torreya grandis. Classification (NCBI taxonomy): domain Eukaryota; kingdom Viridiplantae; phylum Streptophyta; class Pinopsida; order Cupressales; family Taxaceae; genus Torreya; species Torreya grandis. Next base: position 4,084,305 of record JARHVA010000129.1, on the reverse strand, counting down.
ATTAAAGAGGCCTTCTAGACACAGGTATCCTAATAAAATTGGTATTCATGTATTATTCAATTCCTACTCACTGGAACATGCCCCCAAGAACTCAAAAGAGAGCAAAAGAGAGATATAAGGCTCAAGGCTACTCATTATATGATCAAAAAAGGAGTCCTATATAGAAAAAATTATGAAATCATTTATCTAAGATGTGTATCACATGGAAAAGCTCAAGAAATCTTAGAAAATTTACATCAAAAGATAGAAAAAAACCATCCATCCAATAGTAATACAACCCATAAACTACTCAAAATGGGTTCTTACTAGTCGACGATCTTTAATGATGTTCACTTCCACATGAAGATGTGTCATAAATGTTAGGTTTCAAAAAAAAAGAGGTACACGTATTAATGCCTCTATAGCCTATGATTGAAGGTAGGTCATTCTCCAAATGGGGCTTAGACTTAATCGATGTTATAAACTCAAATTCCTCATCTAGACATAATTTTATGCTCACTACTATGGATTAATGCACTAGATGGACTAAGGTAGCAAGTACTAAGAACTCTAGAGCCCAAGATGTAATAATTTTTCTTGAATAGCATATCACAACTAGGTTTAGCACCCCTATCTCTTTAGTTTATGATAATGGGCCATAATTTCAATTAGTTGAGTTCACTAAGTGGGCCCATGATAATTAGATTATAATTATATCATCCTCCAATCACTACTTGCAAGAGAATAGATTGCACAAGTCAACCAACAATAACCTCATAGATGTTATCAAGAATTAAACTATAGATAAACCAAGGCAATGGAACCTCTTACTAAATATTCACTCTAGGCAAATTGGACTAGGTATAAATAAGACCTTGAAGTTTCATCATATCTACTAGTTTATGGGAAACATCTAGTGTTCCCAATCATGTTAAAATTACCAACATATCAATTTATGCAAGAATACATGGATCCCAATGATAAAATAGAGTATATATTTTTATACATCATTGAAATGGAAGACTCTAAATATAAAGTTTTGCAAAACTTTAGGAAACATCAGAACATGGTCAAGAGGTGTTTCGATCAGAGAGCAAAATTTAAAGCATTCAAGATTTCTAACTTGGTATTATTATGGGACAAATCCCATGATAAAAAAGGAATACATGATAAATTTACCCTACTATGGATAGGATCATATCAAATTTCAAAAATTTTGGGTCCATTTAAAATATCTTCAAGGTAACGATCTAACATATCCAGTCAATAGATAGTTTTTGAAGCATCACTTCATGGCTTCCCCATCTAGAGAGGGCTTTGAGTAACAATAGACATTTTGGTAGAGGTATTAATAGATTAGATTTGTTTTATTATTTAGTATCCTAATTTTATCTATTTTCTTTTATTATATTAGTTCATGTTTCTTAGAGTAGCCCTTTTGCTTTTAGTAGTTTTCCTATTTTCTAGAATAGTTTTATTTTGATTTCATGATAGTCAAATTTTGGTCAATCCTAGTATAATAAACACAATTTAAGGTTTTTTGAATGTAAACTAAATCAAGGGGTAATGCATATTATAGTTCAAAAAATTTAATCTAGGTAAGAAATGAGAGATTTTAGCCATGAAGATGTCCTAAAGCTAATGATTTCATCAGATATGTAAAATTTTCTCCCATACTTATATGAAAATTTATAAAACTCTCCTTATTCCCTTAGGTCAAATGCACAAAAAATATTAATAAATGTTTAAGGTAATAATCAATGAATGAACAAGATTTGATATGGATATTTAAATTATACCAAAACTTTACTAAAACCAGCTTATTGTGGTCATATTTTCCCTTTTTCAATTAGTAAAACAAAGAAAAGATTAAAAAAATAAAAGACACAATCTAGAAATCCAAAAGAAAATCAAAAAAGGATTCAAATCCTACATGATGAAATAATATCAATGTATCATGCATCATGAAAAATATGAAGAAAGGAGTAATAAGTGATCAAATTTATCTCTTTTGGGGTTATGGACATCTGGATGGTAGTAAAACAATGCCTAATCTCCTCATATATACACCTAATGCCCAATCAAAGTGAAACCTACAACTTGCCCTCATGTCTTTGACTAAAAACCTAAGACAAGAGATTAAGAACAACACTTTTCACACACATATCCAAGGTGTAAGTAAATTTAGTATGTTGCACAGGATCATTAAGAATCTTTTTTCATTTCTAGTTTAATGATTTATTTTGGGATAAAATTATGGTTGATATTGGGATTGTAAAATCATGGATTTTGGGTTCTTGAAAACTCTGAAGTATTCACCCTTGTGAGTCACATTTTATTATATAGAACACACCCCACCCTATATTTTTTTCTAAAAAGTGGGGACCCCTTTTATTTTTTGGAAAAAATGAATATCTTATAAGGGTATCTATGAGTTTTTTGAGGATTATGATAGTTTTATTATCTATAGAAACTCAATGCTTTTGACATTGAATCATGTTGAAGCATATTTATTTCCATTTTTAAACAATTGTTCAAACTAACTTATTAATGAAAATATGAAAAGAACGTCTTTGCTTGACATAAATTTAGATTGTTTTATTTTAAAATATTTAGTCTTCGACAAGTTTAGTCTTTGGTGACTTTATTTTGGAAAATTTCTTTCAAAAAGATCTCTTTGAAAAGATTATCTTTGGAAACCTTATCATTAGCAACATTCACTTTATAAATATTTCATCATAAGGTTTACTTTGACAAGTTTGGTCTTTGAAAGCTTTTCATTGGTGAGTTTAGTCTTTAGAATCTTTTCTTTAGAAACTTTGTTTTGGAAAGTTTATGTATGGTAGATTTTTTTTACAAGGTCTTTCTCTTCATAGCTTTTCATCAGGGACTTTTATTTTGGATGATTTGTTTTGAAAATATTCTCATCAACAAATTTTATTTTAGATACTTTTCATCAAAAGGTTTGTTTCAAAAATATTCTCTTTAGAAACTTTCTAGTTGGAGGCTTTGTGTTGGCAACTTTTATTTTGAAGACTTTGTTTTAGAAACTTTTATTCAAAATCTTTCTATGAGACTAATTTTTCCCAAACCATAATCTTCCAAAGAGTACTTAGTCATTATCACCTTTGTTTCAGCAACTTTCATTTTTAAAGGTTTCCTTCAGTAACATTGGTCTTTGGCAAGTTTGTTTTGGTAGTTGTTGACCAAGTTTGACCCTATAAGTCAAATTAGGGCACCTATAGGTAAAAAATTGAGTTTTAGGTTTTTTTTTGGGTATAATATTATTTCATAGGATGTATTATATGTATTTTTATGTTATTCCATATCATATTAGCCTTGGTCAATTAGTCTTTTACTCTATTTATCATTTTGAGTCATTTTGGGATCATAAATGGGCATTAAATGGGTTGTAAAACATCCTATGGAAATTTAAAGGTTATAAAAGGTGATTTCATGCCCCATGTGTCCTCATATGTCTTAATCAACTATTGTTAATTAAAAGGTGTAGGTTCTTTAGAAGAAAGGGTAGTTTTCTTGGGAAAAGAGAAGAGTTTAGCACTTGTACGGTCCATGGGGAAGTGTGCTACATGGGAGAAGGTCATAGAATGACTCTTCAGCTTATTTAGATCCATATCAAAGCTTGACATGCTTTTTAAGTGCTAAAAAGTCCCAAAACCATTCTAATCCTTTTTCACCATTCTAGACATATATAACTAGTCTTTAGGTTTGTATTTGGTATGGCCAACAGGGGAGGTTCTAGATCAAACACCTTGGGGAGGTGAAACTACACTTAGAGAGATTAATTTTTATAACAAGATATTTAAGAATGGTGGCATTTTCTTTATGAACTATCCTTATGAAGTTGATTATTTTTTTGCTTGTTGTTTCATACACCCTATAAGTTTTGTTTTTTGGGCAAGTTCATACAAACCAATTGTAAAAATTGATTTTATATGATGTTGGATTACTCCTCTAATTATTTCAATGTTTTTTTTAACATCTCAAGGTTTTTTGATATGCTAATCATCTTAAGTTGCAGGATGGAACATTTTTCTATGCAACAGGTAGGTTTCCACCATTTTCAAGAGTTTCAAGCTTTGATGGTGACTTCACTAAGTTTGATATGTTAAAAATAATTTTTATCATGTTTTATTTGTCTTATTTACCATTCAAACTCTTTTTCCAAGTAATATCCATGAGAGTGCAGTCATAGAACACCATATAATTAATTTGTTATATGACTATCATACCAATCAGCCAGGTGCTTGAAAAGGAAAATCATGTTGAAATAAGGATATTTTGGTTTGTTTTAAATACTAAAAATTTTATTGTATTTCATTTCAAAATTTTAGTAAGGTAAATTATCCTTAAAAATGAGACTCGTCTTCACTACCTAAGTACATAGTCTACTTGCTTCAATTTAAATATTAACCTATAGGAGTCTTAGAGAATGATGTCATGATATGATGGGATCCTTTGTTGTGGTTTAAATATATTAGAGTTTTTAGGAGTGAATTTTGGATTTTTTATATTGTTTAATATCTCATTAAAGGTTAAAAATCATGCACACTGTCCACTTTCTCCTTTACTACCTGTATACACTAAATGGTCACCTACATATAGCCTAATAGAGAGCTAAATATCCATTGCAAGTGTTTAATCATGTGATGGAGCCTTTTATAATATTACTATAATTGGTGAAAAATTATTTGATGTGTCAAGTTTTCAAATCAAAATGGAGAAACCTTCAAAGCATGAGATGACAATGTTCAAGCCCTTTATCCCTAAAAGTGTAAAATAGAGTTCCTAGGGGTTTTATTGATATCATATAACATGATTAAAATGACATTTGAAGCATATATATGAGTATACCTTGTATCCTTTATCATATAAAAGCAACTTTTAAATTTTTAAGGATAGAGGGTTAGTGGAGAATGGTGATTGAGAGGCCTAAAGTTGCCTATAAAGACAATAAAGTCAGGCATTGATGTCCACAAGTTTTTATCCAAGGGAGACATTTTTCATCCAAAGTTGCACAATAGAATATGCACCATGTTTTAATTTTTTAAATGGTTTAAATGAGTAATTTTTATCTAAAATCCACTTAAGTATATGAATTTTTTTTTCTTCTTATACACACCTACAGTCTGTACAAACAACCTCAACATCCACCTATAGCTGACAGTGAACTAAGCATAGTATTTTGATGGTGTTTAGCCATTTCAAGGTGAATACAATTATAAACAGGTGCTATATGAATGTAATTATTCATGGGGGACCTTCAAACATCATGACCAATGGAAAAGTACACTTAGAGGGTTTCATCTTCCCTAACATAGTTGACTATATTGACTGAGAATGACAGTGAACAATTTTGGTGAGTAAGAGTGTTGACAGTGTATAGGGATGAGTTAAATGACTTAAATAAAGAAAAAAATTATTAAAAGGGACTTAAGGGTGGTTTTAAACATTTTTTTTACAGTGAAACCATGTAAGTAATCTATGGGTGGACCCCTATTTTACAAGGACAAAGTTAGAGATACACTCAGTCTAGGCTAGGCAAGAGTGTAAAGAGCATGTGGAAGATTGGAGAAAAAAATGGAGATGGGAATACATTAAAATATTATCATCATAGTCTTATTTATTTCTCATGATAGACAAGGAGCAAAGTAAAGACCCTTCTAAGTGCAAAATATAGTCCATAACAAGAAACATTGCACACAGTCACTCTTATAGCAGTCTACCTTAGTTTTATTGCTTTTAGAAGGTCATAGGAGATTAAAAATGGATGAATTTTTGTATTTAATATCCATAAAACATATATAATCTCCTAAAATTATCAATTTTGTCTTAATAAATATGGGAGTGCCCTCTATTTTGCCTCAAATAGAGGGCACTCCCTTGTGCATAAAACCTGCATTTTGGAAAAGATAGGTGACAAAACATGAACCAAAAGATAAAAGAGTTTTAAGAGTTGGAAACCATATAGTTAAATATGTTATAACATTCACAAAAATATTTAATTCAATAGGGTTCCCTATACTCTTAAGGTTGCAGTCAAGCCTATTTGGGCAGGGTTAGGCCTAAAGACCAAATAAGAGGCCAATACTACTTCTACCCATAGGAATTATTTATACCTTATTTTATAATGTTAATGGGATGATAAAATAATGTTTATAATATATTTTATGTAGTAAAAACCATCAAAAAACTCATTTTTGGCTTTAAGGTGTAGACAGGCCTACTAAGCATGACTAGGCCTAGAATCCAAATGAGGGGCCAACATCCTTTCAACCTTGGTAGAGCCTTTAAATTAATTTTGGAATGTTCATGGGGGAAAAAAATAGTTTATATATCTAGAGGAAGGTATATAAGTTATAGGGGAATCCATTTTTGGCCTAAAGACAACTCAAACTTGTGCAAACTGTGAAAATAAGCTTGATAGGAGAGGTTTGGAAACTCACATCTCTTTTGATGATTTTCATGGGGGGAAAATAATTTTATAGGAGTTATTATATGTCCTAAAAAACCTTCTTTTGGAATTATTTTTCAAGTTGAATTTTCCATATTTATGAATGAATATTAAGAGGTCAAAATAGACTAAAACTCTTACAAACCCCTGCTAGTGACCAATTTGGAGAAATAAGGTTGGAAATATAATCAAAGGGAATAGTTTACATAGGATGATTATTGAACATTATGTAATACTCTCTCAAGATACACCCCATCAGGATTAGTTGTATGTAACTATATGGATGGAGTGCAAAATAGGATTTTCTTTACAATTTTATGCATTGTACAACTTGTAGGAGGTTTCAAGAGATGCCAATCACATGGGAGGGAATATTATGACTTGAGATAACTCCCCATGTCAATTTAATGTATTTTAATAACTCTTAATTTCCTAAACTATCTACTTCATCTCAGCCAATCAAAACTAACATAGTGACCAAACTAGTGAGAAGGGTGGAAAACTTCAAGTGAGCTGATTTTAAGGTGTGTCTGATGCCACTAAGACCATGGATGGTATTGACAGGTGTCATCAACTCCTTCCCATGTATTTTCATGGGAAACTAATGCCTTTTTGGAGGTTGAGTGTGTAGGGTGCATGAAGGAATAATTTTTTGGACTTCAGATGATGATGTCTCATTCCTAGATGATTCTAAATGACCAGGCCTACAATGCATAGAGAGGCATGCCTAAAATCCTTCCCCTTAATTCTAATAATTATACCTATCCATATTCATTTTTTGGATGTTCAAATAATTCCAAATCATAAAGGCATATTTTTTAGCCATAATGAGAACTTTCATGCCACTTTACAAGAGTTTCATGACTTGGAGAGCCACTTGTTCCTTATGACCTTACATGGTTCATCCTACATCCTATTCTCATGCAAAAGTAATTTATTTTATCATCTTGACAAGTGTCCTTATGACCCTTGGACTTATCTCTTCTCCTCTCTCTCTCAATTTCTATAATAACTAGACATTTTAGCTATTATAATTTTTGTTCCACTCAAGCATGATATCCCTGCTTATTTTCATACCATTTGATCAATAAGACTACTAGTTTTTTCTTATTACATAACCATTAATAGTGTGTTTATTTGGATCATGGATCTTTCTTAGTGAATATTATGGATTCCTTATCATGTTGTCTCATTTTCTCACCTATTTTCAGCTTCTTCTTACAGGTCATGTGAAGTGTTTTACAAAATATCAAGGTTGAGTGAGTTATCCTATTCATTAGTGCCATCAAGGCCTCTTGTCTAGTCTTCATAACCTTAAAAATTCATCCATAACCTCATAATGAAACATTGATGTGAGAAGACTTATATTGGAAAATTGTATATTTGATTAGTCACTTTGTTCTCATGCATAACATGCTTCTAGTTGGAAGTCATCAAATTTTTGGTGTATCACCTCCATTAGGATAGTTTTCTTTTAGTTTTATCTTTCCCTTTTCCCCCCAAATTTTAGGTGTAGTAGTGATCCAAAATGGTACATAAAAAGAGCTATCCATATCTAGATATTCACCTCATCCTTATGCTACCCACAAGCCTAGAGGTATTTTTATTATGCCACTTAGATGAGGAGAGCTATATATATCCTCAAAAGGTGTAAATCCAAGTGACAATAGTTTTTGGCATGCCCAGTGGGACTCTTGGTATAAGAAGTTATAAAACATTTTTAGTCTTATCTTTCAATAATCAATCTTTAGAGGCATATATCTAAGCATCAATGGTGACTCCAAAGTTGCATCAGTTGGTCAAGCAGCCCAAGTATTCCTTTTGAAGATTTTTGATGATCATTCCTTGTGTTTTTTCTTCCTAATAAAGTTTCATGGCTGACCTTGGTGTTGAGTTTTGTTTTACATAAGTTGGTGAGGTATATCCAGCCTATGGCATTCTATATCATCTCTATCATGATCCCTACTAGCTCAAATATGACCATTATCATCCCATTCATGAAGTGTATCATCCCTACAATTATCTTTCTCCATATCTTTCTCGTATTCAACCTAGTAACTTCTCTAATCAATCCATTTCCACTTTCAAGTAAACTCTTTTAGGCTATGAGAGGTACATGGTGGATCTTGATACTCTAAGGGGATGTGTTCAAGAGGTTCCTACTCATCTTATTCATAATGTGAGATATTTATTAGAGCTAGTAAAAAAAGAGTGTGAACCTATTGAGAGATATAATTGGCAAATGCTTACAAGTGAGATGCTAAATGTGAGTGGTATGGTTTCTTCCTTAGAATATTAGCTAAAAATTTATAAAAGGTAGCCTCGCCAAACCTATCAGCCTTCATATATACTTCCCTAAGATTTATATTAGTCCTACTTGACCCCTACTCATGAACCCAATCAAACTTATCAAATTCACCATATTCCCAATCAGTTGGAAGAGAAAGTTGAAAAGAGAAGCCTTGTTTTTAAAGCTAATATTGATAGATATATTGAGTTGGCTAATATGCATATGTAGCAGTCCATGTCATTATAAAAGGAATTAGAATCTAAGACCTCATTTCCCTCTCTCATTGCATCCCAATCTCAAGAAAAGACCTCTAGATATGATATTCCATGTTAGAGACAAGGTGGAGAATCCAAACCTAAGTATATCCCAAGTTTCTTGAATACTTCATCCATTCCTCAAGTTTCATCATGACCTCAATAAAATACTTCTAATCCTAACATCCTAAGTTGAAGTAAGATATTGGAATCATGGGTAAAGAAAAAGGATAGAAGCATTGTTAAGGAGTGTGAAGTTGAGAATGAAGTTGATCCTTTACAACTCCCTCCCACCCTTACTCAAGAATATTCTTGTGCTCCATGTCAGCCCTCTTTTATTCCTTATTCTCATGATGATTCCTATTAACTTTAAGAAAGACTTTCCAAGAGAACCTAGCCAAGCAAATTGAAGAGCTAGAGTCAATGATGAAATTTCTAAGTTAAGGTGTGATGGAAGGTTTAGACCCAAAAGAAGATCCTATACCTAAACACATTCTATCTAACCTCCCTTAAGAATTTTTTAAAACTAAATCAGATGTGAATGAAGTTATTGTGAAGTGTAAGGAAGATAACCAAGCTATCTTAGCCCAAGGTCTACTTCCTCTTCCTCAAGAGCTCTCAAAAGAATCCCCTAAAATGCAATCCCAATATAATTTTTAGGATTGTATTCCTTATTATCATGATGATTCCTATGAAATTCAAGAAATACTTTTCTTAGAGAACCTATCCAATAAAATTGATGATCTAGAGTCAAGGATGAAATTGCTAAGTGAAGGTGTGATGGAAGGTTTAGTCCTAAAATAAGATCATATGCCTAAACACACCCCATATAACCTCCCTCAAGAAAGTTTTAAAGATAAATAATATGTGAATGAAGTTATTTTCAAGTGAGAGGAAGATAACCAATTTGTATTAGCCAATTTATACCTCCCCTTCCTCAAGAGCTCCCAAAATAATCCCCTATAATGCATTCCCAATCTGATTTTGAGTCTTATGTTCCACATCCATGAACTAGTTCATCTTGTCCTCACCCCATCACCTTTTGCCTTGATATACATATGGTATGAGAACTTAAAGAGGAACATTTGGTTGAGGAAAATTCATAACTCTCGCTTGAATAAAACACAACTCCTTGGCAGCCTCATTGGGCTAAGTCATTGGACTTCAAGATGCCTAGCCTTGGCATCACTAAAAAGGAGAAGGAGATTGAAGATCTTGCAGCCCTTAATAATAAAGATCATATTATGATAGATAAGACATATTTTGATAGCCCTTGAGAGGTCATATGTGTGGAATAAGAGGTGGGTCCTTGTGTTGAGTCTTCTTCTTTGGTTGACAATGAAGAATGCCTTCCTTGTGTTGAAGAAAAAATCTTGGATGAAGTCTTTTTAAATTATAAGGAAGAGGTTGAAAGAGATTATATTTTTTTCCCCCTTCATGATGCTAATCATAGAGAGGATGAGGACTTGTGGCAGTATTTTGAAAGCATTTGAAATGACTTTGAGTCTCTCAAGGGGTATACCACTTCTATGGAGCTGATTACAAGTTATGGTAAGTAAGATGACAATTTTCAAAATGTCATATATGAGTAATAGCTAATTCCACATAAAACTTTAGAGGTCAAATTAATCTTCTATTAGCCTTAATATTCTAAGGGGAAAGAAATCATTCCTCTTGAAATCATGCCTATAAAGAAGATGCAAGCTGATCATGAGATGAAGAGTGGGTAAAAATATGAAGTATGTGTACAAGGCCAAGAGGAATACTTTTACAATGGTAACCTATTTGAATATGATCTACTTGAGAGCATAGCAACTGAAGTGACAAGAAATAGGTATGATCCATCAAGTGTTCAATCCAAAGAGAAACATGCTTGGCACCATGATTTATCTCATGAAGAAGGAGATGCAAAAAACTTCCTTTTTGATCCTAAAAAGGGAGGTATGCTTAATTTTTAGTTATATATAGTTGTTTGCTTCCTATTTTTTCTAAGTTCTTTGGGAACATGTGTGTGTTGTTAGTGTGTATGTTTTGCTTTGCATGTGTCCTTTGTTTTGTATGGTTGAGGTAGTCAAGTAGTATTTTCTTGATCAAAGCTTGTGATCAATGGTCAAAGGTGTCCTTGTTTTCTTTAAGACTTTGGATGACTCCTTAAGCTCAATGGACTAATAGGGCACCTAGTCTAGTTAGTATAGTAGGCATACTACCCCTATGAGTCACCAATGTTTTGACCAAGTTTGACCCTACATGTCAAATTAGGGCACCTATAGGTAAAAAATTGAGCTAAGGTGTTTTTTGGGGTATAATATTATGTCATAAGATGTATTATATGTCTTTTGATGTTAGTCCATATCATATTGGCCTTAGTCAATTAGTGTTTTAGTCCATTTCATTTTGAGTCATTTTAGGGGTCATAAATGGGAATTAAATGAGTTTTATGGCCTCCTAGTGAAATTTAAAGGTTATAAAACCTGATTTAATGCCCCATGTGTCCTTATATATCTTAATAAACTATTGGAAATTGAAAGTGGTAGGTTCTTTAGAAGAAAGGGTAGTTTTCTTGGGAAAAGAGAAAATTTTGGCACTTGTACAGCCCATGGGGAAGTGTACCACATGAGAGGTCATATAGTGACTCTTTAGCTTCATTAGATCCATCTTAGTTCTTGATACACTTTCAAAGTGCTAAAAAAGGCCCAAAATCATTTTGTTCCTTTTTCACCCTTCTAGACTTATAGAACCAGTCTTTAGGTTTGTACTTGGTATGGCTAGCTGGGGAGGTTCCAATTCAAACATCTTGGGGAGGTGAAATTAAAATTAGAGAGATTAATTTCCATAACAATATTTCAAATAATGTTGGCCTATTTTTTATGAACCATACTCATTACTTTGTTTTTCTGCTTGTTGTTTCATGTACCCTATATATTTTGCTCCATTTTAGGCAAGTCTATACAAACCATTTCTGAGATTGATTATAAATGATGTTGGATTCCTCCTCTAATTATTTATAAGTTTTTATTATCATCTCAAGGTTTTCTGATATTCTAATCATCTTAAGTTGTAGGAGGGAACACTTTTATGTACAATAGGCAGGTTTCCACCATTTTCAAGAGTTTCATGCTTTGATGGTGACTTCACTGAGTTTGATAGTTTCATACTCATTTTCATCATGTTTTATTGGTCCTATTTACCATTAAAAATCTTTCTCTAAGTAATATCCATTAGAGTGCAGTCATATAACAGCATACAATCAATTTGTTATATGATTGTCATACCAGTTAGCCAGGTGCTTGAAAAGGAAAATCATGTTGAAATGAGGTTAGTTTGTTTTTTTTAAATAATAAAAAGTTAATTTTAGTTAATTTTAAAATTTTAATATGGTATATTATCCTTAAAAATGAGACTCATCTTCACTACCTATGCACATAGTCTGCCTGCTACAATTCAAATATTAACCTATAAGAGTCCTGGAGGATGATGTCATGATATGGTGGGAGCCATTGTAGTGGTTTAAATATATTGGAGGTTTTATTAGTGAATTTTTGAGTTTTAATATTGATTCATATCTCATGAAAGGCTAAAAATCATGCACACTATCCACTTTCTCCTTTGCTACCTATATACACTAAATTGTCACCTACAAGGAGCCTAATAAAGAGCTAAATATCCATTTCAAGTGTTGAATCATGTGATGAATTTTTTTATTGAAATACTATAATTGTTTTGGAATCATGTAATATTAATTTGATGTGTCAAGTTGGAAAATTACAGTGGAGAAACCTTCAAAGCATGAGATGATAATGTTCAGGTCCTTTATCCCTAAAAGTGCAAAACAGAGTTCCTAGGGGTTTTGTTGATATCATATAACTAATTTAAATGAAATTTGATGAATATATATGATTATAACTTATTTCATTTAGCATATAAAATTACCTTGAAAATTTTTAAGGATAAAAGGTTAGTGGATAATGGTGATTGAGAGGCCTAAAGTTACTTATAAAGATAATAAAGTCAGGCATTGATGTCTACAGGTTTTGATCCAAGGGAGACCTTTTTCATACAAAGTTTCATAATAGACTGTGAATAATAATTTTATTTTTCCAATGGTTCAAAGTATTAATTTTTATCTAAAATCTACTTTAGGATATGATACTTTGTATTTTTCTTCTTATACACACCTATAGTCCGTACAAACAACCTCAACATCCACCTACCGCTAATGGTAACCTAAGCATAGTATTTTGATGGTGTCTTAGCCCTTTAAAGGTGAATATAGTTATATAAAGGTGATATATGACCTTAAGGACTCAATGGGTACCTTCAAACATCATTACCAAGGGAAAATGACACCTATAGGGTTTCATCTTCCCCAACATAGTTGACTGTGTTGATTGAGAAAGATAGTGAACAATTTTGGTGAGTAAGAGTGTTGACAGTGTATAGGGATGAGATAAATTAATTAAAGAAAGAAAAAATGATTAAAATTGACTTAAGGTGGGTTTTAAACATTGTGTTTTATGTGAAACCATGCAAGTAACCTATAGGTGGACCCCTATTCTAAAAGGGACACAATCAGAGATACACTCAGTTTGGGCTAGGCGAGTGTACGGAGCATGTGGAAGAGTGGAGAAAAAAATGGAGATCATAATACCTAAAAATATTATCAATATATTCTTATGTATTTCTCATGATATATAAGGAGAAAAATAAATACCCTTCCAAGTGTAAAACATGGTCCATAACAAGAAACATTGCACACAATCACTCTTCTATCAGTCTGCCTTAGTTTTAATGCTTTTACAAGGTCATAGGAGATGACCAAGGGATTAATTTTTTGTATGGAATATCCTTAAAAGCTTTATAATCTCTTATAATTATCAATATTGTCTAAGGAAATAGGGGATTTCCCTTTGTTTTGTCTCAAACAGAGGGCACTCCCTTGTGCATAAAACCTACATTTTGGAGAAGATGGGTGAGAAAGCATGAACCAAAAGATAAAATATCCTTGCAATAAAGTGTGGAGAGTTGTAAAATATATAGAGGTAAATATGCTATAACATTCATAAAATGATTTAATACAATAAGATACCCTATACTCTTAAGGTTTTAGTCAAGCCTATTTGGGAAGGGTTAAGCCTAAAGACCAAATAAGAGGACAATGCCACTTCTAGCCCTAGGAATGATGTGATGAAATATGTGTCTCTTCAATTTTATGTATGGAAAACCATCAAACAACTCATTTTAGACTTTAAGGTGTAGACAGGCCTACTAAGCATGACTAAGCCTAAAATTGAAATGAGGGGCCAACTTCCTTTCAACCTTGGTAGAGAATTCTAATGAATTTTTAAATTTTAATGGGGAAAAAATAAAGGTGATAGATCTAGTTTAAGGTGTATAAGTTGTATCGGAATCCATTTTTGGTTTAAAGACAACTCAGACATGTGAAAAATGTGAAAATAAGCTTGATAGGAGAGGTTAGTAAACTTACATATCTTTTGATGCTTTTCATGGGGGGGAAATAAGTTTATAGGAGTTATAAGAGATCTTAAAAAACCTTATTATGTAATTTTTTTTCAATTTGAATGTCCCATATTTATGAACGAAGCTTAAGAGGTCAAAATAGGCTAAAACTCATATAAACCCTTACTAGTGACCAGTTTGGAGAAACGAGGTTGGAAAGATAATCTAATAGAATATTTTGCCTAGGATTGTGATTTTACCTTATGTAATACTCTCTCAATATACTCCCCATCAGTATTATTTATATGTAATTGTACAAACGCAGTGCAAAATAGGATTTTCTTGATAGTTTTATGCATTATGTAGGTTTTAGGAGGTTCAAAGAGATTCCAATCACATGGGAGGGAAGCCTAGGAATTTAGATAACTCCCCATGTCAATTTCATGCCTTGTAATAAATCCTAAATGCCTCAAATAGCTGCTTCATCTTAGCTATTAAAAATTGATATAGTGACCAAGCTAGTTAGAAGGGTGGAAAACTTTAAGTGAGCTAATTTTAAGGCGTGTTTTATGCATATAAATACATGTATGGTATTTATAGGTGTAATAAACTCCCTCCCATGGATTTTAACGGAAAAATAATTCCTTTTTGGATGCCAAGTGTGCAAGGTGCATGAAAGAAGAAGCTTTTAGACTTTAGATGATAATGGCTCATTCTCAGATCATTTCATATGACTAAGCCTATAACCAATGCATAGAGAGGAATGATCAAACTCATTCCCATTTATTTCAATCATCATACCTATCCCTAATCATTTTTAGGATGTTTAAATAGTTTCAAATCATGAAGGCATTTTTTTGAGCCAGAATGAGAACTTTCATGCCACTTTGTAAGAGTTTCATGACTTAGAGAGCCACTTTTTCCTTTTGTCCTTGCATGGTTCATCCTAAATCCTATTCTCATGCATAAGTAATTTATTCTCTTATCTTAAAAAGTGTCCTTATGACCTTTGGACTTATCTCTTCTCCTCTCTCTCTCTTAAGTTCTATAAGAACTAGCCATTTTGGCTATTATAACTTATGTTCCACTTGAGTATGGAAAATTCATGCTAATTTTCATACATTTGATGAATAATACTACTGATTTTTAACTCTTACATAACTATTAATAGTGTTTTTACTTGGATGATGGATCTTTCTTAGTGAAGACTATGTATTCCTTTACATGGTGTCTCATTTTCTCACCTAGTTATAGCTTCTTCTTATAGGTCATGTTAAGTATTCTAGGAAATGTCAAGGTTGAGTGACTTAGCTTATTCATTAGTTCCATTCAAGGCCTCTTATCTAGTCTTGCTAGCCTTACACATTCATCCATAACCTCATAATGAAACATTGATGTGAGAAGACTTCGATTGGAAAAGAGTATGTTTGGTTAGTCCCTTTTTTCTAATATGTAACATGATTTTGGTTGGAAATAATAAAATTATTTGATGTATCACCTCCCTTAGGATAGTTTTATTTTATTTTTATCTTTCCCCTCCCCCCCCCCATAGTTTAGGTGTAGTAGTGATCCAAAGTGGTACATCAAGGGAGCTAGCCCTATCTAGAGATTCACCTCATCCTTAAGATACCCACAAGCCTAGAGGTGTTTTTATTGTGACACTTGGATGAGGAGAGATTAGGCATCTCCTCAAAGGGTGAAAATCTAAGTGAAAATAGTTTTTATTATTCTTGGTGGGAATCTTGGTCTAATAAATAAAATATTTTTGGTGTTGTCTTTCAATAATCAACCTTTGTAGGCATCTATCAAAGCATCAATAGAAACTCCAAAGTTACATAAACTAGTCAAGTAGCCTTGGTATTCCTTTTTAATATTTTTGATGATCATTCCTTATGTTATTTATTCCTAATGAAGTTTCATGGCTTAATTTGGTGTTGAGTTCTGTTTCACACAAGTTGGTGAGGTATATCAAGCCTATGGCATTCCATATCAGCCCTATCATGATCCTTAACAACTCAAATATGACCATTATCAGCCCATTCATGAATTTTATCATCCCTAAAATTAGCCTTCTCCATATCTTGCTCCTAGTCAACCCAGTCACTTCTCTAATCAATCCACTTCCACTTTCAAGAAAAATCTTTTGGTCTATGAGAGGTACATATTGGATATTGATACTCTAAGGGGATGTGGTCAAAAGGTTCCTAGTCATCTTATCCATAAGTTGAGAGATGCATTAGATCTGGTCAAAAGAGAGTGGGCACCTATTGAGATAACCAATTAGCAAAGGCTTACAAGTGAGATGCTAGATGTGAGTGGCTTGGTTTATTCCTTATAGGATAAGCTAAGAATTCATTAAAGGAAGCCTCACCAAACCTATCATCCTTCATATCCATTTCCCAAAGATTTATATCAGTCTTACTTGACCCCTACTCATGAACCCAATCAAGCTTATCAAAGTCACCCTTTTCCCAATCAGTTGGAAGAGAAAGTTGAAAAGAGAAACCTTGTTGTTGGAGTTAATCTTGATATGTAGATTAAGTTGTCTAATGTGAATATGTAGTAGTCCATGTCATCAGCAAAGGAATTATAATCTAATCCCTCATTTCCCTTTCCCATTGCATCCCCATCTCAAAAAAAGACCTCTAGATATGATATTTCATGTTGGAGACAAGGTGGAGAATCCAAGCCTAAAGAGATCCCAAGTTTCTTGAATACTTAATGCACTCCTCAAGTTTCATCACCACCTCAAGAAAATACTTCTAATCCTAACATCCTAATCTAGATTAAGATATTGCAATCATGGGGAAATAAAGAGGATAGAAGCATTGTTAAGGAGTGTGAAGTTGAGAATGAAGTTGATCCTTTACAACTCCCTCCCACCCTTCCTAAAAAGTTTCTTGTGTTCTATGTCAGTCCTCTTGTATTACTTATTCTCATGGTGATTCCTATGAACTTTAATAAAGACTTTCCAAGAGAACCTAGCCAAGCAAATTGAAGAGCTAGAGTCAAGGATGAAATTGCTAAGTCAAAGTGTGATGGAAGGTTTAGACCCAAAAGAAGATCCTATACCTAAGCACATCCTATCTAACCTCCCTGAAGAAATTTTTCAATCTAAATCAGATGTGAATGAATTGATTGTCAAGTGGAAGGGATCTAACCAATCTATTTTATCCCAAGGTCTATTTCCTATTCCTCAAGAGCTCTCAAAAGAATCCCCTAAAATACATTCCCAATCTGATTTTGAGTCTTATATTCCACCTCCACCAACTAATTCATCTTTTCCACACCCCATCACCCTTTGGCTTGATGGACCTATGGTATGGGAACCTAAAGAGGAGAATTTGGTTGAGAAAAATTCAAAACTCTTACTTGAAGAAAATTCAACCCCTTGGTAGCCTCATTGAGCTAAGTCATCAGATTTCAAGATGCCTAGCCTTGGCATCAATAAGAAGGAGAAGAATATTAAATATATTACACCCCTTGAGAATAAATATTAGATAATGATATTTGAGACACAATTTGAGATCCCTCAAGAGGTCCTAAGTGTGTAAGAAGAGGTGAGTCCTTGTGTTGAGTCTTTTTATTCGGTTGATGATGAAGAATGCCTTCCTTGTGTTGAAGAAGAAATCTTGGATGAAGTATTTTTAAATTATACATAAGAGGTTAAAGGAGATTCTCTTTTTTACCCCCTCCATGATGTTAATCAAAGAGAGGATGAGTACTTATGACATTATTTTGAAAACATTTACAATGAGTTTGAGTCTCTCAAGGGGTATACCACATTTTTGGATCTGATTACAAGTGATGGTAAGCAAGATGACATTTTTTTAAAAATGTCATAGATGAGTAAGATCAAATTCCACATCAACCTTTAGATTTCAAAGCAAGCTTATATCAACCTCAATCTTCTAAGGAGCAAGAAATCATTCCTCATGAAATCATGCCTACAAAGAAGATGTAAGTTGATCATGAGATGAAGAGTGGGTAGTAATATGAGGTATGTCTACAAGGCCAAGAGGAATAATTTTACATTGGTTACCTATTTTAATATTATCTACTTGAGATCATATAAATTGAAGTGCCAAGAAATAGGTTTCGTCCATCAAGTATTCAATCCAAAAAGCAACATGCTTGGCACCATGATTCATCTCATGAAGAAGGAGATACATGAAACTTCCATTTTTATCCTTGAAAGGAAGGTATGTTTAATTTTTATTTATATATATTTGTTTGATTCATATTTTTCCTAAGTGTTTTGGTCACATGTGTGTCTTGTTAGTGTGTTTACTTTGCTTTGTGTGTGTCCTTTATTTTGTGTGGTTGAAGTAGTCAAGTGGTCTTGTCTTGATAAAATATTTTGTTCATTGGTAAAATGTCTATTTGTTTTGTTTGACTTTATATTAATCCCTAAGCCTAATGTATTGATAAGGCTACTGGTTTAGTTATTATAGCAGGTATACTACCCCTATGAGTCACCAATTTATTGACCAAGTTTAACCTTATAGGTCAAATTAGGGCACCTATAAGTAAAAAATTGAGTTTTAGGTGTTTTTTGGGGTATAATATTATGTCATAAGATGTATTATATGTATTTTTATTTTATTCCATATCATATTATCCTTGGTCAATTAGTCTTTTAGTCCATTTATCATTTTGAGTCATGTTAGGGGTCATAAACATGCATTAAATGAGTTGTACAGCCTCCTATGTAAATTTGAAGGTTATGAAATTTTATTTAATTCCCCATGTGTCTTCATATGTCCTAATGAACTATTGTAAATTAAAAGTGGTAGGTTCTTCAAAAGAAAGGGTAGTTTTCTTGGGAAAAGAGAAGAGTTTGGCACTTGTACATCCCATGAAAAAGTGTGACACATGGAAGAAGTTTATAGAATGACTCTTTAGCTTCCTTATATCCAACTTAGTGTTTTAAATTATTTTAAAGTTCTATAAAATTCCCAAAACCATTATTATCCTTTTTCACCTTTTTAGACATATAGAACTAATCTTTAGATTTGTACTTAGTACAACCAGCAAGGGAGGTTATAGATAAAATTCTTTAGGGAGGTGAAATTAAACTTAGAGAGATTAATTTCCATAATAATATTTCAAATAATTGTGGCTTGTGCTTTATAAACCATCCTCATGAAGTTGATTGTGTTTTTTTGCTTATCATTTCATACACCCTATAGGTTTTACTCCATTTTGGGTAAGTTCATACAAACTAGTTGTTCAAGTTAATTCAAAATTATGTTGGATTAATCTTATAATTCTCTCCATTTTTTTTTTATTATCTCAAGGTTTTTTGATATTCTAATCATCTTAATTTGTAATAGGGAACACTTTTCTATACAACAGGCAGGTTTCTAATATTTTTAAGAGTTTCATGCTTTGATAATGACTTAACTAAGTTTGATAGGTTCATACTCAAATTTACAATTTTTTATTGGTCATATTTACCATTTAAAATCTTTATCCAAGTAATATTAATGGGAATGTATCCTTATAACACCATACAATTAATCTACTCTATGACTATCATACCAGTCAGTCAAGTGCTTGAAAAGGAAAATCATGTTAAAATGAGGCTATTTTGGTTTTTTTAAATAATTAAATTTTATTGGAGTTCACTTAAACATTTTAATAAGGTACATGATCCTTAAAAATGAGACTCATCTTCACTACCTAAGCACATAGTCTGCCTGCTACAATTCAAATATTAACCTACAAGAGCCTTGGAGGATGATGTTATGATATGATGGGAGACTTTATAGTGGTTTCAAGATCTTGGAGGTGTTATGATTGAATTTTTGAGTGTTTATATTGGTTCATATCTCATGAAATTTTAAAAATCATGCACACTATCCACTTTCTCCTTTACTGCCTATATACATTGAATGGTCACCTAGAAACAACTTAATAGAGAGCTAAATATCCGTTTTAAGTGTTGAATCATGTGATGGAACATTTTATTAAAATACTATAATTGGTTTATAATAATTTAAGACTAATTTTATGTGTCAAGTTTTCAAATTATAGTCTAGAAACCTTCAAAGCATGAGATGACAATGTTCAGACCCTTTAACCCTAAAAGTGCAAAATAGAGTTCCTGTGGGTTTTGTTGATATCATGTAACATGATTGAAATGATATTTGAAGTAGATATCTGATTACACCTTATATAATATATAATATACAAGTACATTTAAAATTTTTAAGGACAAATGGTTAGTGTAGAATGGCTATTGAGAGGCCTAAAGTTTCCTATAAAGACACTAAACTCAGGCATTGATGTTTACAGGTTTCGATCCAAGGCAGACCTTTTTCATCCAAAGTTTCATAATATACCATTCATCATGTTTTAATGTTTAAAATGGTTTAAATTATTAATTTTTATCTAAAATAATCTTAAGGAGATGACACTTTGTATTTTGCTTCCTATACACACCTACAGTCTGCATAAACAACCTCAACATTTACCTACAGCAGACAATGACCTAAGCATAATATTTTGATGGTGTCTTAGACCTTTCAAGGTTAATATAGTTATATAAAATTTATATACGATCTTAAATATTCAAGGGGGAATTTCAAACATCATGAATAAGGTAAAATTACACCTATGTGGTTTCATCTTCCTGAACATAGTTGACTGTGTTAACTGAGAAAGATAGTGAAAAAATTTGTTAAGTAAGAGTATTGAAAGTGTATAGGTATGAGTTAAATGAACTAAAACAAGAAAAAAATGATTAAAAATTACTTAATTTTGGTATTAAAATTTTCATTTTATGTGAAACCATGCAAGTTACCTACCTGTGGACCCTTATTCTATAGGGACACAGTCAGAGATACACTCAGTCTGGGCTAGGCAAGAGTGGAAGGAACATTTGGAAGATTGGAGAAAAAAATGGAGATTTTAATACCTAAAATTATTATCATGATAGTATTATGGATTTATTATGATAGAAAAGGAGAAAAGGAAATACCCTTCTAAGTGTAAAACATAGTCCATAACAAGAAACATTGCACATAGTCACTCTTTGAGCAGTCTACCTTAGTTTTAATGCTTCTGGAAGGTCATAGGAGATGACCAAGTTCTGAATTTTTTTAGGGAAGATAATTAAAACCTAGATAATCTCCTAAAATTATAAATATTGTCTAATTAAATAGGATATTTCCCTCTATTTTATCTCAGATAGAGGGCACTCCCTTGTGCATAAAACCTACATTTTCGAGAAGATGGGTGAGAAAGCATGAACTATAAGCTAAAAGAGCCTTGTATTAAAGTGTGGAGATTTTTAAATAATCTATGTAAATATTTTATAACATGCACAAAAGGATTGAATTCAATGGGTTACCCTATATTCTAAAGGTTTTAGTCAAGCCTATTTGGGCAGGGTTAGGCCTAGAGACCAAATAAGAGGACAATGACACTTATAAACCTAAGAATACTTTCTACCTTATTGTATCATGTTTTTAGGATAATAAAAGATGTGTATAAGCTATTTTATGTAGTAAAAACCATCAAAAAACTCATTTTGGGCTTTAAGGTGTAGATAGGCCTACGAAGAATGACTAGGCCTAGAATCCAAATGAGGGGACAACTTCCTTTCATACTTGGCAAAGCATTCCAATAAATTTTTACATGTTCATGGGGTAAAAATAGAGGTGATATATATTTTTTAAGTTAGATAATTTTTATGGGAATCCATTTTTGGCCCAAAGATAATTGATACTTGTGCAAAATGTGAAAATAAGCTCGATGGGAGAGGTTTGGAAACTCACATATATTTTGATACTTTACATGGGGGAAAAATAAATTTATATGAGTTATAAGAGGTCATAAAAAACCTTATTTGGGAATTTTTTTTCAACTTGAACATCCCATATTTATGAATGAAGCTTAAGAGGTCAAAACAAGTTAAAACTCTTACAAACCCTTAATAGTGACCAGTTTGGAGAAATGAGGTTGGAAAGATAATATAATGGAATAGTTTTCCCATGATGATTATTTAAACTTATGTAATACTCTCTAAATATACTCCCCGTTAGGATTAGTTATATGTAATTATATGGATGGAGTGCAAAACAAGATTTTCTTGATAGTTTTATGCATTATGCAGGTTGTAAGAGGTTTCAAGAGTTACCAATCACATGGGAGGGAATATTAGGACTTTATATAACTTTCAATGTCAATTTAATTCCTTGTAATAACTCCTAAGCTCCTCAATTATCTACTTCATCTTAGCCAATTAAAACTGGCATAATGACCAAACTAGTGAGAAGGGTGGAAAACTTCAAGTGAGCTGAGTTTAAGGTGTGCCTGATGCCTCTAAAGCCATGGAGGGTATTTAAAGGTGTCATAAAATACCTCCCATTTATTTTCATGAAAAAATAATTCCTTTTTGGAGTCTAAGTGTGCAAGGTGCATGAAAGAAGAGTTTTTTGGACTACAGATGATGATGGCTCATTTGTAAATGATTATAGATGACCAGGGCTACAACCAATGCATGGATTTGCATGCCTAAAATCCTTATCATTCATTCTAATAATCATACCTCTCCCTAATAGGTTTTTTGAAATTCAAATAGGTCCAAATCATGAAGATTATTTTTTGAGCTAGAATGAGAACTTTCATGCCACTTTGCAAGAGTTTCATGACTTAAAGAGCCACTTATTCCTTATGACTTTACATGTTTCATTACAAATCCTATTATCATTCACAATTAACTAATTATATCATCTTTACAAGTATCCTTGTGACCCTTGGACTTCTCTCTTCTCTTCTCTCTCTCAAGTTATATAAGAACTAGCCATTTTGGCTATTGCAACTTATGCTCCACTTGAGTATGGTGAATACCTTCTCATTTGCATATAATTTGATAAATAAGACTACTGATTTTTACCTCTTCCATAACTATTTATAGTGTGTTTACTTGGATTATGGATCTTTCTTAGTGAAGACTATGAATTCCTTAGTATGTTGTCTCATTTTCTCACCTATTTATAGCTTCTTCTTGTAGGTCACGTGAAGTGTTTTAGGAAATGTAAAGGTTGATTGAGTTAGCCTATTCATTAGTACCATTAAAGGATTCTTGTCTAGTCCTCCTAGCCTTACACATTCATCCATAATCTCATAATGAAATATTGATGTGAGAAGACTTAGATTGGAAAAGTGTATGTTTGGTTAGTCCCTTTATTCTCATGTGTAACATGTTGCTGGTTGGAATTCATAAAATTATTTGGTGTATCACCTCCCTTAGGATATTTTGATTTTAGTTTTCTCTTTCCCTTTTCTCCCCCAAATTTTAGGTGTAGTAGTATCTAAAGTGGTACATCAAGGGAGCTATTTCTATCTAGAGATTCACCTATTCCTTAGGCTACCCACAAGCCTAGAGGTGTTTCCATTGTGCCACTTAGATGAGGAGAGCTTATGCATATCCTCAATGGGTGAAAATCCAAGTGACAATAATAGCTTTGGGATAAAATATTTTTGAGCAAATCTTTCCAAAAAACATTCTACACTTCAAATTCTTTTGGCCCAAAGATAAATTTTGACTTCTCTTACCTAGACTACGTAATGAAATATGAAAAAGGATGAAAGGTAACACCATGGCACCTTGAATTATAGGGAATCCTACATGGCATGTACACTAGGACAAGGTGGTCAAATTTTAATTGAATTAATGTGACAAGCTCATATACATTGGTGATTAATGGTGCATGAACTGGAAATCAATGCAAAAAATTATTAATATTGAGTCCCCAGCCAAGTTCACCTCACCCCATATTTGAGATATTAAGTAAACTTTAGCCTTAAGTGATCCCAAAATCCTTAATTATTATTAGAGTGAGTTTTTATCTTCTAAATTCAAGTAATTTTTATATGTCATTATTAAATCTTGGAGCATAGTGGTATTTATAAAACCATTATGGAATCATCATCCAAGTCATACAAAGGAGCCCTAACACCATCCAAGTTCTCTATCAAGGATTCCATGGAATATTTGGACATAGTGTTTAATGCCATTGTATTTGATGGATGTTATCTAAATTATTCAGCACTAGGGGAAGTAGTGGAAAATGTAAACTCCCTTATGCTCAAATAAGATATATCAATTGAGGATAATTAGTTAGTAAGGGACCTATTTCTTTTTGAAAATCAATCCCTACATTACATAGCTTTGAAGCTAGTGGTTTATTGTGAATATATTTACTATGGGGCCTCTTCTTTTAAGGAGAATAATAAATAGTGGATATCTTCACTATGTTGATAATAACACAATTATCACGTATATAGTAGGTGAAGAATTTAATAATTATTTGAGCCTATCCATTCTAGATGTCACTTTTGATTTGTGCATTGTTATTACATGGAAGAATTCTAATAATGAAAAATGAGAGTTATCAAGGTGGATCTTCCTTGGAGATATATTCAATCTAAAATAACATGTCAAGATCCCTATTACCACCACCCAATTCAAAATGGGAATCTATGTAGGAATGGAACTATTAAAAGACTTTTTGGCCATGATAACATCTACTTCTTGTTCTTGGAGTGGGTTCCCATAATAGACCTACTAAGTACCTCATAGCGCACCTAAACTTTGGGGGAAGTGATCAGTGCATACCTCTGAGAACAAATCTTGAATCAAGATAAGAGGAAATTTCTACATGATGTCTTATCTATTAGATGCGGTCATGGGGATATTGTATAGACATAATGGAGTCATGTGGGATCCTAACATATAAGTCATCAACAATAGGATTTGTGACTATTACAGTTTTGTGTACATATACTCCTATGTTAGAAACATAGAAAATATTGTTGAGGACCTCTACCCTTAGGTTTGGATGGCCATCCATGGTCGACCTTTGGTAAGAATTTCACCTAGTATAGTTAGGACACTTGTTAGCAACATAGGAGACTACTAGATTTACCTGAACTACATTGTTATCATGATGGTTGGCCATAAGGTGAATCTTATTTAGCTTCCTAAGTTTGTTTTAGACAAAGTAGCTAAGAAGGAAATTGCATGTTAGATATGAAATGGCATTGATGAGTAATTAACAAATAAAAAGAAGATCACATTACATGACTCTCACATCACCATTAGGAGAATACAATACATTATTTTTAGGTAGTTTAAGGAGGATGGGAATGCTAGGAAATCATATGCATTGCCTACCCTACCTCATAGAGACTTGGATCCTCATGGAAAGGTCTAGAAGAAAATACACACCCTTGGCCTCATTTATAAACATGAGCTAATGGATCATGATTTTATGTTCCTAAATGCTAAATACTATGAATCATTGAAATAAAGGGCCAAAACTATATGATTGAGAGTGGAATTACTAAGAGTGATTTAGGATAAACCATCTCTCACACTCGACAAAGAAAAGTTTAGGATACCAATTCCTAGAGGATGAATATCTTATAATTTTTGGAGTGGAAGACCATCATAGCAACTAGAAGGAGAAGGATAAAATCCCTAAGGTCCCCAAATAGCTCAAGGCCAACCACATGACCAATAGTAGTTGGTAACTAAGGCACCACTCATTGGAGAGTAAGATGAACAATAAAAATAATAACAAATACCTACCTCTAGACAATTTGAAGAGGAACAAATGCTTCTAGTTCAAGCTTCAAAAGTTAAATTGATACAGGTTAAGAAAGAACTAGCTAAGGAGTTGATTTAAGGAATATATAGTACATAATAGGATGAAATTAGGATAATATTCTTAAAATACTTTGATGAAAAGGAAATAGTGGCTTCTACATCCCCAACACTCATCAGTATTCCCCCTTCTCTTCCCCATTAGGTAACAATTTCACAAGCTGGTAGAACAACAAAGTGTTATCAAAGGAAGCCTAAGGGGATAGACCATAGACCCCTCCAACATAGAAACTTAATGAGGCACAACATACATAATAAGGTGAGCTAACATAAGAGGGGGATTAGGAGGAGTTTTAGTAGGATAAGGTATTGAGCCTACAAGTATTGAAGGCCATGACACCTCTCATAGATTAACCATCTAATAAAGGTCCTTTTCTCATAAATCCTTTAGGTATTTTCCCTTTAATGTCCTTACCTATATTTTTTATCATCCATGAACTAGTGGTTTCTACATTCATTCCTATCCAATCACTTTTTATGGGTTTACTCTTCATGCACCACTTTATGAATCTGCCCACTACCACTTCCCCTACTCCACCCTCTACTGATGTGGTTTTATTTCCTTCAGTATCCATCCCATCAATGATTGATTTATCCATTTCAACCATTTCCAAATACATCATTCCAATTGTATTACCTTCTACCCAATTAAGCTCACCATTACCTTCTTTAACTTCTATAACCATAATGGTTACCACCAAAAGGGCACCTAAAAAGTAACTGGTCTTTGTTGTTCATCCAATGCCATGATTTGGAAACATAAACTAGTCAAAAATAATTTGGTTATCAATACCCAATCCTTCCACTAAAACTAAGCTTGATCCTAAAGAGAATAAATAAGTGTAAGCTAAACCACTAGATCCCTTGAAGCTCACTTTTTTATATTAGGCTAAGGTAGGAGACTTAGCCTCTAATAATCCCAATCTAAAGATAACTAAATTTCCAATAGAGATCTTAATATTTTATAAGTCTAAAACATTAGTATAGCAAGTAAGGAAGAGGATAATAAAGGGTAGCTCAGGCATAACTTTAATCATAGAGGAGAGGGAAAAAGTGTATTCCCCTAGCAAGAGATAAAATAAGCAAAAGGGTTAGTCCCCATATATTAAGGACCTCAAGTCCTACATGGAGACCCATATAGAGATAATCTTGGTCATACATGAAGGGACCAAAACGGATATACAAGAGCTTAAAGAGGATTTGGAAACTCTCATAGAGAAATAATAGGTGATTTGAGTTCCCTAAGGCATTAATCAAGATGTGTAGAATGTAACACTTAAGCTGTATGATATTCTTTATTCAATTCATTCTTTGATATTCAATTTGGCTCCCCATGTCAATTCCATAACTATATTATGAAAAAGTCACAGTGAAGATGATAATAAACTAAATTTATTAGTAGTATATACCCCTACTAAGGCATTTAGCCACTTGGACTTGATGACCTTGTTGGATGCATAAAATATTTTGAATTTAGATATAATAAGAATGTAGGAGGCCTAGGATTGGGTATCATCCTCTGAGACTCTAGTGAATAAAATGGCTGAGTAAGAGATATAGGCTGAGAAAATTTTGATGGAGTTAGAATTGACTATAATTCAAGACAATAGAGGCAAGATGGTGACTCGGGCCACATTCTATCAGATGATTAAGCAATCCTCTTATGGTTTCAAATAGAGTCTAAAAATATTAAGATTATAATACATAAAAGCTAAATTGAGCTCAACCAAAAATAATTCAATAGAGGTAGAAGTATTTTGGGTTGGCTTTAGAGCCACCAAGATAGAACATGTTAATCTGATGGAGTAAATGAGTAGGGTGACTAGGTTTCATCTCCTAGATATGAACCTAATTTAAGGATAGCACATTCAGGTGTACAACCACTACTATGACCTAGATATTAAGAATAAGGTAAGCCAATAGACACCACCTGTCAGTTCCACTCCACAAACTTCATAAACTCCACCTATAATACCAACAACTATAGTCACCTCAGCACCACCTCATACTATATCTCCCATGGTAACAATGATTCAATCAACTAGTACATCTCCAAGTACAACTTTAGTTACTACATCATTAAGAACTAGTAAAACCACATTTCCATTGATAGTTTTGAGGCATATTAAACAAGATCCAATTTTTCATGAAGGCTAATTTTGTACAATTTTTCCATGTAGTAGTTATAACTAAATAGTTAGTCCCTAGTTGTTTTTATATTGTAATCAACTAAATTATTTTTTTAGTATGCACACATTACATGAATGAGCTATTTATGAATTATTAACATGTAACCAAGACTTATCTTATATTCTATCAAGATGTAAATGAAATGTTTTGAACATGGAGGATCAGGCGACCCCTTCCCCAAGATATTTATATACATGTAGAACCCTCTTTTCAAAGGGTCAGAGTTTTGAATGAATATATATGAAGAAATCAAGAAATTAATTATCATTCAACTATGTTTTTTCTTTCTTCTTCCCTTTTTGTGTTAATGAATTGAGGTTTTTTTGTTTGTGTTGATTCAATAATTCTAATGTGTGACAATGCTATGAATGAATTTGATTATTTTATTAATGAATATTAGTCTTAGACGTGCAATAACTATTGAATATTGATATATTTCATTGATTTAAGTAATTAGTATAAGTTGAATCATTTATCCAAGGTATGTATAAGTATCTCATTTAGATATAGTCTTCTAGGTGTGAGCCATAACTTATATAGATAACTTATTAGTATAAGTTATAATCTCTTATGCAACGGTATGCAATAGTATCTTTAAGAAGAAAAATCTTTAGTTGAGACTGGTAAGAATCTTATATTTTTTAAACTAAGACCCAAAGTTGTGTTTATTTGTAAGTTTGAAAATTTTATAAATAGCAAACACTGATTCTTGAGATACTTGTCCACCAAAGAGAGAACAAGAAACTCCATTTCAAGGACATAGAATCTTCTTTTCTACCTTACCCTTCCTTCCTTTTTGATTTTATTTGAGATATACCCACCATAGGATAGTTTTCTACCCATCCAAATCGCATAGTAATTTATTATTTTTATTATAATCCATGCATCTTCCCACAAACTTGGTTAAACAACCCATAGGCTCAACCTACTATTCCACCACCTGATTATTTTAACGACATACCTAAAACTCATGCCCCAAAGTGGAACCTATTTTCACAGAGATCCCAAAATGTTTGAGGTTACCTCATTTAAAACTCTTTGATGTGTTCATAAAACCCACATCAACAGGGACAAGAGAGACTACCACTATTATCCATGTCTATTGTTTCTATATTTTTATATAAAACTAGAGTTTTCAAAATATTTGGGTGTAATGGTGAAAATTATCTCTTTTTTCATTGATTTCACTTTAAAAATTATTCAAAGTACATATATTTAACTTCCTAAAGATGAAAACCCTAAATTTGTGACACAATGAGATCAATTATATGAATGACTAAAAATGGTTTATTGGTTGGATTTGTGCTAAACCTCAATAACCCACTATGTTAAGCATTGTCTACATATCAATACTCTAAAGAGGGATAAAACTTATAGGTAGTTATTTCACGTAAGTGATTTGTGAAATTATGCCCCTTTGATTATATGAATTCATTTAAAATAATCTTTAATAGTTAATCATGTAGGATTAGGGATGCATAAAACTTGTTTAAAACTTGGTTGATGACTACTTGAAGTGCTTATAACCTAATTTGGAAAGAATCATAAACTTTTGTTCATTGTGAACTTGTGTCAATAAGCCTTGTGAATTGAAATTTTTAGTTTTGTAATGAGTAATTTGAATGTGTACTTATAAAAATCTCATTGAGATGATAACATGCTAGGAAGCCTAAAAATAGGTAGGACCTTAGGGAGGGTTTTATTTGATAATATTACCATTGGTGGTAAATCAAATAAAATATTTAATTAGGGATAAGATAAATAGTCATTATTTTCGTTATCTATCATTTCTATCCCTTAAGGAAACATGTTGGGATTTAGGTCTATACTAAGGCATACAAATGCCTAGTGGTGTTTTTTGTAATAATAAAATTTATGTGTGTGACAGATGATGGTTATAAGATAAAATAGGTCCTCTCCTAGGCTTAGGATAGGGTAAAATATAAAATTAGTTATTTCATTCCTTTTGAAAACTAAAATTTGAAAAATTGAATTGGAACATTTAAAACTTTGCTTGAAATTTGACAATTGTAATTTGAAATGAACTTTTATAAAGTGAAAATTGTTTATATTTGGATAATTTTAAAATTGAAATGAGATTATAGAATGAATACACATGTATATGTGACATTAATGTTTCTTTTGTGACTTTGTTTCATGATGATGCTTCCATCAAGCATTGGATAATTAGTGCTTCTCATGAAGCACATGGAAAATATGGTTCCATAGCTAAACCATTAGAGAAAATTTGGGGTGATCAAACCCCAACTTGGATTTTCTCTTTTGAAATTAAAATAACACCAATTAAGGGAAATTTAATCCCAATTTAATTTTGATAGTATTTGTAACCCCCAGATGTGAAATGGGTTAGAATCCAATATATATTCATACACATAATGTTGGAGTATGCAATGCACTCTAAGTCATGCACTATAAAATTAAACCGAATCAACTATTGTAGATGGCTTATATATTCAATTACATAATTCTAATACATTATAATTTTAAAATCATGATCACAAGATAATGAATTACACCCATGATTTTACCATGTTTGTAGCTATAATAATGTGGCATAAAACTTTATTATGGCCCCATTGTAGTTATAGAATTTGAAAATGTTTGTGAATGCTCATTGTAACTTTTGTTTAAAACTTTGAATCTGTGTAAATTTATGCCTTGAAACAAAAATAGGAGTGCATATACAATGGAATATGTCCCCATAATATGTGCCAATAACTAAATTTTTCAACTTTGAATTTTGATTGTACCAATAACCAAATTTTGCTCTTTGAAAATAGCATATCTCATGCATGATAATCCCACTAAAATCTCCCCCCCCCCCTTTGAGTCGAGAAAAATTCTCTTGAATACTCACTCATCCCAAAATAAAAGTTAAATTGAAACATGAGTATTAAATTGAAAATTTTAGCATATTGAAAAGTGTGTTAACATAGTAATATTAGAATTTTGCATAGAACTTAAGAGGAAAGGACTATAGAATGTATCACTGAACCTTATAAAAGTAGTATGTTAGGATGCTAGGATATGAGGAGTGCTTGATATGGATCATGGTACTTATCAAAATAATTAAACTCATGAAGAACATTAACAACAAGAACAAATGATATAAAATAGACATAGATTGGTCAAGGGCCAAGAGCAAGGACATGTTCAAATCTCTTAAATAACATGCATAGAAATGAGGAATGTTACAAACAAGGTAAATTTACAAATGTCACACACATAGGGACCAGGGCCAAATCAAGGCCATCTTTAAATGTCACAAACAACACACAAGATCTCATAGAGGTGCATTAACCAAATACTCTCTCACATTGGCTAAGATCCAACACAATAGAAAATAAAATTTCTAATCTAATATGTACAAGTAAATAACATCAATAAAACATAGAATTAGCAAAGGTAGTATAAGATATGCATATTCCATGTGATCATACCTTATTAATAACATGTTCATATACACCATGTAAGATAGAAATTATATCAAGACATTTTTAATTAATATGAAATCTCAATAGTATATAGGTTATAAAATGATAACACCTACATACTATCACCTATAAATAAGATGTCCTCAACTTAGCAAGGTAAATGGGTAGAGGAAAGTCCAACATCTTAATATGTAAAAATGTTTGTATGTCTTGAAAAAAACTTCATAAGTACCTATGAAATGAATGTATAATATATAAATAATATGATATATACTAATCGTGAGATAAATAACATATTGTAAAGATGTAAACTAGACTACTAATCATGCTCAGGTCTTGATTTTTTATTTTTTATAATATTTGAATTTTTTTGCAATTTTGAGAATATATATATTTTTATTTTATTAATATGTAAATCAGAAATAGTAGACACTCAAATAAAACAAAAGTTTCAAAAAGATAATAAAGTAAACAAATTTTGATAGTTCACAACAAGTGTAAATGAAAGAGATGCACTAACAAAAAATCTTGAAATAATAGAGCTTGAAAAAAGATATTTTGCATGAAAGACAAGAAATTTCATATTGATATTGAGTAATTTATCTTAAAATTGAAATAATTAAGGCTCTATTTTATGTAAATGCATATTTTGGGCAAAAAGAGACAAAGGACATGATTGATCAACTGGGATAGTAGCAAATAATGTTTTTGTCATACTTTAGAGGATGCTATCTTGTAATTAAAATGATAGAATATTTGGAGAAATTATGAAAAAAGATAAATAAATGACATTTTTTAAACAATATTGAACATTATTTTGAGATTGTTAAAATCTAGAAGGTAAAATAGAAGGGCTTAGAGACCAATAAGTCAATGAATCTAAGTGCATATAAGAACATATTAATTAATTGCATATGTAAAAAAATACAATAATAAGTTGTGATAGTTTATAATCTATGTAAAATCATATTTTTATTCTTCTGAATGATTAAAATTTTTAAAATAATTGGAAATGAAATAAACTACTAAATGATCTCACCCATGTGGGGAACATAACAATCTATGAGAAGTAGAAATGAATAACATGTCCAAAATGAAATGTGTTAGATGTATGTAGATCATGATCATAAAATATATCATGTGTGTTGTAACCCTCAATTATATTAACATATTCATGTCTAGCATATTAGTTGTGACATTTTGATCATCTTCTGCATAATCATAATCATTGTCTTTATATTAAAATTGTGGTATGTTATTATTTTCCTCTTTTGTATCTATATATGTAAATTCAAATACCCCATACTAAGGTATTAAACCTTCATATTTATTTTTATTTAGCATGTGTGTTATGCCATGGTCCTTTGCTATAAATATATTATTTATCTTTACTTGAGAAACATTAATCTTTATATGTGCTTTCTCTAAATATGTTTCCTCTTTTGAAATGTAAATGACTTTATTATTGACTTATTTCTTCCCTTGGGCTTAGAAAGAGTCAACCTATACCCATGATCACCTGAGCTCAACCTTGGGAACCTTATTGTATCTTTTTAAGTATCAAGGCAGTTCAAGGAGGAGGGGTCACTTGTCAACAAGTCAGAGGAAACATGTTAAAGTGGTGCACTATGTCAAGGAATGTCATGGTGGTCATATTCTCACCCTTTTTAAACTTGTGTCAAGAGTTTATTTTGTGTTAGATATGTATAAGAGTCTATAGCTAGTCTTGAGGTGGTCCTAATGATCTAAAATCACTCATATTAAAGATGGCTCAAATGTTGCAGCTCATGGCCTATTGTGAATCCATCTAAGCATGATGAGAACCTACAAGGTATGGTAAAATAAAAGGGTTTGATATGGTATAAATACAATGTGGTAACCTTTTTTAAATCCTTATCATGTTTTAAGGTCTTTTAGAAAATGTTAAGATAACCCTCAATTGACATTTCATTTTAAATTACACATAATTACCTTCAAAGAGTATTCACACTATGGGATGGTCTAATTACGACCCCTATGACACCATTAATTCAATATTAAAGGAAAAATTAATTTAATTGGGTCTAATTATCATCATAATGCCATTATAGAATGGTTTTATATGCAAAAGGGTCTTCTTTTAGAAGTTAAATGTTTATATTCACCACCAAGACAACCCACACATGTGAAAAATGACTTTTTACCTTCCCTCCACCCATATTACTTATTTAAAAGCATTTTTTGGATCCTTATTTCCCTCCTCCTACCCACCAATAGCATTTCAAGATCTGAAACCTAATAAAATGTAGGAAAATGATGTTTTGTAAGTTTTTTTAGGCTTGTATAGAGGTAACTAATACAATCATGGTCTAAAAAGGTCAAAAATCTTTAGAGGTAACTAATTTTAGGCATAAAAGAAGATAATCCATGAGTTTTAGAGTCAAAGAAGCCAAAAATTGGTCCTTTCTCTCCATCACTCTTTTTGGTAGCCTTAGATAGCCTTTTAAGTTCTCACTCAGTACAGATAGGATAGAGAAAATGGTAACTTAGTCTCTTGTCCAAAGGAAATGGGTCTAATGGCCTTATAATCCTTGGAATTAGTTTCTATATTTATTCCCCATGATCTATGAATAATGGTTCAAAACCTAGGCAATCAAATTGGTCTTCTACATCTATATAGGGTCAATCTTGGAAATTCATTTTGGCTTATTTGATGAAAATGATGGTTATATATATATATATATATATATATATATATATATATATATATATATATATATATATATATATATATATATATATATATATATATATATATATATATATATATATATATATATATATATATATATCCTATATAAGTCCTCAAGTTCATGTCACTACATTTTCCACCCATATTTCAAATGTATAAACACATGGGAGAATGAAACCTATAAGTTTTCACAAGTTACAAGTTTTAGGTAGTGGTTTCTTGATTATGAAAAGCCTTCAATGCATAAATTTGGAAGTAAGTAGTGGTTTAAGGTTGGATGATGGGTTATTGGAATTTTTTATGTCTTATTTTATCCTTATCAAAATGGATTCATCAATGAACCTTCAACTCTTTCAAGATCCTGTCTTCAAGTGGTATTGCCTATGTAATTTGACCTCTATTGCAAGTGTGAGTAGGGTGTTTCATGGTTAATGGTTGTTGAAGATCATTAGAACACTATGGATGGATCATGAAAATTCATTGTACACATGTGGAGGATCCCCATCTTATAATTAATAAGCCTCATCATGGATCTTAAGACAAATAAATCATGAACTAGCTCCCAATTCCTTCATAGACTTTTTTAGCATATATATATATATATATATATATATATATATATATATATATATATATATATATATATATATATATATATCCTATATAAGTCCTCAAGTTCATGTCACTACATTTTCCACCCATATTTCAAATGTATAAACACATGGGAGAATGAAACCTATAAGTTTTCACAAGTTACAAGTTTTAGGTAGTGGTTTCTTGATTATGAAAAGCCTTCAATGCATAAATTTGGAAGTAAGTAGTGGTTTAAGGTTGGATGATGGGTTATTGGAATTTTTTATGTCTTATTTTATCCTTATCAAAATGGATTCATCAATGAATCTTCAAATCTTTCAAGATCCTGTCTTCAAGTGGTATTGCCTATGTAATTTGACCTCTATTGCAAGTGTGAGTAGGGTGTTTCATGGTTAATGGTTGTTGAAGATCATTAGAACACTATGGATGGATCATGAAAATTCATTGTACACATGTGGAGGATCCCCATCTTATAATTAATAAGCCTCATCATGGATCTTAAGACAAATAAATCATGAACTAGCTCCCAATTCCTTCATAGACTTTTTTAGCAAAGTTTAAGGTTCATTAGCATTGTTTAAGCTATTTATGAAATCATATGTTTCAGTTTCTTCCTCCACATGTCTGATTAACTAGCTCTAATTTCTTTACCTTATTGAGTACATAAATAGGGGTATCTAGAGTCCCCATAGGTGGTCTTGAACAAGGATTAACATTCCATATGAAACCTCTCAAAAGGCATCTACTATGTAATGACCTTATCAGACTATTTTCACCTCCTAACAGGGTTTGGATATCAAACTTAAAACTCCATAGGACTGTATAAACAACACCTATACATTTAAGACCTTATGGCCAAGATTAATACATGTAATCAAGTCCAAATGTTTCACAATTCCATGGAAGGCCAATGGGAGTGTGAGAAAAGGGGTCCATTAAAGTTTGGATACTATTGAGAAGCTTTGACCAAGCTCATAAGATCAACTCAAACCTGACCTTTAAAGGGTTTCCCAAAACCATCATATAGTTGAACCTAAAATATTTAAGAAAGGTTCATATGTTATGAATATTTCCACCTTAAGAGGATTATTTTAATCCTAAGAGAGGTCAACTGGGTTCATATCATGGTGTGGAAACCCTCCTCT
This sequence comes from Torreya grandis, assembly GCA_037957365.1. Lineage (NCBI taxonomy): Eukaryota > Viridiplantae > Streptophyta > Pinopsida > Cupressales > Taxaceae > Torreya > Torreya grandis. The sequence continues at coordinate 4,048,055 of JARHVA010000129.1, read as the reverse complement.
TATTCATGGACCTGTGGAAGGATTCCATTGGCAGTTAAACACCTAGATCACCACCTACAAGACCATAGGTAGTCTAACTCCAACCTTGAATGTGAGATTTTATATGCACATGGAATATATATATATATATATATATATATATATATATATATATATATATATCAATAAAATGGGTATGACATAGAGACTATGTTGTTGAGAATTGAAGGAAAGTTGAAAATATAATTGAACAAGTTGACTCTGGCATATATAATGAGTTAAGTGCATATAAGTTTGCCTAGTCCTTTACAGTGTCTAGATGACTTGAATGATAATGGAAAAAAATATGCAAGGGTTAACCCAATGTAATTTATGTCATCCATATTCCTCAATATCTCTAAGGGTATAATCAAGCTTAAGAGAGTTGCCTAGTCTTGTTTGAACATCCATGACACACAGGTCTATGTGTATGACTGCAGAAGGAGTTTTGAAAGTAGAGTTGAGGGATGACTAATTAAAATGGTGTCATAAAAATCTAAGATCACATTATATGAGACCCCAAATCTATTTACATTAAATAAAGAGATACACAAATTCTACTCACGTCTCTAGTACCAATTGATCCAAACACTCAAACTAGACAATGATGTGCATGGTAAACCTACATGAGAGAGGGATAGAGATGGGAGATTGAGTAGTTGAGGATATGTGTAAAAGGTTTAATTTAGATTTAAAAGTATTATAATATTAAGTTTAAGTCACTAATACACCTACAGGTGGCTCAAATTCTTGAGGCTCAATTTAGGCCTATAAGGCCTAAAATTGTCCTTAAGCCTCAAAACCCCAACTTCCTCCTTGTGACACATTACAACCCCCAAGTAGACTTAAGGGAATTAAAATAAATATTATGATGATACAAGTATTTAATAAGGTTTTTTAGATATATTAATTCATGTAAGTGGTTAATTTGGCCTCATTACCCTTATCGAGCTCCATCACCCCAACCTGCCATTTTGAGTTGCCAACTCAAATGCCCATATCTTACATGGGAAGATGAGTGGGGCCTAGTTATTTTATGGTAATTTGGGTACCCCTATTAAATTAATATCCATGAAATATATATTTTCATTTAGTATTTCAACTCTATGATGATCCTTAACATTGTCAACCCACCTAGAATGTTTAACAAAGACCTAAAGGCTACCAACTTTCACTTAGATCTCGTCATATAAGGTGCATGGGACTATAATATATCAAGGATTTTTTAAGGGGTATATGGGATCAACATCCATGGAATTATTGTTTCAATCTAATTCATATAATCTATGAACCATTGTTAAGATGGTAGGCCACTAAAACCCTTCCTAAACCTTGATAAAGACTCGATGAAGGATTTTTGCTCTCAAATGCCTTCAAATGAGGTAGTTGAGTATTGAAATGGCCTTGATGGTATATTAAGGTCTCATGGTCACCTAAATGATCCATTTTTTTGCATTCAAAAAGTATATAGTATATGTATCAGGCCTAGAGAAGACTTTTATAGGCCTAAGGAGGACTATTACAAGCCTATGTGCAAGAAATTGGAGAAAATATATATTTTTTGCATAAATATGAAGGGTAAAGGATATAAATAGGTTGAGGAGACTATAAAATAGCCACTTAATGGGTGTATATAATCATAAATGCATCAGATCTATAAATCAATCTTAACTTAGAGAAGATATATCCTACTTACACTTCCAATTGGGGATACATTAGATAATCAGGGTCATGACCAATATGGATCCACTAGAACTAATAGAGGGATATCTTACCACAATAATATCACTATGGAGGATTATAAATCTTTTAGTCAAAAAAAACTATGCAATAACCCTAACTAAGTCATATGTTTTCATATTCACTATACTAATAATAAGTAAAGCAAAATCTAATCTAGTGCTCACCAAAGCTTGTGGCACAAAGTGGGGGATAGTAAACCATGAAATTAAACATAAATAATAAAATCCTAATTAATATATGTATAATTAAGACCTTAATGCATGGAAAGGAAGAGCAATATTATTCAAAAGTCATTACTTATATTACTTCTATTTACTAAAGAGAGGAGCAAAGTTAGAGATACTTACTTGGAAGATGAACCCATCAACACTCAATCTCTCCCTTGGCCAAAGTTTTTTTACAAGAGGTTTTTATGGTTTTTAAGGATCACCAATAAAGGCCAAATCATCCAAGACTTCTCCAAAATATTAGATTATTTTCCAAGTAGAAACCCTAATCTAAGACTCCTCAATTAGAATGGTGCAAGAGCATATTGTAAAGAAGTACAAATGAATAATAACTCTTGTTTACTTTTAAATAATGGTAAAATGGATGTGATTATATAGGTAGATCTAACCCTAAACCCTTCCAAAAGTTTTTGTTGATAGGGTTGACCTACTCAACCTAGTATCATTATTAACAAAAACTCACTAGGTCACAGACTAGGTTAGCCAAGGGCCAACCTAGACCCTAAATAAATTTTGTCAATAAGAGTACAAGGTTGATGCAACCTACTTATTCATTTAAAATATTAAATAGGGTTTTAGGTTAGGATAAGGGTTAATGAAGGTGGAAAATTATTAGAGGAGTGTGCAAAAAAGGAGTCTAAGCTTAGGGGAATGGTTTTTAAGAGACAAGTGTGTAGATATCAATTGGTAAAAGGGAAAAAAATCCTATAAATCACTAATGGTCTACCCACCCATTTCCTAATTCACCCCTTAGGGCATGCACTTAGAGAGATTGAGACTCAACAAGTTCCTACAAGATGGAAAGCATCAATATTTGATAAAAGTTTGAAAATATTGTGTATACATATGCCCCACTCAAAGCTCACCACATGTCACTTAGGTACAACAGGGGATGGTGCTTCAATAAAAATAATAATACCACATAATTATGAAGCTAGAAAAATTTAAAATATTTTAAAGCATAAAATAACCAAAAGTAGATGATTGAAAGGGAAATAACTGAAAAGTAAATATATACGTACCTTGACTTACCTTCATCTCTGAATGGTTGTATGTTGTGTTTGTATTTTTTATTTTGGAGGTCATAAAGACTTTTTTCAAAAAACCCAAGAATACAAAACTAAAGATCAAAAACAAAGAAATGCAAAAAAGCTAAGATAACTGGTGCTATGTAAACAAGATATACTTGGAAATTTGGAAAGCTAGGGTGACAAGTGATATGTTAGACCAAATGACCAAGTCAAAATTTAGAGCAAATTAGGTAACTAAAAATACAAGGCTACTAAATACTGAAGAACTCAAACAAGTAAACCTTAAGTAAGAAAGGTAAATGCACTAAATCAAACCAAGGATACGTGTCAAAAATATGGCAATCAAGCATCAATGTAAAATAAGTAACAATCCTTACTTAAATAAATATGGGCAAGTAAAAATTGTAAAATAACATTGATGAGTGAGCAGTAACAATCTTTACTCAATCATCAATGGAAAAATGTGCATTAAAGGGGAAACAACATTGGTGAGTGAGAAGTAACAAGCCAACCTCACTCAATAATGAAAAAAGTACATGAAAGTAGAAATGGACTCAAGTGCCACAAAAAAGGTAGTACAACAATGATAAATAGAAAAAATAAATAAAGGCATATCTAGAAATGTAGAGTCATGGTATAAAGAAATTAATCCTAGTCACTTGAGCATATTATTTTGTTCTAAGGATAGATAAAATTGAAATAAAGTAGTGTTAGCATGTTTTTAAGATGTGAAGAAGGAAGTATAGAAGAATGGAAAATAGATTTATAATCACACATGCCTATCAAGGGGGGAATTAAATGGGTGGAGGGGAGAATTAATGAAAATCCAAGGTAGAGTAACTCTTTATCGAAGTCAAGACACTCAAATTAGGTTTTTCAAAATAAGAGGACTTTTAACCTTAAGGACTTTGAATAACTTCTCCTAGCCACAAAAATCTTAGGTCAACAAATGAAGTATTTAAATCATCCCATAAAGGTTGTATGCATGAAAATTAAAATGGACCTACCTTCCCATAAAATGTTCCCCATTCTTTAGGACTCCTTATAAAGTCATCAATCTACTATAGAGATTAGGTACTTGCATGAGAAAGTAGGTAGCACCATAGAGTTTTTTGAATTCTCCTATTCTAATCTAATGGCCTACCACACCCCAATGGACCTTGGCTCTAGTGTGAGGCTAACTGTGGAGTTTGATCTTCAATGGAGATAGGAGATGTTATTGTAATCATGTATTTTTTGTGATTTTGACTTTTAAAATTTGTATGTTGCCTTTTGTATATCATTGCATTTTATTTCAAATGATTTGGATTTTAACTTTATTGATGGATTTTTCTATTCTTCCTCCATATGGATTTGGAAAACCAAACATGGGTGTTATAGATGATTTTCATTTGAATACTTAGGACTTGGTTGCTAAGAGATAATTTTAGAGAGAATGGTGTCTGAGAGTCTCATAAATCTAAGTTAAATAAAAATGTTATCTTGACTTCAACCTTATTTTATCCAATGTGGAGTAAAGGGAAAGGAAACCAAGAGGAATAAAACATGAAACAATTTAAATTACTTTAAATCACAAAAAAATTGACAAAGGGAAAAAAAGGGGTATAATGATATAAAAGTGTGATTCCTTATCATAAAAATGAGGTAAATGTAGGAAAACATGCTAACATAGTTTGTTATGCAAATTTCATCTATCAAAAAGAAAAAGTTGAAAACATCAAGAACTTGTAGCCATTGTTAAACACATTTTATAAAAAGGAATGACAAGATGGTGATTTTATGAGGAAGGCCAGGTCTTATACATGGTCTTACACTACAACTCATAAAATAGAAACCCATGAGGGTGCCAAAAAGTATTGTAAAAATAAATGGGATGAGAAAAATATGGTATTTATGAGGAAGGCCAAGTCTTATCCATGGTCTTATAATGAAACTCACAAATAAAAAACCCAAGGGGTGCTAAAAAGTGTGTAAAGAGTATGAAAACAAAGAGGATAAAAGTACATCAGGAGGATGACTAAGTCCTATCTATGGTTTTACAATGAAACTCATGAGAAAAAAGGAAACCAAAATACCAAAGGAAAGGACTACGGTTTGTGAAAAGAGAGAATTGTTGTAGAGGGTGAGACCCATGTAAGTATCCTACAAAAATTCTTAGATAGATAGCATATAGAAAGCATGAAAGGAAAGGAAAGATCTTACACTAATGCTTATATCAAGGATGATCATGTGAGAGACAAGCTTGTGTCTTAGAAGGTTTTTTGAAGTTAAATTAGTTTGGTAGCATGTAATGGAGAATAAGAGTGGGCATCTCAAGATTATCCAATGGGTAATTGGATGTAAGGATGGGCATCACAAGATGCTCCAGAGTCTAAAATTATATGTGGGTAGAATTTTGCAATAAATTGTAATTGGTCGAGGGCATGATGGAGTACCATATTCAATGTGAGTATTTTATTCAATAATCATAACATTGCCATCTTAGAAGTGTTATGGTGTATTAGGTAAAGAATAAATTGGATTAGCTTTAAGGTTGATGTTAGTGATGAAGTTGTTAAAATAAGGGGATTTATTTTTGAAAATCCTAAGTTTGTTATGTTGTCAAGGAATTTGAGGTTCTTAGGCATGAATTAATTCAAGAATACCTCCATCGCTAGGCAAAGTGGGATGAGGACCATAATATTCAACATTTACTTTGAGATCAAGAATTTGATTACCATGGCTATCATATATAGAATGTATCTAATGAACATCTATGGCCTTGGAATCTAATTTAATCTTGGGAGTAGGAAGATTAGATTGCACTGATGAAACTGATATATCATTAGTTTCTTTGAAAGGGTAAGAATTAGGTGTAATGATGGGATCTATGGGTGATAAAGAAGATGCAAGAATCTCCAGAGGTTTGAAAGGTAGGAGTTGTTCTACCATCTAAGGAGTATCAAGAAGTGGAGAATTAATAGGAGGTGCATGACCTTTGGGATCTAATTTAGAATCCATAGAAATGGTGTGAACATCTCAATTGAAAGCATGTATTTGAGATAAAGCTTTCTAATAATGTTGAACATCCAAGTCTCAAGATTGAGATTGGGATATGATGTAGTTATCATCATAGGTTGGATAAATGGTACATGTTTGATATTTAGGGGGAGTTTCAAAGGGTTAAATTCTAATGTTACTAAACTTTCATGGAGACATGATTAGAGGATCTTGGAATAATTTGACCACTCCATAGTCATTATGGGTGAAGGAATCTTCTAGGTAAGAAGGTTCTTAAGCATTACATAGAGGGGGAAAACTAGTGATCTCATCAATGAGAGGAATAATACAATCACAAGGTAATAAAGAGGGAGGAAACCACTCTAAGATATAATGAGGTATCTTAGTAGTGTTGCAAGTGTGTTTCAAGTCATTAGGTTTATCATCATCTAAATTCGAAAGAGTGACTTATAAGTCTAAAATAATGTTGATGAACTTAGGTAATGGAGCACTATTGATGGTAGGAATGTTAGGGATGTGATATTAAGATTTTAGATTAGGAATTTTAATACTCTAAGGGTTGGGATCAGCTTCATTCTTATACCATTTTATTTTATGTAGGAATTTAATGCATTGGCTACCATAAGAGGTGATGGCCCTCATTCTATGAGTCTAAGGGTGATTGAGGAGTATGTTATAAGATAAGTGTAAATCAATGACCCTAAGTTTAGTTTGAAATATTTTAGGTCCAATTATTAGGGGAATTCAAATAAAACCAAGTGGATTTTGATTAGTTTTATCAAATCCACAATAGGTAAGGCAAGTTTACTTCAGATGATACTTATTATAGATGAGTTGTTTGATGAACCACAAAGATGTCACATTAAAATTGAAACCTTCATCAACTAAAAATTTATGAGTAAGGGTAGTATTAATGACTATTTTAATGAATAGTAGTGTATCATTGATGCAAAAAATGATCACATCATTTATCATGTACTTTTCAAGAAATTCAATAGATAGCTTTGAAGAAGGACAAATGGATTCAATAGTATGCACGTTGGTAGGTTGAGGTTTGATAGAGGGTGATTATTCATCTATAGAATATGGTTCTTAAATTTATTATAATTTTTGCATAAGGAACTTGTGATGATAAGGGGAAGTAAAAACTAACTCCATAAGTAGAATCTTTCAAGGCATGGAATTAAGTTCTTTAAATTTCCAATGGGATTTAAAAGAATAACCAATGTGAGGTTTAGAAGATAAGGTATATTTTGAAGGAATGGAAGTTGTTGGGGGTTTAGAATAAGGAATTGGTTCCTCAGAGGCTTCCAAATCTAAATGAGTGGTTGTAGTATCTTTGATAATTTGTTCTTCCATATATAGCTTCTTGGGTTTTGTGATAGGATATTTATGAGCTAGTTTGTGATAATAATTGACCTTAAATTTGTTAACATATTGATAATTTTTATAATATTAGCCATAGTCAGGATCAATGACATAAACATTCTTGGTATTTTGTTGATTATTATATATGGAAAAATATTTTTGGTTATTAGAAGAAACTTTGGAAGCTTGTCATGTTTGAGAAGCAGTGTTGTATTCTTGACACTAAAGTTGGACCATAGCTTTGTGATTGAAGGAATCACCAAGCATGTAGGAGACAAAAAATTTATTAAGACCTCAATAAGTTTCATGGTAATGACCAATGTCAATTTGTAACCAACAAAATTGATTAGGTTCATACCATTTAGGAGGATTATTAGGATAAGTAAAGGGTTTTGAGGGTGATAAGAATTGTTTCATTTACTACACAATGAGTGGTATGTGAGAATATGGGAGATTGTCAACTTTGGAAAATCTTAATTTGGTTTGAGGAGTATTTTAGGTTATGACAATAGTAGAAGTTTGAAAAGATCCTTTAAGGAATTTGGTATTAGGTTTGAATTGCTTCATGAGGAAGTCTTTATGTTTATCTTGGTCAAGATCTTTGTTAAGTATTTGAAGAGCACAATTTAGAACCTTATATTGAAGGGAAGGATTTAAATTAGTTTAAATATTTTAAACAAATTATCATCATTCATATTATGGTCAACTTTATGGGCTAGATATTTCCATCATTTGATAAAATCATGAGTTGATTCAATGGGAGATTGCTTAGCATTGATGAAATGGCCAAGGAAATTTTTAGGAAGATCACTATGTTGAAACTCTTTAACTAAAGGATTGACTAAATCCTCAAGTTTCCAAATGGAATGTTGGGGAATTTGGTTGTACCATTCCAATACATCACTAATTAAGGTTTTAACTAGAAGTTTAATTGTGGTGAATGTATTAGTTTGGATCCACTCTTTATAAAAAATTTCCAAATATTTTGAGAAAGGATGCAGGATCTTTATTCTCATCATACTTTATAGTTGGAGATATATTACCAATATCAATGGACATGATAAAAGGATATAAAGGATAATTTTGGATATTTTGAAGCATTTTTTTATTCCTTATAGGTTGAGAAATAACATTTCCTAAGGCATCTCTGAAAGGTGGAGGAATAAAGTTTGGATTGGATTGAGGATTGAGAGCTAGAGGTTGATTAGCCATATTGATCAAATGACATTGTAATTGCATCATTTGAAAGGTGTTGGAATTTTGCATTATGTTCATTTATTGTATGACTTGTGCAATAAGTTGAGTTATATCAATTAGTAGGTTTGTGTTTGTATGAAAACTCCCTAAATTGATATTAGGGGGAGGGTTATTGAAAGGTGGTTTATGAGTGGGATTGTTAGATATACTTGTGTCAATGTTTCCCACATTATGTTTAAAGGTTTGAAGATGATAATTGTCTTGATAGTTACAAAAAGGATTGGATCCACCAACTTCATCTTGAGGTGTGATTTAAACCATGTTATAATCCACAAATAAAGGATGGGAAGAGGTGTTCCAAGAGTGAGGATTCTCTTGGGAGGAAAAAAAAGGGAGAAATGAATATCCTAGATAGTGTCTAAATGGAAATAGGTTATCCAAAAATATTTTAATAGGGTAATTCATTATGGTTTGATTAAATTAACAGAATTTTAAGGAAATAGAAATCGAGAACTAAGCTAGATAGACATGATAATTGTAGTAGAAATAAGAGTATAGAGTCAACCTGGTTGACTGAGTACTACAAACTAGGAAAAACATAGTCTGATATGGATATAGGGTTGACCAAGTCAACTTAATACTATAACTTGATTGGCAAAAGGTATACAAAGTCTATCAGGTTGACTTAATACTATAACTTAACTGGAAAAAGGGATACAGATTCGACCAAGTTAACTTAGTACTGTCAGTAGGGAAAAATATAGTCTATAAGAGACTATGTCGAATAAAATGACAACATACATAAAATAGCAAAAAAATTGTAATGTAATTGAAACAAGAAATGAGAGCAAACAAATAAGAAATATGATCAATGAAAATGATCTAATTGGGGTACATAGCACAAACCTTACACCAATGATGGCCAATGCAATTTTTTTCCATACAACACATAATGATCAAAGAGCAAGTAGTCAACTTGAAAAGTAAATGCTAACTAAGTGGAGATCCTAAATGCTATTAGATTATTATAAAATTTTATTTTAAGTGTGATAGAGAAGTTGGCTAAAAGTAGGGAACTAAAAATAAATCTATGGATGGTTTTGGGATGTTTAGGTTGAAAGGGATCGGTGTTGGCAATGGTATTGTCTTGGTATTGGGGCTTGCCCCCTCACTTCACAATCACATAGTGATAAGGGTGTCAATTTCTTTACCAATATATACCATTAACCATGTGTTTATACTTGGCCATAAAAATGAATTCAACTTCCCCCTTGGTGATGAAATCTAAGAAGGTAAACCTTGGGTAGACAAATGTTTAAACGCATTTTGAAATTACGTGATTTGTTTGTGTGTACAAGAAAGAGAAAAATAGTGAAATTAAATGGTATATTAAAAACCCACCTAATTAGACTATGTGAGCTACTCTAAGCATGAAAATAGCTAAAAATGAAAGTGTGAAGTAATTACTAGCATATAATTGTTAATTCTTAATTTAAGCACCATACAGAGTTGGTCTAGACAATATTGTATGCAAACATTATAAACTAGAGTTGACAGGGGCATTACTATACTTTAGAATCAAAATTACTTAAAACCTAAGTTGACCAAGCTAACTTAGTCTTTTAGACAAAAGACATATTATAGAACTAGGTCGACCAGGTCAACCTAGTTTATTGTAAGATTCCAAATTTGAAGAATGCAAACTTGTGTAAAATAGAACTAAATTGAAAGAGAGAAAGAAATTAACCTTGGTGGGTTGAAACATGCTGAGGATTAATTTTTTTTTTGAAGTGCCTTGACTATTGCTTGTAAGTTTTGCCAAATAAGTTGACTAGGGTTGACCTAGTTCTATGAAATCCTATTTGTTGAAGCATATTTAAGATGACTAAGTCAACCTGGTTGACCTAGTTTTTTATCTGGAAGTTGACTATGATACTAAGTCAACTTGCATGACTTTGTTGTTCTAAAATTGAATAAGAGATTAAGTCAACCTATTTGACATAGTTTACTATATCTGACTAAATAAGAGTATTGTGTCTACCTACTTAATTTAGTAACCTATATCTGATGAATACCTACATAAAAATAATAGAGTCATTTTGATGTTATTGTGTTAAACTTGTGCACAAAAGTTAGAAATTATACTAGCTTAGTCAACCTAGTATTTCAAATATAGAAAAATAATAAAATGATAGAAATGAAAAAGCATGAAGGAAAACATATAAGGGTTAGATTCATGTCGTGTTCACTAAAATGTATGTAGTGATAAATGCATCAGATCTATAAATCAATCCCAACTTGAAGAAGATAGATTCTACTTACATTTCCAATTTGGGATACATTAGATAATCGGGGTCATGACCAATATGGATTCACTAAACCTAATTAAGAGATCTCTTACCATAATAATATCACTAGATAGGGTTTCAAATCTTTTATTCAAGTAAAACTCTATAATAACCCTAATTAAGTCCTATGTTTTCATATTCACTATACTAATAATAAGTAAATAAAAATCTTATCTAGTGTTTACCAAAGCTTGTGGCACAAAGTGAGGGTTAGTACGTAATGAAATTAAACATGCATAAGAGAATCCTAATTAATCTATATATAGGTAAGACCCTAATGCATGGAAGGGAAGAGCAATATTATTCAAAATCCATTATTTATGTTACTTTTATCTACTAAAGAGAGGATCAAAGTTAGAGATACTTACCTGGAAGATGAACCTATCAAGACTCAATCTCTCCTTTGGCTAAAGCTAATTCACAAGAGGTTTTTGTGGTTTGTAAGGATCACTAATAAAGGCCAAATCATCCAATACTTCTCCACAATACTATATTATTCTCCAATTAGAAACCCTAAGCTAAGACTCCTCAAGTAGAATGGTGAAAGAGCATATTGTAAATAATCACAAATGAATAATAACTTGTATCTACTTTTAAATAATGGTAAAATGGATGTGTTTAGATAAGTATATCTAACCCTAAACCCTTCCAAAAATTTTGACTGATAGGAATTACCCAGTTGACCTAGTATCATTATTGATAAAAACTCATTAGGTCACATACTAGTTCGGCCAGGGATCGACCTAGACCCTAATAAGTTTTATCAATAAGAGTACAAGGTCAACATAGTTGAAATAGTCATGTAAACTATAAAAAAGGGTTTTAGGTTAGGATAAGGGATAATGAAGGAGGAAAATTACTATAGGAGTGTGAAAAAGAGGAGGCCAAGCTTAAGGTAATGGTTTCAAGGATACAAGTGTGTAGATAATAAGTGGAAAAAGGGACAACAATCCTATGAAGCACCAATGGTTTTCCCACCTTTTTTTTGGTGTACCCCTTAGGGTGTGCACTTAGAGATATTGAGACTTGATGGGTTCTTTCAATATGGAAATCATCAATATTTGATAAAAGTTTGAAAATAGTATGTGTATATTAGGGGTCCCTACATTTAATGATCACCTACAGCCATGCCTAGATACCTAGTTAGCTGACTATATATGCATGAAGAGGAAGCAAGTGGCTTAACCAATACAACACAAGTGACCCAAGGGGTTTGAGGTGTAGGTTTTATACTCTTAGGAGTGGCCAAATTCTCAAAATATTCTCTTTGAAGGCAAAACATAGAAACACTACCATTAGGTCTAGTGGCCTAATACCCTTCTCAGGGAATTATTACCCAAAGACTAAAGTTAGAAGATAATAAATGGGTTAATGGGACATAAAACTAACCTAGACATGTATCTCAAGGATTTTTAAATGTAAAATCAGCATTGGTTTGTAGAGGAGAGCTTAGAATTGGCTATTTTGGCCTAAAATTGCCTTAAGAGTGTATAAAATACAAAATAGTCACTCAAAGAGCACCTTTTTGTGCTCAAAACTATATGAAGGATCTGTATGTAGCCTTGATCATGTGTTTAAGGTTAGGGTTCCTTGTCTAATATAATTTAGTGGTATTATTTCATAGGTTTAAGGCCTAACCTTTATGAACTATTGTTAAGAGTCTAAACCTCCCTAAACCTCTATAAAACCCTAATTAAATCTTGAAGGGAAGGATCTTGAGAAATTTTCACTAAAATTAATTTAATGGGATTGGGATATGCCTATAACACCTCATAGACTCTAATGATTTCCTAGTCCTGGCATTGGTTTATATAGACAACTATATGGATGCATCATTACCCTATTATTTGCAAGTATTGATGATGATTTCAATGTATAGAGCTTGATTAATTAGTTGTATATCATTTATGAGGGTAGTGTGAAGTGTATTCCACCCTCTCATATCACAAACCACTCTTAATTACTCATATAAATTATCCTACATGCATGCACTAAATAACCAGTCTAGAATTGTTAATGAGAGGTGACCTAATCACCTAAATGAGATAGAGTTATAGGTGTGCACTATTTAAAATGCATAATTCATGGTGTAATATTATTTATTAGACCTGAAACATTCTCACTTTCCTATTTTTAATGTTCTATGCAAGTCTCATAGCCATCCAAGTAGCTATCACCGAGTGACTAGGCCTAGATGCCTAATATGCCTACTTGGTCAACTAAGGGAGATGCATATTGGCATAGAGGACTACCAAGGGAGTGAATTCAGGGTATAAAAATCATTGTAACTACCTCATGAAGGTGGGAATTCACATTCCATATCTATTATAGAGGATGGAGTAGTTTTTCAAGCCTTATTGGCATCCAAGAGAGAGGTAGGCTAATTAATGCTTCATAGAGTCCAAGATAGACCACATATCTACCTTTATAAATATCAAAAAGGATAGATATTTGACCAATTTGGCATGCTCACACTCTGAATGGTGTCAACCAAAACTTAAGGAGCTTCCACTATACCATTTCATATGTCATACTCTCATTAAAGGCCATTATAAAGTCAAGGTAATGCATGGAGAAATCATGGAGTTATTATTAATGATTGAGTGAATGATAATAATCATGACCTCTTATCCACACTTCCATGCCATATTCTCTTCTATTTCTCTTAACTATTTTTATAGATTGAGTTAAAAGGCCATTGTATGCATCCCTCAACTAGGTATGAAGAAACTCTTCCCAAATTGTACCTTGTAAACCCTTTGGATGATTATAAGGACTAGTTTATTATGTTTCATACTTGTTTATTTTAATAATTATTGAGTCTATCTCCTTTTGCAGGTCCTTGTTCTCACCTAGTTTCTAGGATATTATACTAAATAGGTCATATGATGTGTGAAAATGCTAGTGATTGTGCTTTAAGTGTAATCTAATTGGTAGTGTCTTGGATCAAACCTCCCATTCATCACCTTCAAGTTATATCTATCTAACATAACCTTCATGTTAAGTAATAATTATTAGGATTCTCTTAGGGAACATGTTTTAATCACTAGTCCTTTTTTGATTCACAAGTGTTGTTTAAGGGTCAGTTAGAGTAGATAAAACATTGTTGGTACATCACCTCCCTTAGCTTAGGTTTTGTTTCTTTTATCTCTTTATCCCTTTCCATCAAAAATCTATTAGGTTTTAGTAATAGAGCCATATATGATTAATCAGGGGATCTATCCCCAAAACTAGAGGTTCACCTCATCAACTAGGTCACCCACACATAGAGGTGATCCCATTGTATTAGTTGGATGAAATAGGTTTGAAATACCTCTACCTCAAGGTTACAATCTAGACTGATAACACTTTAATTCATGATCAGATTTAATACAATATTTTTTCATATTTATCAATGCACCTATTAATTTTAACCATGCACCTTCAAGCACAACATTATATGGAGATGGATGAAAAAAAACACTGAAAGTAAGATGTAATTATTTTTAATCAAATAGTGTTGTTAAGTAACTTGATCCTAGACATGATGTTGATGTGATAGTTTTATGAACGTGTTTAATCTTATGTCTAAGAGATATAATAAATTATGTAGAATAAAAATTCATTTCCTGATAGTCCATAAGCTTGACATAAGTAGCTTTCTTCCATCAATGTGAGCATTGATACTGAAAGGTTATTGATATGAAGAAGTGTTTTTGATTGCCTCTTTTGGAACCATATATGTAACATTAGGTTTTTTACACATTTTTTGTTCTATTTGAAATTGTTTTGGAAACTTCTCTTTTTATAGTTGTTGTAACCTTACTTATTCCAATTTTTGTTTTTACACTTGTTCTTTCTTAATTTATTCTTTTAGTAATTTTTCTCTTTCCAATTTTCTTTTTTGAACCTCTGCTTCTCAACATGTTCCTTTTGTAACCTTGTCTTTTCATCTTTCTCTTTTATGTGTGAATCCTTAACAACCAATTTGTATCATTAGACTTTGTAGGCATATTTTTATTTTGACCTTCCTTTGAGAGAATATTCTTTAATATGTTTTATTTATCTTGAATTTTTGGTTTCAATTTTGTTAAATTATGTTATAGTAATTTTGCCTTTTTGATATATTCATTTTGTAATTTCTCTTTGTCATCTAGCTTTTTTGTAAATTTTCTTGTTCTAGATTGTCTTTTGGTATCTAAACTTGCTCTTTAGTAAATGCATTCATGATGTGAGTGTGTTTCTTGGTTGATGTATTTACTATAGTATCACCACTATCAATGATACATTTTGTTTTTTTATTTAAATCCAAACAACAATATATGTTTTTTAATTATAAAAACTCTTATCCGACATGATCTCTGTAGTAATCCATTACTAAAGTGATGAAACCATTACATAGAAGACTCATCCATAAGTATGTCTCTATATATTTTATTTATTCCAACTTCTTACAATTATAATAGGGAGTCCCATATAAATATATGGGTGAATGGGATAGGAAAACATATAGGTAAATGTTCCAACCCATGTTCACGGGCACTTAATTAGGAATAAATAATCCTATGTGTACATAACTGACTCTATAATTCAAGCTTACATCAAAAATGAGTGTGACCAAGGCTCAAACCAATATGGTTAGGAAATATTTGGAACCTCTGACTAGTGTGAATGCAAACACTCTAAAACCCTCCTTAATCATATAATTAGGAGTGAGGAAATAATAAGCAAAGATACTAATGGGTCTCAGTAACTAGGCCTGATCAAGTATCATGTACAAATGCATAGTGAAATACTAAGTGCCCTTATGATAACCAATCCATCTTACCATAATAAATGTATGTTTATTTATTTTAACTATCATGTCAATATGAAATAGTACTCTATACAAGTCTCACTCTATAAAAAACACTAATCACAAAAGTGGCAAGAAAGGAGTTAGAAGGAAAGTAGTTATAGTTATAATGTAAACATTCACTACAAGGTACCTAAAAAACTAGTAAAAATACAACAAAAAATGGAGAGAGAACTTATGTTATAATTTGTCCCAATAAGCATGAATAAGAGGCTCAACATAATGTTAAATTAGATGCACTAGATGGAATCAATCCCAATAGACACAAGTGTTGTAGAGAACTTGTTGGTTGAGAGTTTTTATAATTGTAACATGGTATCAAATTTTATATGTATCTCAATATCCTTTGTCCACTCTACTCTTAATGAGGATGTTGAGAAATATATAAGCTCTCATACCATGTTTGAGTTATAAAAACTCGTAACTAATAGGATCTCTCCAATATCCCATTACCATAGTGAGGAAACCATCACACAAAAAATTCATGCATAAGCATGTCTTTATATATTTGTGTCCTCCAAATTTTTACAATTACAATAAGGAATCCCATATAAATAGATGATTGAATGGGATAATACAAAACATAGGAAAATGTCCTAACCCATGTGGATTGACACCTAACTAAGAATAACTAATCCTATTTGCACACAACTAACTCCCTAATTCAATCTTACCTCACAACTTATTGTGACCAAGGCTCAAACTGAATTGGTTAGGAAATATCTTAAACCACTAGTTAGTGTGAATCTAAACACTCTAATAGTATGATGCCTATTCATTATATGATATTCATAATAGTATCTTTATCTTCTTAGAGGATGCATAGGGGGTAATTTGATCACTTTGTTTTGAATCATTTCTCTTAAAATTTAACCTGAGTTCTTTTTATTATTTTGTTCACTTTCTGAAGTAATACTTGTAAAGGTGTTTTATTGTGTCTTTCAATCTTGATATGAAGTATTATTAGGCAAAAACAAGCTAGATGAAGATTCATATACGTGATTAACACTAACATACTCTATATTCTTTGTCTATGTGTTATTATTTTGCCATGATGTAATATTTGACCTAAAATACTAATTTTTATTTTGTAATTTCTCTATTGACTAACTCATATTGATGATTTTATTCTTAAGGGCTTCATAATCATAAACCCTACATACTTATGATTGAATATGCATAAAAACACCATCAAGAGGATATGTAGGAGGTAGATGGAGTTGAGGAAGGACATGTTGGTTACCTTCATTTGACATTATAGGGTGGCTCAACTTATCATTTGGTATAGTGATAACAAGGACATAGTTAGAAGGAAAGTAGTTATGCATATATTGAGGATTAAGAGGATACTTTATAACATTTTGAGTTAATGATTTCTCTTTCTCTCATGTTATACTTTCCTTCACAAGATTTTACATTAGTAATGTTTGTGTTTTATCTTGTGATTTGATTTGATTTATGGCATGAGTATGAATGATTTTCTTGATTAAGGGAATAAAACATGCCTCAAAGACTATAGATACTTGAAACAAAATGTAATCATCCATTATATCCATGAAATTATTTTCAAATGATAATAACAAAAAATTGAAAAGGAATTTTTTTGAAACCGTAGGATAAATTTTTTGAAAACACTAGATAGTTCGAACCCTAAAGAAGACCTAAGGTTAGACAATGTTCAAATAATAAATGGATCCACCAAATGTTTATGATGAATTTTAATTAATATTATAATTATCCCTAATTCAAATAAATATAATAGAATAATGAAGGTGTTGGAAGTTCACTTTTAAATAGTAAACTAAAGGTAAATGACTAAAATAGATAAAGAAAAATAGAAATGAATAAGGATAAACTATGAAAAAGAGATATTAACTTAGATTTTTTAATTTTTGAGTGAATAAACTAAAAAATAGAATGTAGGAATAAATAGAATATATAAAATCAAAAAAACTTCCAAAAGTTATGCTCAAGTGCCTCCAAGGATAGGAATGCATAGTTGGGGATAAGAGTGACTACCAATATTATCCCTATCTATGATTTATATATTTTTATATAAAACTAAAACTTTAATAATATTCTAGTACAATAATGAAAATTAGGTCTCTATTCATTGATTTCACCTTTAGAACTATGTAAGAGACCTATATGTGAATTCTTAAAGATTAAAATGTTAAATTTTTGGTATAAGGAAATAAATGATATGAGGGATTAAAAATGGGTTAGTAGTTGGAGATGTGATAAACCTCAACACTCTACTATGTTGAGTGTTTCCCACATACCAATACTTAAAAGAGGGATCAAACCTCCATGTTGTTCTCCCACCTAAGTGATTTATGAAATTATGTTCCTTTTACTATATGAATGCATATAGAATTGTATTGAATACATGATCATTTAAGATTAGGGTTATATAAAACAAATTTGAAAATTGGCTAAAGACTACTTGAAGTGTTTGGAACTTGATTTGTAAATAATAGGGATCTTTTTCTCAATGTGCACTTGTGTCAATAAGCCTTGTGAATTGAAATTACCAGTTGTGTAATAAGTGTTTTGAATGTGTAGTTATAAAAATATCAGTGACAACATGTAAGAAGCCTAAAAATAAAAATGATGACTTTAGGGATGGTTTCATTTGAAAATATGATCATTGATGGGCAATAGATATAATCATTAGAAAGGGACAAGATTGATGGTTATTATTATCCCTCTCTATCATTTTTGTCCCCTAAGGAAATGTGTTAAGAATTAGGTGTAGACTGAGGCATATAGATGCATAGTGGTGTTTTTGGAAATCATAACATTTATATGTGTGACAGAATATGGTTACAATATAAAAGAGGTCCTCTCTTAGGCTTAGGATAGGGTAAACTAATAAAATAGGTACCAATTAATTGCAAAAATTAATTAAGGATAACAATATGTAAAATATGCATGATCAAGTATTCATGACCAAATTTAGGGTGTTAAAAATACTCATTTAACTGATCAAAAATCTATAATGGATTTAATATGAAAAGGATGGAACCCATACTAGGTTTGTATGCAAAGGCATAACCCCATATTAGGTTCAATGTCAATATAAATAGACTATATCAACCATTGTATAAAAAATTTAGATTCATATTGTTATATTCATAACCATTATGAAAATAAACATATGTGTTCATGAAAAATATTTATAACCTATAATCTTATCCAATCGTACCAAATTGATATAGAATTCTAGAAGTCTATGTCATTTTTCCTTTAATCTGATAACTAGTTCCATTTGATCATTGTAATCTAATAATTATGGTCATAAAATATATAACATGTCCCTCATGTACTTGTAAAATGTTTGCATATTCATTAAATATTCCCCAAATCTATCTTAGTTTATTATATTTATCTCATAATTTAAACTAATGTGGTAATCTAACCTAATTTGAACCATTTCAATCATATAATCTATCTAAAAACATAAATTATATATGTATGTAGCCTTGAATCTCTATTATAATCCCATTGTATGCCCCTTTTGAGGTGAGGTATGTATATTATGAATTACTCATCTCAAAATAAAATATTCATATGCATCATGTTAAATATAAATATGTAAGTGTGTGAAGCATGTTGTGACGTGAGGAGGACATGTCATCATAACATGATTAAATCATCAAAGAATATACGAAACATGTATCCTAATGCATACAAGTTTCATGTCAAGGTAGATATAAAAAATAGGCACATAGTAATATTCATCATAGCTATAAGCATTGAATAATAAGTTATGCAATAAGATGTATGATATAGATCATGACACCGCACATAAATAAAGAGATGTTTCATATGGATCATTGTATCATAAACTCAATAGAAAGTCCTAGATGTATCCACACTTATACACATAATTTAATGGACATGAGGCATATAATATAATTGCACATAATATCTATTAATGTCATGTGGAATAATAGTTACACATACTACACTCAAAAAACATGTAATGTCACATAGGGGAAAAGCCACACACAATGAACAATCAATGTCACATAATGAACAAGAAATGTCACACAAGTAAAGAATCACATAGAATGTAATATTCACTTAAAGATTACACCATGAAAAATTCAAAATTAATCACATGTGAAGGCATGAAATATAACACAAAATAGTCACACAACAGGCATAGAATTTAACATATAATATAGGTAACATTTATAGAGAAATTAAAGCTAGTTTACACTATAAATGTATGTAATCATCATACATGGTAAATTATAATATCCACATAACACTCTATGGAGTATAATCAAAGTCAAGATATGCATAATCAGTCTAAGTGTCTCATTATGATCATTGAAATGGTCATAGAAATATGAAAATTGAATAGATGTACCAAACAGATTCCCCCAATGAAAGAAGGGTGGTCCATAGGTCTAGGAATGTCCCAAATATAATGCCCATGTTGTATGAAACATGTATGTCTTATAACTCACTCATGTATATTATGAAATGCATGTGCATATGAAAAAGGATATGTAATCTACCATAATGTAATAAACAATATAAGTGAAATATGTAAACTAGAAATACATGTTATACATAATGTAGACACATAAATTAACATTTAAATTAAAATAATGGACTTGTGACCACCCTTTTGACACACTAAGATCATGCTTTATCTTAGGGCCTTTTGACCAATTTAATTCACTTTTTGTGTGATGAACATTCTTCTAAGCAACCCAAATGACTCCAAAATGTCCATATATTTCATTTAGACCAGTCTAGGATCACACTTAGACTATCACTGGTACCCAAAGTAATTTTTATGCCTCTTAGACAAAAATGCCCTAATTAGACAAGAGGGCACCAATATCTTATCTGAATCCACCATTATTATCTTCCTATCAAATAGATTCTAATTTATAAAATTCAAAGTTATGGAAGGGTCAACCCATAAGTTTATTAATACCTATCTAAAAGAATTCAAAAAATAGCACTATAAATCCATATTCAAACCATTTTGCACACAAGAGGATTCCACACTAAAAATCAATAGAATTATAATTTTACATTGAGAGCAAATTCCCTGTCTCCTAATTCTACTTAAACATAACCCTAATAGCCCTTATTTAAATTTTTAATACACTTCCAAGGTCAATTCATTATTGAAGCACTTAATTATACTAGGATCACACTAGCATCTAGTATTTTGCACCTATCTTTTACACACACCACCATAGTATGGGATAACTACATGGAATTTGATCCCTCTATAGAGTATTAGTATGTATGTAGCAATCACACATGGGGTGTTGAGTTTAAGCAAAACTTCAACCACTAGACCCTTTTTACACTGTGATTTCATTTATCTTCTTGATCTATTGAACTAATATTTCAAGTGGAAGACAAATAGATTAGTTTTTACATCAAATCTAAAGTTATCACATGATTCATAGACTAAATAGGTGAAGGCAAAGCTAACTTAGAAATATAAGGTCTTTTTATTTGTCAAACAACAATGCTCCATTAATATAATTGTGTATTACTCTAATATCTAATTATGGCACTCTTATTTAGAAGCCCTACCGAGTCTTGTTCCTAGTTTTCACTCATTTAACATAGTCATCGTGTCAATTTCAGATTTAGATACATTTAACAACTCAATTTTCTAAGTTTATGTTTCTCCTTTTCACTTTCCTTATTTATAATATTTCAAGATTTAGTAAGTTTCAAATCATTTTATGTCATTTATTTCATATATGTAGTAGTATGTTTATGCATAAAAATTTATCTCATTTAAGTAATTAATTCCCAAGTGTTCTATAATCTAATAAAACACAGGTTATTTTCTTATTATGTTCTTATTAATAATTGATCCCATAAATGGGATTGTGAACATGTAGGCATTATATGAATCATGAAAAAGGTCACCAACCATGATTAAGTAGTCTTATGTGTATCTATATATGAATCCAAGAGGTGATATCATGTTGTAGGATACCCATAATCATCATAAGGATTCATATAACCATATATATGATGTGTATACTTATTACTCATAGTATCCTATGGAATAAGATGTATAGTATAAAAGTGTGTTTGTGTTCATTATGGAACACATAAAATTGTTTATAACACTAACATAGGATGTGATAGAGTGGATGATGTTTTTTGTGTAACCTACATAGACTTTTGACATATTGGGAATTGATGCACTAGTCATCTAGGGAATTTAATTACCTTCCTCTAAACTACCTATGTAGAATGAAAATGAATAGGTTGTATAACTAGATGTGGACTAGATTTTTGAGGGAAAGTATCTAGTTAAATAGGATACTCAAAAGATAAACTTGGAACTGTAACCAATTTTTTGATGTGTATATTTATCACACATATGTGTACTAAATATGGTACTTGATAGATATTATCTATCTAATTATGCCTTAGCAACATGTCGAATGCCATTATATTTAATAAAACTAAGAATAAATTAGAAGCTACTATAGAGCCCACCTTATGTAGTAGCATAATACTCCCAAGAGGTGATTGTCTCTTTTCATCAAATCCTTTGACTATATTTTTTGTATCCATAAAATATCCATATGTATATAAAAGAGTAGTAAGAAGCATCATAGTGCAAAAAATTTCACTTGAACCATTATCTACCATGACACTATATATAAGATGTGATTCAATGTAGGTGCACACAAATAATGACATAGATAAAATCATCGTCAACAATCTCATTGTCATAAAATTTTATTGTATATCTTTATAAAGATGTGTTTGTAAGTGTATCAATAATATCATCTATGGGATTCTCCTCCTTAGTCCTAAAATGGTAAGACTTTTGAGGAGTATATGTTTTATAAGTCATACGAACTTAAAGATTAATCTTAGTTTCTATTACCACATGATTTAGGAAGGGGTCAAGAATAAAAATAGATTTGTATAACCATTAGATTATGCCAATAAATCATTTGTAAGTATATTGATATCATTAATCTCAATAGTGTTATAATTAGTGAGATCCTAAATATTATGTCTTATCCCAAAGCATCCATTTGTAGAGTGTCCAACATAACAATGATAATCATAATATGTATTACTATTATATCCCTTAGGTAGAGGCATATTCATATCAACCTCTCTTTGGGGAGGGAGAGATATAAGGTTTCACTTAAGTAACTTTTATAATAACTTATTAGGAGGTTTTGAGAATCATGAAAATCATTTATTTTGTGTGGTTAAGAGGACAATATGATTACTATTTTGGTTTACCTTTAAACTTTGCACTTGAATTAGTTGGGGTATTAACCAAATATTTTAGATTATTCATAGATATGAGCATGACTTAAATCCTTAACCATGTGGCATAAGTCATCAAATGATTATACTCTTTTGAACATAATATACTCATGTAGATGGGCAAGTAAACTTTTCTTGAATATATCTTATAACTCATTTTTAACCATAGGATTTTTCATCTTAGAGAGAATGGTCTTGTACTAAATCACATAGTCAATGTTTGGCTCATCATATCCTTGATTAAGCTTTACAATTTGAATGTAAGATAATTTATCAATGATATTGATTAAAAATGTTGTTAAAAACATATCAAAATAAGAATTAAATGCATGAATTGATTGGAATGGAAGGTCATAGAACCATTGCAAACCATAGTCCTTAATAATTCATGAAATTATCTTAATCAACAACTTATCATTAGAGGCATATTCTGAACATGTTGTATGAAATGCTCTTAGTTTATGCATTAGATTTGCTCTACATCATGTAGTGTAATATTAGGAGCCTTGAAACTTGTACATAAGGGATAAGCTGAAATCTTAGAATCTAATGCATTATGAAGAAATTATTGATAATCATTTGAATAAATCATTCGAGAAGAACATTGTTCTAGTTAGAACACCTTAGCTTGCAGATCTAGAATAATCTACATGAGGGATTGTATAATAGGCATGGATGATGATGTCATATGAGTAGTGATAATAGGAGGTGCATAAGTTTTTTTTGTATAGATAAACATTAAAATCTAAGGAAAATTGTGTGTTACCTTACACCATTGGTAGGAATCACATGTGTAACCTTAAGTGTAGAGACATGAATAGTATAAATAGTAGTATTAGTTTGAACACCTATTGTAGAGTTAGTATCTCTTAAAGTTTAATTAATATCATTGAATATATACTCATGGTGTTCATCATATTTTAAAACCTTATCATTCTTTATATGTTCATCTCTTTTTATATGGAACAATGCATCAAGCATATGTGGGTTCATTTTAATAAATTTATCTAATTCCCTTTGATCTATGCCATTAAATCTATCATGAAATCAGCATACTCTTTTACTTTATTCTTTGACCCTTTTTAGATGTGTTTAGGTGAGGGTTAAAAGGGTAGAATAGACTATACATGATGATGGATAAAACTATTCTAAAGTAGGATAATTGATTGAAAACTCAGATAAATGGATAATCTAAATTAAAATGTTATGTTGAATATAGAAATTACATTCAAAATAGTAGTTTGATTTCATAAACAATAAGAAGAGATAATATTTATCTTATCTACAAATGTCTAGACAAATCTAATAAGTATAGAGGTGGGAATAGGTAGGAACAAGATCAGGATCTAGTCATCAAATTCTAAAAATATTATTTCTAGAGGCTAGGGCACTTGCATCAATCTTAGGATACTTACTTCAATGCATGTGTCCTATTATCAATAGAACTATCTAGTATAGAATATTCATTATAATGTGAAGTGACCACATGGATCCTTCTATGTTTTTTGTCACCTTTTTTTGATGTGTTTTATTCATACACACAAACTATAAATGATTGTTTATAGATTAAACCCTATCTCTTCACCTTAGGTCTTTTTACCTTGCTAAAAATGGATTAGTGATCTCACTATGTCAAACTAACTGCAAGGACCCTTTATCAATGAGTGTTTCTTACATATCCAAAATTCCAAGAAGGGCCTTAGATAGATGTAGTTATCTCGTAAGTGTTGGCTTATATGTGCACAAGGGTAAAATATGCTATATATAAAGGCATGCAATGATATATCTTATAATTTGATAAATATTTTTCATGGGTTATTATTTGAGTTCTTAAAATAGGTAATATGACTATTACTATGACTAATATGAAAATAGGGAACAATAGGGTAGTAGAACTGAGTTGTGTAATCGATTGAATGAGCTTGAATAGGTGCCTACTTGGTATTTTATAGATGAATAATGATTATGCTTTGATTTTTATTTATACCACACATTTTTAAAACATCTCAAAAAATGGTTAAATAAAATAAATGGGCTAGCCCATAGGATTCAAAATATTTGAAAACTAGACTTTTGAGGACTAGACACTCGATAAGAATCTAGACACTTATGTCGATGCAAGTGTTTGGTATAATAAGAAGTTGTTGAAGATATTAAAGTATTAGTGATAGACATATATCAAGTTTTAAACTTTATATACAGTGAAATATATTTGGGTCATTATAATTGATAGGGTTAAACCATTAGATAAATAGTTAGGCACATTAAGATGGCAAATGTAAGCCTTTCAGCAAAACAAAAGTCGATAACATAAGGGTATAGCCCTGATAGGTATTTGTCAAGTATAAAATATTGAGATTCTATAAAAAAAAATTAATAAATACATTTCCCCCCTTTAATATAGTAATATATAAGGATGAAATTACTATTTTAAAGGAAAGAAATTCATATATTGGTGTGTACAACACACCTTACCTTTGCTTGAGCCCTAGTGAATTTGATTGCTGGTGTATGACCTATAACCAAGGGCATATTCTATTATAAATCAGTGCATATAATCTAAAATTTGAAATAATTTAAATGCTTGAAAAAAAAGAGTACATAATAAGTACACATATGTGTCGATGCAACCATGTTGCCCCTTGATACTTTGACTTGGTAAATATGTTTCCTTATGAAGTAGTGGAGCTGAGAGAGGTTTAAGAATAAACTTTGTATATTTTTAAGAGGGATATTGGAAGGTAATTATGACCCCAATCTGATGCAAGGATGAGTTGTGACACAACCATTGATATCATTTAATCTCAATGATACAA
Source organism: Torreya grandis (assembly GCA_037957365.1). Classification (NCBI taxonomy): domain Eukaryota; kingdom Viridiplantae; phylum Streptophyta; class Pinopsida; order Cupressales; family Taxaceae; genus Torreya; species Torreya grandis. The sequence goes on along the minus strand of JARHVA010000129.1, from coordinate 4,022,174 downwards.
CTCAATTAACAATACAATAACATCCAAGTTAAGTGATATAACCAACTCAACCTATGAAATGGAAGTCATGTTAGGACATTGAGGGTGTTGAATATCAACCACACTACTAAAAGGAGCCAACTGATATAAAAAGGAAAGGCTTAAAATGATGTTTTTTTGTGAAAATGGTGCTTCTTAGTAAATTATCAATGTTTATTAGTAAATAAATTTAAATATGTATTTGTAATTTTTGGTGCACTTGCATAGAATATGCACCTATTATGTATATCAAGCTAAAGTATCTATTAAATGTAACTTATAATATGTAATTGTGTATAATATTTTTAATAAATTTGAAAAAAATTGTCCTAAATCTATAAAAATTGGTGAAATATGTATAGGAATCTAATCCAAGTGTGTATCTTAATCGTGTAAACTTTAATATAACTCTATAAATTATGAGTATTATAAAAGTCTGGAGGTCATGTGTCTATGACAAGCCCAAACTAGTACACCCCCTTTTGAGGTGAAAGGAATGGAATCTGGTAGTTACCTTACCTCAAAAGGATAAGGTAACTATATAATCTATATATGAATCATGTAGCATATAATATTATTATGTCTAAGTAAAAATATCAATGAATTTCACAATATATGATCAAAAAAATCCAAAAGATGCATGATATGGATCATGGAAATGTTTATAAAGTAAGAGTAAAAGCTCAAAAATATTTAAGTACACACACAAGAGGAATCAATTTCACACAAAATGGGTTTAAATAGACCATTAAAAAAGAGCATATTCAAATGCCACACACTTGAATGAATGATATAGTCAAATATACATATAGAAAATGAAAGAAAAATATAGTGGCACAAGGGCCATAGATCAAGGAACATATTAAAATTTTCCTCAAGTAAGACAATAGAAAGCAAGAAAAAGACACATAAGGAAGTGATAATGTAAATAAATGAAGTATAAGCAACCAGTATAAGAATATCATATTAGTCCTTGCATATATGTGTTAGCAAAAAATGTCATGTAGTATATCATATCAAGTACCCTTTGAAAGATGTAAACATAAGTATAGGCATGTGTAAGTGTTAGTATATAATCTAAACATGATAATATATAAATGATCATAAAGTAATGTATCAATCATGATTAAGGAAGCATATGCCTATAATGTAATGTGTTATATGGGAAGAGGAAAGGTCCAACATTTGTATGTGCATATATCATGTATCTAGTGTATGTTGTATCACACACAATTATGCATGAAAAATATGTGTATTTGGAAATAAATGATATGTTATTTACTAGCATAAAGGAAGAAACATAGATTTAAATGATCTAGTAAACATGTGAAAGTTGAATATTTTTGTATATGGTAATTTATTTGAACATTTTTGTAATTTCTTGAATATTTGATATTTTTGAATTTTTTAAAAATTTTGGGAAGGAAAAAGGTCTAACCTATGATCCCATCTAATATATGCTCATGGGTATCTCCAAAATTGTAATATGGTACACTAAATTAGTGATTTTTCCAATGGGATTGTGTAGGTTTCATATCTAGAACTATATAATATGTGGTACTATGTGTATGTCTTATTGGACTCTATGACAATGAAGAGGTAATAGAATGAGTAGTGGATATTAGAACACATTGTTTAATGCTATGTGGTTTCCTCAGTCTAAATGTAATTGAAACATGTTTATTTTCTATTAGATAGTTTAAAAATATACAAGCTATCCAATGATCAGAAAAATGAGTACCATTATCTACGAGGAGTGGTAAATGAATAACATTTCTAGAAAAGAATGCGTCATATGTGTGTATAGTAGAATTAAAAAGTGTATCATGTTCTTTTGGTAAATTTTTACTTGATATCTTTGCTTTAAAGATATTCTAATTTGTTGATATTAAACATGGTTTTCCAAGTGTGACATTCCATTAAATATATCCAACATAAAAATCAAATGCAGTAGCTTTATTCATGTGTTTCATGACATATCCAAGAGATGCAAATAATATATAGGTATATATATTTAATTCACAAGTTGGGTTAACTATGATATTTTAACCTTGTTAGAAGCACAATCCCTGATAGGGGGTGAATCAATGTTTGAAAACTTTCATTTAGTTATCCTTTAACATTTTTTGAACTAAGAAAACAATATAGTGATATATAAATGCATAAATAAAAATTCACATGAGCATAACACAAAAAAAAAACATATATGAGTAGGAAACCCTCAAGGGGAAAAAACCCCACTATTATCTATGACTAGCTAACTTGGATGACCAAATTATAACACTTAAAGTATATAACCTATCCATAAATCATCATGGAAATTTAAAATTAGTCTCTATATTATTTTACCATCCATATTCTTTTCTTTACCAATGCAACTTTTGAGAGATACAACTTTTTGACAAATAAGCCTGAAACTATGCATTTTCTCTATCATCTGATTAACCACCACCACCTGGAGGTATATTGGAGATTTTAATACATGATCCGATATATTTTATATGAATTATAATCCATTATAGTCTTATTTAAATAATATATTTCAAATTGGGTCCTTATTAGGGTTTTAAGGAGGTTTAACACAGGTTTTAGTGTTAATGATTATTCATAAAGGATTACCCCTTAAATACAAAACTAATACCTAGAGATATTATCTAGGACCCTTCCCCATCTCTCCTTAACATATCATATTCCCATGTAAAGCTTACACATTCCAAAAAAAACTCTGATGAATGCTTCAATACCTCACATACATGATCAAATAATGGCATACAACCTTCACATGCCTATGTTCATTCATTTTCATGCACATACCTCTTCATGTCATGACTAAGCTCATGACTAGGCTTCCCATGCACTTTAACATCAATAACATGTACCTTCATGAAAACATAAGACATTATTTGGCTTCAAATTCTCTCTTTTTCTTTATCTCATGACATCACTCTCTCATAACAACACTCTCTCAATGCACCTTGTCACATCACACACTACCAACTAGGCCTAATCATCTTTTTAAATCAACCTTCATAATATGAACCTTTGAAATAAATGTAAATACTCAACAATCTCCCCCTTTTTCATTGATGGCAACCACCCTCAAAAAATTCTCTCAACTATTTCATCCTCATTCTAAAATTTATCCATTTTTGATATAAATGACAAATAGATGCCTACAACTTCTTGGATTAACCTCCTGCAACCAAAAATATCAACACATAGGATAATGAGTTTATGAATCACCATAAAAACATGCTCGACCTATCTCCATGCATAACTTCTCATCACTACTCATCTACTCTTGGAGATAATGAACCACCTAATTAGCTCCCCCTACAAATTTAACTTCCTTAATGATTGTTAGGGGTAAGAACTACACCAAATTCATGTCTTAAATGTTCAATTGTTTCCTTTGGAAGTGGTTTGGTCAAAATGTCTATAATTTTATCCTTTATAGAAACATATTCAAGTTTAATACTTTGTTCACTTACCTTCTCTCTTAGGAAATGATACTTGATGGGAATGTGCTTAGTCCTTGAGTGCATGACATGATACTTTGAGATGCTTATGGTTCTTGTATTATCACAATAGATAGGGATAGGAATATCATACTCCACCTTTTAGTCTTTTAAGTTCTATCTCATCCATTGGACTTGAGTGCAACATGAAGCTATTTCAATGTATTCAACCTTACAAGTAGATAATGTCATTGATGGTTGATTCTTGGTTATCCATGATACTAGGCACTCTCCTAAGTAGAAGGCTCCTCCACTAGTGTTCTTCCTATCATATATACTCCCTACTCAATCTACATCTATATAGGCTATCAAATTAAACTCCTTTCTCCTTGGATACCACATCCCAAACTCAATGGTTCCCTTGAGATACCTAAGTATCTTTTTATTTGCTTTCAAATGATTTTCCTTTGGGTCTACTTGAAATCTTCCCACAAGGCCTATTTATTTCATGATTTTAGGTCTAAAGGTAGTAGTGTATAGTAAACTTCCAATCATTGACCTATATTATGTTTTATTTACCTTTGGAGACTAATCTTCCTTACTTAACTCATACCCTATGATCATAGGTGTGATAAAAACCTTGCAATATTCCATCTCAAATTTCATCAACATCTATCTTATGTACTTATCTTATGAAATGAATATACCTTTTTATGATTTAATTATTTGTAACCCAAGAAAGAATGATAGTTCTCCCAAAATAGACATCTCAAACTCATTCTTCATCAAATATACAAATGCCTTAGTCATATTATCATTATTTCCACCAAATATGATTTCATCCACATAAACAACTACTATCAATTGATGATCATTTTATATCTTTATATATAGATTACTATTTGCAATTTTTTTTTTGAATCCTTGGTCCAATAAATACTCATCCAATCTAGCATACCAAGCTCTAGGAACTTGATATAGACCATAAAGATCCTTTTTCAATCTAAAAACACAGTCTTTGTTACCTAATAATGAGAAACCCTCAGGTTGTTCTATGTATACCTCCTCTTCCAAGTTCCCATTTAGAAAAGATGACTTGACATCCATCTGATACACATTGAACCCTTTAAATCCTGCATATGTTAGAAATAATCTAATGACATCCAATCTTACTACTAGATCAAAGGTCTCCTCAAATTATACCCCTTCAACTTTTTCATACCCCTTGCATACCAATCTTTCCTTGTTCCTAGTGACTTATCTATATTCATTCAACTTGTTTCTCAATACCTATTTTGTGCCAGTGACATTCTTGTCTTTAGGCCTAGGAACTAGTTCCCAAGTCTCATTATTTTCTATTTGGTCTAACTCCTCATTCATATCACCTATTTAAAACTTGTCTTTTCTTACTTTTACAAGGTTATTAGGTTCAATCTTAGAATATATATCAACATTCTCTTGATTTAGGTTACTTACCAGTCTTCTCCTTGTTTACATACATCTTTATTGCCAATTATTTGTGATTTAGGATGGTCTCTCTAAATCTATCTTAATGGGCCTTTTGAGTCTTATATTTCCTCAACTTAATATTATTCCTCATTAATCTCTATTGTTTCTTATTCATTCTTGAATTCTATATTCTATGATGTATCCTTTGAATATTAATGTGACTTGTTAGAACTTGTCTCATCAATATTTACATTGGTGCTTTCCACTATCTTATACAACCTATTTTTATAACATATAAATGCTGAGCTCACTAATGAGTATCCCAAGAATAAACCTTAATCAGACCTAGAATTAAACTTACCTAAGTCTTACTCATCTCTTTTTATGAAGCATTTTCTTCCAAACACTCTAAAGTGTTCCACATTAGCAGGTATGCCTTTCCACAATTCATAAGGAGTATTATTTCCATTAATCCTTATCTATCTTATATTTAAAATGTAGATTGCATTGCTCACTTCCTCTCTCTACTATCCATCAGATAATCTTGACTCATTTATCATATTTCTTTCCATCTTTTAAACTGACATATTCTTTCTTTCCACTACTCCATTTTGCTAAGGTGTCCTAGCTACTTATAACTATCTCCTTATGCCATGTTCCTCATAGAAGTCATAAAATTAATTGGAAAAAAACTCTTATTCTCTATCAAATCTTAAACATTTTATCTTTCCATTCTTCTCATTCTTAACAAGAGCCTTGAATGCCTTAAACTTATCAAGAGCTTCTAACTTTTCTTTCAAGAATGCTACCCAAGTCATTCTTGTGTAGTCATCTATGACTAACATGAAGTAACTATCTCCTTAAATACTTTGAATTCTTTTATGCCCATAGAGATTAGTGTGTATTAACTCCAAAGGTCTTGTAGTAGAGTATTCCTTAGACATGAACCTTCTTTTAGTCTGCTTATAATGCTGACATGCCTTGCAAAGTGTGTTTGTAGGTTTGGTAATTTTAGGCATGTTCTTCACAAACTTATTAGAGCTTATATTGACTATATTGTCAAAGTTTAGGTGGCCCAACCTTCTGTGTCATAGCCAAAATTTATCCATCTTACTCATAAATCATCTCTCCTTATTTATATCATTCAAGACATATAGATTGTTCTCAATCCTCTTTGCATTGAAAATTAGTCTTCTTGATTTATCTCTCCTTATATCACACCCTCTGTCATGAAATTTTAGTGTGTGTCCTTGGTTGTACATTTGACTTACACTAAGTAGATTATGTTTCAAACCTTCCACATACAAAAAATTTTGTCTTTGTCTTCCCATTATCCAAACTCAAGATACCCTTACCAAATATATTGGAAGTTATATTATCTCCAAATATCACTATTCCTAAAACATTATTATTTAATGAGATGAACTTGCTCTTGTCCCATATCATGTGTCTTGAGAAACCACTATTTATATACCATTTCATGCCTTCATCTTGATTCGTATCCCTTAGTCTTTTGGTCCTCCTTCACCTTGTTCATAGGATCTAACTTCTTGATCCACTTATTAGTGGTATGACGGCATTTGTCTTGACTAATCTTCCTCATATGCTTTATCTTGTAATCCCTTGCAATATGTCCTCTCTAATAACAATTATAGCATATAATTCTACTTCTACTATTGAAATAGACATTCACCCTATTCTTCCATGATGAATTGATTCTAATATAATGTCTACAATCCATATCTCTATGTCCATATTGATTGAATGAGAAATAATAACCATTGAAATGATTCACATACCTTTTTTGTCTGATGTTAAATGATGTACCTCTACCTTTATTGTATCTTAAAGGATTCATATTATTATTAACTTGTTGATGACCAATTTTGGTCTTAGATTTGAGAGTTTCTGAATAGGTATTTACTCTATCAGTATCATCACTTCTTGATAGTCCATTGTCCTTTGAGGTCTAACTCTCCTTATTTTCCTTTTGGTCTTCTTTGAATCCAAGAGATGTCTTGTCATGTGGAAACCTATGACTATTCAAAATATTACCAAGGACTTTAGTGCTCTTTTAACATTTTTTATGTGTCTTTAACTTGATTGTTGCTTCATATAATTCTACCTTTTAGGACTCCATTTTTGTTCTAAAATTGATGCATTATTCCTCCTTGGTCTTAATACTTGTAGTGACAATCTCAATCTAAGTTTACAACTATTTGATGATCTCCTCATGTTCATTAGTGTTGTTACTTAATCTCTCTTCAAAGAGATTGATTTTTTCCTCATAAATCTTAACCAATGATTTTAGTTTTTAATTCATCCTTATTTTAAACTTTAAATCCTCTAGAGCACTCACTAATTATACCTCGAGGTTCACTTTAGCCTCTTCTTCATCTAATTCATCATCCATATGACTTTTCCCTTTTAAACAACCTTCATTGTCTATTTTTATAGCCATGAATAATGTTTTATTTCTATCATGATCATTATTTTCATCATCAGTATCAATTGTACTTGTGTCACTTACATCAGATGGGTTATTATCTTATTTGATACAGAAACTTCACTTGTTCTTGAATTACCCTTTCTTGCCTTCATAGTTATTAAAAATATTTTTTCTCTCATCAAGCTTATAAAACTTCTTATCACCACCATGATGTTTATCATGATCTCCTTAATGTTTATTATTATCCTTGTTAGGACATTTAGATGCAAAATGACCAATCTTACCATAGTTAAAGCACTTAAATGGAAACTTTCCCTTATACTTACCTAATCCTTTCCTTATTTTTCTAACAAACATGGATTATATCTTATCATCATAAATGTTTGTATCAACTTCATCCTTGACCTTTTTACCTTATGAATTTTTATCAACTTTGAATGCAGCTTCCTTCTTAGAAGGTCTTCCATTACTTGTTCTCATTTTAGAGGTAATCAAGATACCATGAAGCTCATCCATTTATAGTATGCTAAGATCTTTGATCTCCTCCACAGTAGACACTTTTGAATCAAACTTAGATGTCATGGATCTTAGTACCTTTTGTAATACTATTTATTCTTCCAACTTATCTCCTAAACCTCTGATGACATTTATCACTTCATCTACTCTTAACAGATAAGAGGCAATGTTTTCATCCTCCATTCTCAGACTTTCATATTGCCTTTGGTGGTTCTGCAACTTTACCAACTTCACTTTGGTGTCTCATTTAAATATGGTTTGAAAATTTTCCCAAATTCCTTTGGTTGTATCACAATTCATGACATTTACAAATTTTTCCTTTGAAAGACCACATAGGATGGTATTCATTACCTTAGATTTGTTCTCACTTGCCTTTTTATTTGTTGCATAAGTTGGTGGTGTAGAAGGTGGAATGAATCCATTAACAATATATTGTCATATGTTATATCCCAAGGACATTATATGTGTCTTCATTTTTATGCTCCAAAATGCATAGTTAGTCCCACTAAAGAGAGGATCCTTATTGGTTTAGAAACCTCCTTGCATTTGATGATTGGACATGTTTGTGCTTCGAGAATCTCTTTTAAGTTGTTAGGCCTACCTCAAAGGACCAAGCTCTAATACCAATTAATAGAAGCATAATCATTGAGGGGGATGGATCAATGTTTGAAAACTTTTATTCAATTATCCTTTAACATTATTTGAACCAATAAAATAATATAATGATATAGCAATGCATAAAAAACCATTCATATGAGCATAACACAAGAAAACACATAAATGAGTGGGAAACCCTCAAGGGGAATAAAACCCACTATAATCTATGTAAATGGACTAAACTAATATAAAAAAAAATAAAAAATTATATTGATCCCACATTGAACTTGGATCACCAACCCCAATGAAATCAAGCACCCACTTGACTAGGCTTTAGCAAGTACCTACTTACAAGGAAGCACCAACTCCCTAAGTGGCTCAGTAACAACTCAGCCACCTCATGAAATTTTAATCACCATGCATATTTTAATTTATTATGGTCTCATTTTAATACCTAATTATTCTCAACCATATAATATTTAATTTTTTTATGTTTCATACCTTCAAATAGGCCTAAACTACCTTGTATAATACTAGACACATGGTCACACACCACTTGGTTGGCCACACACCTTTAAACTCTTAGTTAAATGATATAATAGGTATTATAACATCTTATGAACATTATTTAAACTAAATTTTATCCCATTTTGGTATAAAACAACTCAATTAGGTCTTATTCCTCTTTTAGGCCTCATGGAGACCTAATTACATTAGGTTTATCCTCTTAACACCAAATATTGATCTTCTTGGGTCCAAATGGCTTTCTCCAACAACTAAAAACCATTAAAAAACTTAAATATTAATATATTATTACCTCCTCCATGATTTATTATACTTTTATCCTTCTCTCATATCATGGAAGTTCTTTTAGGATAAACTACCCTATTAGGCTTGTGTACCTCAAAAGTATGTCTTGAAAAAATGAACATTCAACACCCTTAATCTACTAAAATATTAAAAATTAAAAATGTATATATATTATCCATAACCTTATGTCCATCACAAAATTATTCTAATACTTTTACTTTTGAGATAAAGGCTCAAGAACATCTTTGTAACTTACTTGCTTAGAACTACCAATTTACCTCAAAAACCAGTCATGGTGAATTAGACCTCAAAAAGTTATGTAGACACTTTTCATGAATCTTAGATGCATTTAAATTTTCATATTATATATCCAAACCATCTTCAAATATAAAATTCATATATTCTAATGCCAAATATTGGTTTTGTAGACCAAATTTTTGACCTTATATCACACAGTCTTATCTAAACGAGATAGGCCATTGTGTGAGAAACATTTTCACCACACACACTGACATCCAAATATTATAAAATAATTATCATGACTTAAAAGTCATAAATAACTCATTCATTCACTTTTTTTCATCAATCGATCATGCATAGAACCTCATATTTATCTCTTCATCTCTGCCTAGGTTTTACACTTTTGCATCATTAGGTCTATCTACGACTGGCTAACTTGGATGATAAAATTAGAACAATTTAAGATTATAACCAATCCATAAATCATAATGGACATGTAAAATAATTCTAGATTCTTCTACCATCTATTTTCTTTTCTTGACCAATGTAAATTTTGAGAGTTGCATCAACTTCTTAATAAATAAGTTGGTATCTGTATATTTTATCTCTCATATAACTGACCACCACCACTTGGAGGTACTTGGGAGATATAAAATCATGATTCAATAGGTTATCTATGCATTTCAATCCATTATAATCTGATTTGAACAAGATCTTTCACATTGGGTCCTTATTAGGGTTGTAGGGAGGTTTAACACATGTTTTGGTGTTAATGATTGTTCATAAAGGATTGCCCTTTAAATACAAAAATAATAAATGGAGATATTATTTATTATCCTTCCCAATTTTTTCTTAATATCTAAAATTTCCATGCATAGGTTATACATGTCAACGAACATCCAAAATTGCTTCTTAGGTCTTGAGACCTCATTTTATGAACTTGAAAAGGCCTAAAACACTTATTCATGCAATTTCCTTCAAAACAAGACCTAAAAATTTATGAAAATTCATAGAAAAAACTTATCTTACCTCTATCCATGCTCACATATTCATACTTACCTTAAAATATGGTCTTCATACCTCATTAGGCCAAGTAGGGTCTAAGAGAGGTATAAGTGTAGGCTTAGTCTGAAGGTACTACCCCTATGGGCTCACTTTTAAATTCTCATGAATGATTTAATGCCTCATATAAATAATCAAATAGTGCCATACAACCTTCACATTCCTATTTTCATTCATTTTAATGCACATACCTCTTCATGTCATGACTAGGCTTCCTATGCACTTTGACATCAATACCCTATACCTTCATGCAAACATAAGACATTAGTTGCCTTAAAATTCTCTATTTTTATTTATATCATTACATCACTCTCTCAATGCACCTTGTCATATCACACACTACCAACTAGGCATAGTCATCTTTTGACATTAACCTTCACAAGATGCACCTTTGACATCACTAACAGTACTCAACAAACCTTGTTTCTCCATCTATGCAAGGTTCAATAGTTTGATTCTTTGAGGAATGAATTTTAACTTTTTCATATGAAATCACATCTATAACATTATCCTTTTGATATATGTCTTGATTTTTTGGTAAATGTTTCTTTCGTACCCATTATTATTTATTTATTTATTTATTTTTCTTTTTCTATTTGTGCATTTTCCTTAGACCTATTTTCATTTATAGGTTCTTGTTATTTTTCATTAAAAAAATTAATATGCATATTTAAATTATTTTCATTATTATTTCCAATATATCCCAAGCTTTGATTATCATTAAGGTCAGATATATAGATATTACAAGTGATACCTTGTGCATTTATTCCCAATCCTTGACCATGATAACCAAAACATTGTAGATATTCTTATCCAATACCATATTGTTTTGAAAGTTGAGTATAATTATCAAGAGTTATATCTATATATTTTTCTTGTTCTAATTATTTCATTTGTAACTATTTTTCTTTTGAATTATCTTTTAGCACCCATATTTGTTATTTTTCACTTGTGCTTTAGGAGAGGTACTCATAATGTGAGTGGGTGTTTTGATTGATGTATCTATTAAATAGGATTGTTACTTTATTTTAAACTTTGTATTTTTTTATTCAATGTAAAATAACAACCAGTACAATGCCTATGAATTATATTATATGCACAATAATATTTTGATCTTGTAATAGGATGTACCAGAGTTAATTTGATCACTTTGTTTCAAATCATTTCTCTTATAATTTCACTTGATCTCTTAGTAGTATTTTGTTCACTTTTTGAATCACTAATTTTAGATGAATTATATTTTATCTACTTATTTTGATATTAAACCTTGTTGGATATAAAATTTCTAGATGAGAATAAAAACACATGATTAAAACTAGCATATTTTCTATTTTGTAGATATGTAATCTGATTTTTTCAATGATGTGACCTCTAAACTAAAATATTGATTTTGCTTGTGTAACTCTTCTATTAACTTGCTCATGGTCATGATTTTATCTTTAATGGATTAATAATCATAAATCATAAGTACTTTATATTTAATATGCATAAACACACCATATATAGGAGATATAGGAGGTGGATGGGTTTGAGAAAGGATAGGTATAATAGGATGGGCCACCTTACACCTTAGAGTAGTGATAGCATGGATCTTGTTAGAGGAAAAGTAGTTATCACCCTATTTAGAGTTAGAAGGAGGAAGAGACTCCTTTTTATCCATTTTAAATTTTCTAAATACTGAGATGAGAACATGATCATAAATACACATAAATGTTAGGAAAAAATCAAACATGATAGGAAAAATCAGAAATCAATCATTATTGCATTTTAAAATCCTAGAAGGTTGAAAACCCTAGAGCAAGCTATAGTTGCACAAAAAGACTCAAAGGTTAGGTTCACCAAATGTTTAACTCTTATTATATATGTTTAGGTGAGGGTTAAAAGGCTAGAATATCCTATGCACAAGGATGAATAAATCTACTATAAATTAGATTAATTAATTAAAAACTTAGATAAATTAATATGCTTAATTAAAATGTTGAGTTATGTTAAATATATAAAGTACATTCAAAATAATAGTTTGATTTCATAAACACTAAGAAGGGATAATACTTATCTTATATAAAAACATTCAACCATATCTAAGAAGTATATAGTTGGGAACATGCAGTAACAAGATCATGATCTAATCATCAAATTCTTGAAATATTATTTCTCTAAGCTTTTCCACTTGCATCAGCCTTGGGAAACTTGCATCAATCCAGGTGCTCTATTGTCAATAGAACTATCCTATACATAATATTCACTATATTTTAAAGTGACCACCTATATCCTTCTAGGTTTTTCACATTTTTTGATGTCTTTTATTCATACAAACAGGCTATAAATGATTGTTTATGAGTCAAACCCTAACTCTTCACCTTAGATATTTATAACTTACTAAAAATGGGTTAGTGGGCTCATGATTTTAAGCTAACCTTAAGGACCCTTTTGTTAATGAGTGATGCCTACATATCTAATACCCTTAGGAGGGCCTCAGACATATGCATTTCTCCCATAAGTGTTGGCTTGTATGTGCACAAGGGTGAAATATGTTGTATGTGAGGGCATAAAATGATCTTATTTTGTAACTTAACAAATACTACTCATGGGTTTTTCTCTGAATGTTGTAGACCTGTAATATGACTTATTATATGATTGATATGAAAATAGGAAATAATAGGGTAGTATAACTTAGTTGTGAAATCGAATGAATGAACTTGAATAAGTGCTTGCTTGGTATTTGTTAGATGAATAATGAGTAGGATTTGATTTGTATTTGCACCACACCTTTTAAAAATATCTCATACAAAGGTTAAATTAAAAAATGGGTAGACCCATAAGATTAAAAATATTTTCAAAATAGATGATTTTTTAAGATTGGACACTTGATAATAATTTAAACACTTGTGTCAACATAAGTGTCCCCATGTGGGAAGCAAGTATCTGGCATGCTAGGAAGCTATGGAGGATATAAAACTATTAGTGAAGTCTATATATCAGGTTTTAGAGTTTTTATATGATTAAGAAGATATGGTTCATTAGAAATAATAGGTTTAGACAATAAGATAAATAGTTAGGCATAGTGAGATGGTGAATGCGAGCCCTTTCATAGCAAGGAGGTCTAAAACTAAAGGGTAGAGACCTGATAGATATTTTTCAAGTATATAAGAGTGAGATTTTATATAAATAATATTTTAGTATCTAAATTTAATAGCATACACATCAATTATATCTTCCATTTAGATTATGTAAAGAAAGGGTAATAAAAAATAATATCTAAGGCCCTCACATAAAATTTTTGAGACCCTAATAAGGAAATATGAAACCCTAAGGATAAAGAGACCTAAAGTTTGACATGCCCAATTTGAGGTTTGGTTTCACTAATATATATTACTTTATTTTGGATTAATTATCTAGACAAGTATAAAATTATGAATATTCAAATCATAAAAAACATGTAAACTACGTAGATCTAAATGTAAAAGTAGATGTTCAATTGTACTTTACTATTTATAAAAATGACCAAAAAATCAGAATACTTATATGTATACTATTTTTTTTAGATTTGATACTATGTATAAGTGCAAGATCAATTGAAATTTAATTTGGAGTCACTCAGATCTAGAAATTGACTGTGTAGACCTATTTGGAGAATTCGCTAGTCCTTGGATGCCTATGGTAACCAAAGGCATCTAATATTTTAGATGTGTTGGATTATTCCATCACATCTAAAATTCACTAACTTATAAATAATTATCATTTACAACATTAGAGGCTTGTTATTGTGTGAAACTCTAAAATTTTGTCTCCACCTTGAAACCCTATCTCCACTTTTGACACTAGGTTTTCTTATAAAATTAGGATGGATAAGATGGGTTGAGTTGATCCAAACCACCTAACACTAATTCAATAAGTTATAACAAAATTATAAAACTCTAAATAGGTATCAAACTATACGTAGTTATACCACTGAAGTATATGTGTGCAATAGTAATCCAATCATATAAATGCAACCTATAAATTTGTTTTTGATAATTGACAATATGAAAGATTGACTTGGATTTAAGTGCTTTAAACTTGGATAGGGCTCATTCCTTTGAGGGGTTTATAATTTATAATATTTAAGATTATTCCTCTCAATGTTAAGAAGATATATGTCCTCTTGATAGGTGTCAAATAAATGTTTTCTAGATAAGTAATATATGGGTATAGGTTAGGCTTAGTTTTGTATGAATAGATAACTCCTTGATAACATGTTATAACACCAACATGTGAACATATATGTTGACCCATGGGAGATATTTAAATTTAGTAAAATTATTAGTGTGAGGCACAAAAATAGATTTAGTATAGGTGGATAAATCTAGTAGTTGGATCTGTCTGAATATAATCAAAGGCATCTGAGGTAAAAGAAATAATGATATGATGATTAGGAGATAATCTGATAGGATCATAGGTAGATTAGATAGACTACAAAAATATTGCAAGTGAATAATATAAAATTAGGAAGGTTAGACCGACACATAGGTAAATGGATAGGAAAATGTGTGGATAAGAGTAATATGTGTACACACAAGTCATGTATGGTAAATATAGTTCAATACTGAAATTGTTAAGTGTTTAATACCATATTTATGTGTCTATAAATACCCCCCTTTTATTCTAGTTTTGACAATGCTAAAGTAAAAGGATAAAGAGATTGTGTGCCTTAGTGTAACCACACTTTTTTATTCAAGATAATATTTTAAGTATCCATCTTGCTACATGCAAACCTATAGTGTAACATACAACAATCAATTTTTATATATAATATGAAATTTGAAGTAAAATATATCATTGGTAGACTTTAATTTTGAAAAGAAAGGAATAAATATACCTGTAAGTATGAAAAATGTATTTACCTCTAAAGTATTAAAAACCAAAGTGATTATGCTCTAAGGTAAGTACTATAGACACCTAAATCTGGCCACCAATGACCATCAATTAGGCTTTTGACCAATTTCCACCAAAATGCACAATTTGGCCTAAAAACATTAAAACACATTAAATGAATTGAAATTGATATATTCAAGTGCTAATTTTTTCTAGGGTATCATTAAATTGGGAAATTAAATGTATGAAGTAGATAAATTTGATTAGATCATCTCGAGTCAAAATGAGATTTTTGCACTTGGGTGCTCTGGATTGCTCTTTTCTATCAAATTTCTTATACAAGAAACATGCCTTTGTTAGTTTGCATTAGCAACATCCTAAATGGGATAATAATTCCAATGAATCTAAAATAGACTTCTAATTCTAAGCCATTCAAATTTTTAGCGAATAATATGACATTTTGACCAATTTGATTAATTTATGCACAAATTGCAAAGGTTTTGCATCAAAGTTGACTAATAATTTTTAAGGTTAATTAAACCAAATCAAGATCTTAAGTTAATTTTCCATGAAAATTTTTGAATATTTATTTTTATAAATTGATTATCATTAACTAAATCATCAAATGACATCATCCTATGGGGTGGCACCCATAAGCCTTAAATGCCACAAATATATAAATTAATGTCTCCCATGCCTCATTAAGACCCTCTATGCCTAGTTAATACCCATCTATCCCAAATATTGATGAGCCTATTTATGAATTTTAATTACATAATTTAATTAATCTTTAGCCACACATCTTCATCTTGAGATGGATGGTTCAGGTTGACTCTAAACCATTCCAAAAACTCTATAAATAGGAGGCCTTTCCTATTGAATTTTATGCTCTTTTATGCCAAACTTATAATGCCCAAATGAATTCAAATATTTATTACAATTAGTGTTATAATGTCAAATTATTGAGCCAAGCCAAAGCCAAACATGGTTCCAAGGAGATATGGAGGTAACCACACTTCATTGATTGAAACTTCATGAGCACAAACTAAGCAAGACACTTCAACAAACTGTTTGGAGCATCTAAGGAAGGTGAAAGAAGGTTTCTTTTGCATTTTAGTTGTGTTTCCCATTCTTGTCTTGTTAACTAAGCTCCCCCATTGAGATAGGTTTAAGGTATTAGCTATTAGTGTGTTATTTTGATTTTGATTTCATATACTAACACAATACTAATATCCCCTTATTGCAATCTTATGTTCACAAGTACCACTATGTAAAACATGGGTCAGGCTAATTAATGCCCCAACCATCCTTAATATAGAGAAGTTATTATTAATTTAAGTGACATAGAAACCTCAATTTCACTACACATTTAATTGATCAAGAACTTATAAAAGGTTTGATATGAAAAATTTGGAACCCCATACTAGGTTTGTATGTAAAGGTGGAGCCTCATACTAGTCATGTATGTAAGGTGCAACCCCATAGTATATGTATGCATGAATTAGAATGATGAATAAAAATGTATCTTTATCTCAATAGACTTGGATATAAATAATGTAATAATAAAAAATATTACATATACTTAGATTTTCAAGTAATGACCTATAATTGTTATATACTTGGTAAAGATTAATCCACACTCAATTTCAAGAGGACAAGGTTCTAAATCCTTTGCCTATGATATTAAATATGGATTTCACTAGGCTCAATATGGATCAATGGTTATAACAATGGTAAAAAAGGGGTGTATCATTAATATAAGAAATATATCACATGAAAATAACTAAAAAATAAGGAAAACCTATATCCAAGATAGTTACAACATTCTAAACTAAAAAAAAAGTAAGTGGTGCAATGGTCAAACAAAATGGGGATCTATGTAACCTAAGGTGATAATGGAAAGCCTAAATAACCCTATAGATATACCAACTTACAAGTATAATAAGGATCATAAGTAAGGATAAATAACATACATCCACTACAATAGTAAACAAATCAAGTATATTTATTAAGTAAATAAATGAAATAAAATAGTGATAGAGATACTTACCATTGGGTGGACTTGTCAACACATTAATCTCCTCATTGGCTCAAGTGTAAATTTACAAGAGATGTTATAAGTTGAAGACCTTAAATGGAAATAAGAAGACCTAGATAGCCTTAGGTGGGGACTCTAAATACTGATACATCTCCTCAGTATGACTCCTCTTATTGAGCTTCAAAGACCTTTAAACAAGACTAGACCTCCAAGATAATACTTTAACCTATAACTCCTCCTTTTAATACTTAAGATCATAAATGTGAGTGTAATAAGAGGAGATGAGTGTTGTGATACATTTCAGAATGAATATAACCCTTATCTAGGGCTCAAATACCCAAAAATAACCTTGAATTCTAAGTCGATGGTATCAGCCATGCCTATACATATAGAAAGGATGTTAGTTGACACTCAAAAATATTATCAAGACTGATATTATACAACTAATATGGATAATAATCATAACTATATCATCTATGCCAATGCATTATATGTAAAGACAAGCATGTAATATATTTTATCAACTTGGCTGATATAATAAGAATATAGGGTGGCTAGCAAGACTGAAAAGAAATTAGACATAAAGAGATTCAAATAAGGTCATAATGATAGTAATAAAGGTATGAATAAATATTATGTAAAAATCTCCTGCAAAGTACCACTATATTATCACACCCTATTCCTAGTGCACTCCTTAGGATGTGAACTCAATGAGATTAATGCATTAAGAAGACCCTAAAAGAGAAACTTTCAATAAAGTGATAAATTAAAAAAATATCAAGTGTATACATGTGCTCGACCTAAAACTCATTACATGTCACAATAATGTAGTGCAAGATGGTGATTTGAGATAGATACATAACAAAAAACAAAAACATAACTACAAATAAATGCTAAAATAACTCTTAAAAAGTGAATAACTAAATGTAAAAATTGCATATCTTAACTTACCTTTATTATAAATGATGCATGAAAATACCATAGTCTTGATCATGGTGGGTGTAATAACTAAATTTGTAAACCCTAAATATATAAAGATAAAAATGGAATAAAATTAATCCACGCATATGTAAGATAGTCAACAAATAGATGTAAATGAAAATCTCTTAAAAATGATTGAAAAACTATAAAAAAAATGGCAATCTAAGATAAATAAGGCTAAATTAGAATCGACATATCCAAGGAAGTAAAAAGCAATAGGTAAAACTAGTGAGTCATCAAGCTAAGGATAATATAGGATCAAAGAACACAAGAAACCAATATAAAAAATATGGAAAAATTGGTGAGCCATCAAGATAGGGCTACTACAGGATGAAATAATCCAATAAAATAATAAAAATAAAAAGGGGATGGAATGGCCCATAAAAAGGTGAGCATGAAAGCATGAAAATGAGAATTGAGACTAGATGGACCACAAAAATTGAATAGAAAACTCAAGGTCCCAAACATAACTAGGAGAAATATTATAAAGATAAGGCATTAACCAAGAGAGAATCTCATAACAACTCAAAAATGGATCTTCTATTATGAAATGAACAATGTTAGAGTTGTCAAGATGCTAACATGTCTGAGAGAGATGAAGAATATGAAATAAATAAGATGTGAAAGATTTATAAACAAACATGTCTATCAAGGGGTAAGCATGGACGAAGGGGGTAAAAATGCATCACCAAGGCAAAAACATGGTATTTAATAGAGATAAGATATTTTAATTATTTTGGAAAGGCTAAGATTTTTTAGTATCTATAGACACATAAATTTAATCATTAAGTGTTTGAAAATGTTTATCCTTTACACCTTTACCCTGCTTGGTCTATTCTCCCTATCACTAACTCATAATCTATAAGAGAGAATTAACTATATTAAAATCACTAAAAATATCATACAGACATCCATATTTTATCCACATTTATCCCTATTCAACTTACATGTTTATGTCAAACTTGTCCCAATAATCTATGGTTTTTTTGGGACAAGTTCACGCTATGTTAGATAAGGCCACACTATGGCCTTGTCCACCATGCTCTAAAAGTCACTTTTTCAAATTGATACATTTCACAATGGATGTCATGTGATTATTATAATTTTAGTTAGAAAAAACATTCCAAATATCATTCTATATAATCAAACCAAGACCACTCATTACACCCATGAAAATTTCACTTGTAAATTCTACTAAACACTAAGCTAAAGAGTACTCTTTCTTCCAATTTTAAATTTTCAGCATTCTAATAGTCATATGCCAAGTTTAGATATTATTTATTGTAGGATAAGGGCATCCATTATCATTAATTTAAATCGATCTTCTAGATATAGTCATACAATTCATAATTATGGATCACACAATCACCCTATTAGGGAGAACTACATCAGCCTGAGGCCCATTTGGGTTATTAGGTAATGCTCAATTATATGGGGTTATGAGGCCATTTTGGATATTCCCCTTACCTATTTCCCCCTTTTGAATTTGAATGATATCTTATTTATTATGCAAGAATAGGGGTTTATCTTTTATAGCCCTTATGCATGATATATCGACACATAGAGTTAATCATCAAACCTTCATATATTGTCACATAGATATAGATCATAAAATCAAGCACAACAATAACCATGACATGATTGTAGTCAGTAGATAAGGCTCATTATTTATTTTTGATGCAACATTGTTTGCAGGTCATTTCACATAGTTTTTAGTCATAGTCATGGTACAAGGTTAGCATTATATCTATTTTAGGGAGGTTTCAATATCCTTAAGCTAAATTACTATTTTTAGAAATTTCCTAATTCTATAAAAAATATTAGTATACTATATTTTAATATTGAGTTTGTATATTCCAACATTTCCATTTCAATAGTTTAAATTATATTAGTTTAATTCATATAGTCATATAAAATGCAAAATTTGGTAACTTGAGTGTGGCTAATAACACCCAATCCATAAGTCCATCTTGCTTTCTCTCATGACCCTCATAGGCATGTTTTCATTGATTCCTAATCATCCATAGCTTCCCAAACTAAACCCTTGCAGACCTAAACTTCTCTTTTCATGTAAAATCCATCCCCCCAAGTCTCCTTCCCTCAAGATAATAGTGCCCAAACTTGGAATAGAGTGTTTAAACTTGGGGTGTCATATTTTTGGTGTTGTTGTCCAAGTACATTTTGGCTTATAATAGTCATATTTTTTTGAATCTTTATCCTAATTCACGTCAACCTAATGTAAATTAATTTAACCCATAATCATTAAATACCCTATAAAAGGCCATTCAAATTCCATTTAGAAGAGTCGGTACACATTTAAAAGAGAGAATCAAGAATACAAGAAAGACTACTTGAGCACATTTCCCTATTCTCTACATACAACCATCTAATACTATTTCAAGCTTATTCAAACCTTTACACCAGTCCCTATTCATTCCAAGTACACCAGTTTCATATTTACTTGCATTTTCATCACACTATTGCACCAAGCACTTCAATGGGAGAACTACATATATCTTGATCCCTCCTTAGAGTATTGGTATGTAGGAAGCGTGCCCACACATGGGGTTGAAGTGCATCTAGCGTATCCTTTACACACTAACCCATTTTCCCTATTTTCCAAAGTTCTATTTAATTGCATTAAAGACATAAGCACATGAATAATCAGCTCTATAAGGAGTTTCATTGATAGTGAGGATCTAAAATTTGGTATACAGGCTCACACAGATGCTATGAACAAAATTGAGAAAAATCATATCTTTATGAGTAGTTTGGATAATAATAGCAAGACCAAGACTATAACACCAAATAGTAAGCTATCCTATTTTTAGTGGTCCTATCTAATCAAGAAAAAAAACTCAATATTCCTATTTATGATAGTCTTTCAAGCCTGCACATATATTTCTAGACCCTATCTCAGTTAAAATAGCATAGAATCAAATAAGTTTGATTTTCTCTCTCAATATTATTTTAAAAAAAGACCTAACTATAGTCAAATTTCACAAATTAATAGCCTAGTTATAGTATATTATTTATTTATTTTATCTACTCAGACCCATTTATTATTTAGGAATTAAACATCTAATTTTCCAAAAATAATAAATCATTTGGTGAACCTGACTTCAAATTTTTCATAAAAACCCTAGAAACCCTAGGGTAAATTCCTAGCTAATTTTTCTCATTAATTTTTGATTTTTTCTTGAATATTAAAAATAGAAACTCCTCTCAATTTTTAAAATTTTTAGTAAATTTTAAAATAAATTTATTTCAAACTCGAGTTGCATCAACTACCTCCTGGTAATTTTCCAATCATTTTTTGAATTTTTAATTGCATATTAAAATAAAAAAATCACTTCAAATTTCAAAAATTTATAGTAATTGTCAAAATTTTATTTATCTCAAAACCCTAGTTATATTTATTAGGTCCTATTAAATCAAGCACTTTCCCATAAATTTTTGAATTTTAACTTGCATACTTAGTTCAAAAATTCAATTTCAATTTCAAAAATTCATAGTATTTTGTAAAAAAAAATTGAAAAATCCCTAGTTATATATACTAGCTCTTATTTTGTTTCTTGAGATATTACCTTACATATTTGTGCACTTTGTATCTTTTTTATGTAATTTCTAGTTAACTATTTTTAGGATTTTACATTTCCTATATTCTGTATTCTCCTTTTCTAACACTTAGCCTATAACAAATTATTGCAAAAAATTTAAACACTTCTCAAATTGTTTTCCTACTTTAACAATGGCCCAATACATTGGTTTTGTTGAAACTGATAAGAGAGAAATTCAAGAACTCTTAACCAAACACCCTAACATGCAATATGACATGCTTAAAATATTACAAGAGGAACAACAAAGAATAAACAATGGTCAATCTTCTCAAACCACATAGCAGCTAGTTGAAAATGACACTAGGGGGCAACTATGTCTCAACAACCCCCTATAGCAAGCCATCCTACCTCTATGCCACTAGTTACAGCTAGTACATCCCTATCTCCTGATGTGGTAGCCCTTGTGTAAGAGATAAAATCTCTTCAATCCAAGATGCTACATCTTGAGCAAGGTGCCACTAGACCTATGCAGGCTTTAGATTCTTTTGTTCTTCTATATACACCACTGGGACATCATATTGCTTCTACACCCTTGCCACAAGGTTTTTTTCAACCTAAGCTTACTCTTTATAATGGTAAGGGTGATCCAAAGACACATTTGAGATCTTTTCACATAGCATGCTTGTCTTATGTACCAAATGATTGGCTAATTACCAAGTTACTTCCATAGAGTCTAAATGATTATGCTTTATAATGGTTCTATAGTCTACCAAATTAGTAGGTCAATACATTCAATCCTTTAGCTGACATGTTCCTAGCACATTTTAGTATCAACATTGGTGATAAGGTCTCTTATGCACAAATTGCACAATAGAAATAGAAATCAAATGAGCATCTCACAGACTATGTGCTTCGATATAAAACCATCATGGCTAAGATGACTAACCCCATGGTAGATTAGGAGTTATAAGATCTCTTCAAATAGAGCCTTCTACCATCATTGCATGAATTTATTATGTTTAAAATATTCTCTTCCTTTACTGAATTATGTCATACATTAAAGGAAAGAAAAGTGAAACTCATTTCAATGGGCAAACTCAAGTATACAAGCATTCAAAACACAATAAATAAGAGTAATAGAAAATTCATATACAAGGTCAAAGTCAATTATAACAAGAATTATAATCAACCAATAGTTAATGTGGCTTTAGATCCCCCTCAACATGTGGTTTTATCAACACTTCCTCAGCATGCATTTACCAATCTACTAGTTTCTCCAACCAGAGTTTTATAGCAGTTATTGGAATGTAACATCATCACTCCCCCTCCTATTTGAGAAGTTGACCCAAAAAATCCTCTTCCATGGGGATATGATCATCATGCATTTTGTGATTTTCATAGGGCACCAAGCCACACTACAAATAGATGTGCTAGTTTGAGACATAAGATATAAGACTTGATAGATAACAAACTACTTGATCTTGGCACTTCAATTGAGCTTCGAAAATCTTATCAGATCCATTTCCATAGCATTCTAAATAAGAGAAAGTGGATGCATCAAGTGTTTATCACACATACCATGCACATCCTCCACCAGTTACATACTAGGGACCTTCAATTGAGTCACATCTTTTAAGCACTATAATAGGTGTGTATGTCTAGGGTTCCAACTAGACCTTTGATATCCTTCTCAGATCAGGAGATTAATGAGGATAATTTATAGGAGTATAATGCACTCTTTATTATAGCACATATTCATAATCAACCCATTCATAATGTTCTCATCGATAATGGTTGCAATGTCAACATGTGCAATGTTACATTATTGTAACATTTAGGATATTTAGAGTAGGATATCACTATGATAGATATAGGTATCAATAGATTCAATAGGTACATAAAAAATTTCATTAGGTGAGATTTTACTTCCTTTATAGACTGGTTCAACATGTGTGACCACACATTTCACCATAATTCCCAGTGTAGGAGTTTTTGATATGTTACTTGGTCACCCATGGATTCAAAAAATTTGAGCAGTACCATCTACAATTCATAGATGCATTAAATTCATTCATGTTAATTAGGGTATTATAGTTAGTGAAGTTTCATATGAGTTACCACTACCCAGTTCAAAGCCATCTCCTTTACAGTCACCAGTTCTAACTTCTCCACCAGTTTCAGTTTCCCCACCAGTTACAGTTCTTCCTCAGGTATAGATTTAGACATAGTTGAGGCATCCATCACCAGTATAGAGGTTTCATACACCTCCATATCTTTATGATTCTAGATAGCTTCCATATATAGTATTCACACCCAGAGCAATTTAATTGAGATCTCATGTGTCTACACATAGAGCACACGTTTAGAGAGCTTCTCCTAGTTCCAAATGGGTCCCTAAGAGCCCTATAATTACATACACTTTTTAGAGTTACAAAGGGACCCCATAATTGGTTTCTACTTTATATATTTTAGAACATTTACAATACATATAGCTTTTAGAATCATAGTCTTAGCCTTTCCATCATGCACGATACCTTTATTCAATACAGGACACCATGATAGGGAGTCTCATCTGAGACTCATTAGTTAGTATCATTTTATTCTCAGTTTCTCCTATACGTATCTTATTTAAAAAATACAAAAATAATATAAAATATCAAAAATACCAAAAACATTCAAATATATCCAAAACATAAAAACATTTTGATTTTATGCATCATCCATGCTTTAGATTGTTACTACTATGCTAGACTTACATTTGTTTTTCTATGTTATTATTTGTCAATTTATCTACATTAACATGCTTCACTTGATCTTCTTTGAGTGTGTGTAGTGATATCCAAATCCTTGATTACTTTACTCTACCCATTGAGAGGGCATCCTATTTCCACATTCGAGACACACATTCAATATGGATACCCATTGGGGGCATCTTCTATATGACTAAACCATCCAGGATATGTAATGCATATACCAAATACTCTAGTTATCATGTTTACATACATTAATTACTAATCTTACATAGATTACCATATCGATACTCACTAGTATCTTACATTTATGTATTTCCTAACATATACCTAGTCTTGTACTAACATGTCTTCTATACTTTCATTTCTTGCTTTGATTAGTTAGATGTGATTGCACTTCTAATATATACATGCTTTCCTTTCTTGATTAATATATCTTGATGATTTTGCATTTTCTCAATTCTTGTTCCATGCCTTGTATGTGTTTTAGGGCATTTGTCAATTTCTTATGCTTTTATTCATGTGTGTGCCTTAGAACATTTACCAATGTCCTTCATCTATACTCTTCTATATGATTGTGGCCCTTATGCCAACCTTAATTGTTTAAATTACATGTGTATGTAGCATGTGAACATCTCTTGTGTGCTTCTTTTCCAATTTGAGTGACATGTGCTCATGTCCCTTGTTTGTTTAGCCCCTTAGCCACCCTTATATACATCTTAATTCTTGCTTTGTGTGCTTGTTGTTTGATTTATTTTGATTGTTTGTAATGCCATGATTCATATCATGTATTTTTCCTATTTCCTTGGATGTTATGATGGACATCATGTTCCATCCCTCCTTGCTAATAACTAACAACTAATAACTAACACTTTTGATTCTAGTTCAATACATTACACATGTTATTGCATTATTATATCTATCTAGGCATACCCCTATTGATATAATAATCTCTCAATATAAACCATGATATATCTTGAGATATCTTATTGATTATAATTGCTATATCATGTATATCTCTAGCTTAATACACTTGTAGGGCTCTTTCTTTTGAGGGTAGTCATTACAGTGTATTCATTCCTACCCTCAGAAGAGGGGGCAACAAAAAAGGGTTTTGACATAGAGATCAAAGCTCTTAATTGTTAGAAAATTATTTTTTAGAACACTCAAAATAAAATCTAGACATCAAACCAAGTAGAATAGACTAGGTAGATATTAGAGAATTTAGAACAATTACCAGATTTGGCCTTGGACAATAGTGCCAAAATTGGACTATAGCACTAGATAGTAGGGTGTCCTATTTTTTATGATCCTATCCAAAAAACAAAAAATTATTTTTTCCCAAAAAAATAGAAAATTGAGTTTAGTCACAGGTTCGTCAACTTAGTATAGTCCAAATTTAGCATGTTTTAGTATATTTTTTTGCTCAAAGAATCTAGATATATGGGGCATCATGCATGACTTGATCGCTCTCACTTCTAGTTTAGATTAGGGAGTTGATATAACTTCTAGATCATAATCCTTATTCTAGATACTAATTATTAGATTCAATGTGCATGGCACATTGATCCTCCCCTTTTTCTAAATTTAATTTATTTCCCAAACATTTCTTAGTAATTTTGTGCTTTACTCCATCTATAGGTGGTTGGCATCCTTTTTTTAATTTTGGATTTCATACAAGCTTAACTTCTTAAGTACTTGAGTTCCTGATTTGGCTTCCACATAAGCCTATTGCACTAGTTTTAGAGTGGATTTCATACAAACCTAATCTCCATCTTTCGAAATGGCTAAGAATGGCCTAGTTTCTAGCATACATTTTGCTATCCACGCCAACATTTTTAGATCATCATATATTTATAATATTTAATATCCATCTTATATGACATCTATTTCATATTGGTATTAATTCATATCTTTACTTCATGAGGCAATGATGGTGCCAAAGGATTAGCTAACCTTTGTATTCTTGAGCCACTTATTTAGAGGGATTAGACACACAGTCCAAACATTGATTGATACATGCATTATTCATTAGCTTCACTTAGTAGGTGGTGATGGATTCAAATGCCTACCTTTTCATTCTTGAGCCACTTGTAGGGAATTAAACACTTATCTCCATTCATGATATTACTTTTGGTACAACACACACCCAACACAATCCAACATCACAACTAGTTTTATATTGGTTCATGTACCTGATGAAGTGTATTTGTTCATTTATTTTCCTCTCTCTCTTACCCAAATTTTACATGTTATTATTTTAGATATAGCTTATCTAGTAAGGATTGATCTACTCTATGTTTTTCATTATAGATTCACACTTCACACTATGCTCTTTCTATTCACATCTAGCATCACACAGCTTCATGAGCTTCACCTTTACAAGTAAGTTCAGGTGTGATTTTTATTTTTCCTTTATCCTAGTATTTCACTTTGCTACATCACTAAAATAAAGGTGGGGTAAATTTAGTCATATAAAATGTGAAATTTGGTTACTTAACTTGAGTGTGGCTAATAACACCCAATCCATAGGTCCATCTTGCTTGCTCTCATGACCCTCATAGGCATGTTTTCACTACTTTCTAGTCATCTATAACCTCCCAAACTGAACCCTTGTAGACCCAAATTTCTCTTTTTATGAATAATCCATCCCCTTAGGTCTCTTACCATTATGAAAATAGTGCCCAAACTTGGAATATAACATTGAAACTTAGGGTGTCATGCTTCTAGTGTTGTTGTCTAAGTGCATTTCAACTTCTAATGGTCATATTTTTTTGAATCCTTATCCTAATTCATGTTGACATAATATTAATTAATTTAACCCATGATCATTAAATCCCATATAAAAGGCCATTCAAAGTCCATTTAAAAGGGTTGGTACACATATACAAAAAAAAGCAAGACTACTCAAGTACCTTTCCCTATTCTCTGTATACAGCCATCCAATAGCATTTCAAGCTTATTAAAACTTTTACACCAGTCCTTAGTCATTCCAAGTAAACCGAGTTTCTCATTTACTTACATTTTCATCACACTATTACACCAAGCACTTCAATGGGAGAACTACATATAGCTTAATTCCTCCTCAGAGTATTGGTATGTAGGTAGTGTCTCACACACAAGGTGTGAAGTACATCTAGCATATCCTTTACACACTAACCCCTTTTCCCTATTTTCCAAAGTTCCATTTAATTGTATAGAAGACACAAGCACATGAATAATCAGCTCTATAGGGAGTTTCATTGACAGTGAGGATCTAAAATTTGGTACACAAGCTCACACAGACACTATAAACAAAATCCAAAAAAATCAGATCTCTATAGGTAGTTTGGACAATAGAGGCAAGACCAGGACTATAACATCAGATAGTAGGGTGGCCTATTTTTAGTGGTCTTGTCCAATCAAAAAATGAACTCCAAATTCATATTTGCGATAGTCTCCCAAGACTGTACATATATTTTCACACCTTGTCTCGGTCAAAATAACATAGAATTAGATAAGTTTGATTTTCTCTCTCTCAATACTATTTTTATAAAAGCCTTAACTATAGTCAAATTTTACAAATCAGTATCCTAATTATAGTATATTATTTATTGACTTTATCTACTCAAACCTATTTATTATTTAGGAATTAAAAATCTAATTTCCCAAAAATACTAAATCAATTCACTCAAATTAAAATAGAATAAAACAAAATCAATGGCCCTAGAGAACCCTATATATTAACCATAAGCTTAGGATAACTAATAAAGTATAAATGTTATCCCATGAAGGATTCTATATATGAAAAATAAAAGGATCCTACCATCCCATGACATGTTCCCTACTACCAAAGATACCTTCCAAAGATATTAGTCTATTATGAAGATTAGGTACCTACATGATAAATTATGTGACACTAGTATGTAAGAAGATATATAAAGATAATGATACTTCTTACCCCAATCTACTAGCCTACCACACCCCAATGGACCTCACCTTTATCATGAGGCCAAATGTGAAGTTTAAACTTACAATAGGAGATGTGTCAAAGAGATCACATATTTTAGAGTGATCTAAGTTTTAATATATATATATATATATATATATATATATATTACCTTTAAATTTATTTTTATTATGATAATATGGATTTTAAATCTTTTGGATTTTTCTATTTTCCTCCTCCATATGGATTTATAAAAACTAAACATGGGTTTTAAGATGACTAACACAAGACAGATTACACCTAGCCATTAAAGATGAGAACATAGAGATGAAAATTCATAAAGGATCCTATAATTTCACCTTAAAAAAGTGTGCAATATTGAAACCAACCTTGGTGAGCCCAAAAATGAAACTTAAATATGGGGAGAATCATGAAAATGAACATAGAATAATTGGGTTTTCCCAAGTGCACAAAATGTGTAAGGGAAGATGGTACAATGATATGTAGGTTAAGACATCACCATAAGAGGGGAAAATGTAGATGAATTACATGTATATAAATTTCTATAGTTTTATCATAAGATAATACAAATGAATTTAAGTGAGAAAACACTACTCTCGACTATTGCCTTCTCTTTATAAAAATACACCTAGCTAAGGTTGGGAGAAAAAAATCTATGAAGTAAAATGAAGAATGATGGGAATTTCTTAAGAGGTCCTGGTTTATTTATTAGGTTTTAACATGAAACTCACAAAATAAAAAGGCCAAGAGGCATAAATAATATAAATCTATGAAATGTATAAAATATAAAGTTATGAAGCATAGAAATGATAAAACTATGAATCATAGAAAAGATAAAGCTATGAAGTATAGAAAATATGTCAAAAATCATTAAAGTGTAATAAAAAAACCAAATAATCATAAAGGAAACAATGGGTTGAAAAAATAAAATCAAAATTCTATAAAAATAAAGATGAACATGATGGGCATTTGTGAGGACAACTTGGTTTATTCCCTAGGCCTTACCATGTAACTCACAAATGGAAAAACTAAGAGATGTAAAAATGATAAAAGACCTAAAGACCAAGAAGAGGTAATAGGGTTGATGCTAAGGAACCTAGACGTCAAGATGAAGCAAGGATAAGTTACATAATAAGAGTGTCAACATATAAATTATAATAAATGTTATCTCAAAATAACATAAACTAACTATAAGTAAGAAAGTGATGTCAAAGCATAACATGTGAATACAAGTGTATTTGTTTTGAAAGGTTTATTGAAGCTCAATTTGTTTATTTTTAAGTCACAAGAGGTTATTTATTATTTATTCATTATAAGGATTAGGTATCAATAAGATAATATAATGATGATCGATATCATAAAATGCCCTAAAAGCGTGCATGGAAATATTACCCAAGGGTTGCACTAGGAAAAGGGTGGACATCATAATATGCCCCAAAATGTGTAGGAATAAAAGGTTGGGCATTAAAATAATTCCAAATATGCATGATAATAAAATTATGGTCATTGCAAGTGGCCCCAACCTATCGGTTGTAGGTTGATTGGAGTTAACCTCAAGATCCACAAGCCTAGTAATGATGTGAAATTTTATGTAAATATATAATACAATAGGGAATGTGGAATCTATGTAAATTTAAAATATTTGGTAGGTGTTAGTAAAGTTTTATAAATGGTATTAGTTAAGCCAATAGAGTTTGATGTAATAGAAATGGGCTAAGATGTAATAGGGTGGTTGATACAATTAGGTAGGTGTGAATTGATTTTGACTATATTAGCTAGGCCAATATAGTTGTTTTAAATAAATGGATGATGATAGGTATAGTTTGGATAGTTTGAAGTTTTTTGATTGATAAGAAGAGATATTGAGACTATATCAAGGAAATTTATGTTTTGGTGGATTTAGTTGAGTGGGATAGGGAAAATATGTTGACACATTTTTTGTCATGGCTGATATAGTTAGATAAAATATGGAGAACTATATCAAAAAAATGGGTCATGACCTATGTAGTTGGGTACTACATAATTCAAATTTACAATTGTATCAGTGTACCCAATGTAGTTATCTTGAAGATGAGGTATAATTATAGATGTGTTGTCACATTCTATGTCATGGCTAGTGTAGTTGCTTGTAACGGAGGAATGAATTAGAAATGTATTGATATATTCTAAGATGTGGTTGGTGGAATAATTTATAACAAGTTGTAATTGAATGGTATCGAGCTAGCCTATACAACTAGATTTAACTAAGTGTAATATAATTGTATCGACATAGCTGATACAATTAGAAATAAATGATTGTAAATATTTAGATGATTTTAAAGAGTTTGAAATGGAAAGTAAACCTATAGGATAGGTATGATAAATCCTATAAGTTATAGGATAATAATAAACATGACTTATAATGTGTTTTGGAATAGACATTTAAACTAGGTGTTCTTCATAATTTGATGGATTGAAAAAATCTAATTGT
Source organism: Torreya grandis (assembly GCA_037957365.1). NCBI lineage: Eukaryota > Viridiplantae > Streptophyta > Pinopsida > Cupressales > Taxaceae > Torreya > Torreya grandis. Next base: position 3,990,973 of record JARHVA010000129.1, on the reverse strand, counting down.
ATAGGATAAGTTTGAATGTGAATTGAAGATTGATTATTCATCCACCTAAAATATTCCAATGGTTAGAGTGAATTGATGAAACCATGCTCATAATTTCTTTATTTGTAATTAGGGTTGGTAAACATGGGAAAATCATAAAATTGATTTGCATCCATGTTGTAATAATCATCAATGGAAGGATCATCTTCTTCACCCCAAGTATAAGGATTATTGGGATCATATGCAAGAAGATCGCTTCAAATCATGTGAGAAATGGGGAAATCATCATGGGGATTTTCATCAATGATATAATTGTCATCATGGGTAATATTTTATCTCATAATATGTTCTTCACCTACATCATAAGAATCATCATCATAGATGGGAAAATTTTGATATTAATTTTCAATAATTTGAGAAGTACAAGAAAAAGGGGTCCTCTTCATGTTAGGATCATCACAAGTGGGAGGTTCATCATAAATAGGAATATATGCTATAATTCAAGGGTATTCACCTCCATAATAATAATCATCATCGTAGATGAGAAAATTGTGATATTGATTTTCAACCTTGTTAGAAGTTTCAAAAATTGGATAATCATAAATGAGAAGATTTGTAGACACCTAATTCTACCAGTATAGTGTCATAATTAACTTTGATTAAAATTGACACACTAACTCAATCACCATCCTAAATTATAATTTCTCACTAACATCACCTCCCCTCTTTTTTTAATAATTAATTAATTTATATTAATTAATTATCCATCAACACATAATTCTACAAAACTAATTAAAATCCAGAATTTCCACCTCATCCAATATCATCTATGTTTCTCTCAACCAAGTGTTGAGTCATCTAATTAAATTTTTAACTTCCTCAACCAATTATTGAGTCACCATTGAACATTTCAACTAACTTGATGAATTATCCAATTACCTTGACTCATTCCTAAGACATTTTCAACTACCATATAACCTTTACCTTTTCTCTCACGCACATGGGAATTAGTCATCATCTATTAAGATGAGGAATCAAATCTAATCGTTGATAATTATAATTATCAAATAAACTTATATTATTCATAATCATTAATCTCCCCATCCACAAGCCTATAAATATAAGTGTTATCTTCCATTTTCATCATCCACCTTGAATCTATCAAATTGATATCAAATTTATCTTATGTGTCCATTGAGAATCTAAGCTATTTTCACCTATATGCTACCCAATTCACCTTTTTTTCATAAATTAATTGAACACCCACATCCAATGAAGCGATATCAAAACACATGTTCATAATGGATAAGGTGATGAGTGTATTTTACATGTTTTATAAGTATCTTATTATCTAGCTTTCTTTCATTTTTGTTGCTCAATATGAGGTTTTAGTTTAGATTTAGAATATGATTTGCATTAGTTTAATTTCTTAGCTTGCATTAGAACTCTAAATTTTTAGCTATCACATTTAGCATGCCTAATGGGACCTTTCTCACATTTTATTTATCACAATTACATTCTTTAGGATTTTTTAGTTGTTTATGTTCTCTTTTAAATTGCATTGTTATTTAAAATTAGTCTTCAAATTTTTTTTTTAAGTTTTCAAATTTGTTTTTGGAATTTTTTTCATGGTTTCACGTCTCTGCATAATGGCAATTTTGTTTTGTAGAATGGTGGGTTTTTATAACATTTCAAAAAGTTTTTAAAACATCTCAATCATTTTATTCCTGGTAGTTTTTTGGGTTTTCATTAACTATTTTTTGGATTTTTGTTTAAAATTTCTAACTTTTTTGACCTACTGACATCTAATTTTCATTTTTTCTTGTGTTGTTCTCTATTTTTTTTTCGAATTTTTTAGAATGTTGGTTTTGTATAATTTGTCGGTAAGTTCACTCTACATAATGATACAATTTCAGTGCAAATCATGGTGGTTTTGTCAAACTATTTGATGGTTTAATTGTATGTCATTTGTCTTATATTTTTGATAATCTCTCTTCTCTTTCTATTTTTACTAATTTTACAGCTTACTAGCATTTGATTTTTCCTATTTTTCTTGTTTCTAGACTAGTATTTTTCTATTTTTTATGCCTGTAGAATGATAGTTTTGTGCAAAATTTTGTGAGGATCCTTTTGCATAGTTTACAAACTATAAAAAATAAGTTAAAAATGAAATGAACTTTGGAAAATAACCCAAAATAACCTTTAGACCATAGGCCAATTTGAAGGAGAAACCTCCTTTAATCAAGCTTGATATAATAATATATGTGGATGCCTTCATTAGGCCTCAACACTTACTTAAATACTAAATCTATTATAAAAACTACTACGTCCAATGTATGTGTGATAATTTAAATATGCTCAAAGGATGACTTACAAATTATATACATCCATAACAAATAATACGCTAGTAATGCAAAGAGAAGGGTAGGACACAAGTTCTTAACACCCCTCCACCTTAGAAAAGGCTTTGTCCTCAAAGCTTTAGATGTGGGAACTGTTACTAAATTTGGAATAGTGTTTTCCATGTTGCATATTCTAATTTCATGTTATGTCACTGGATTAAGACTTCCATGATTGAGTAGTTGTGAATTTGGTAGGTACACCTATCTAGGAATATTTCTAGTTCAAGAAGGATGGAGCCTTCATTATCAAGTTCTAGTAAAATGTTTTGCACTCTAATGATGGTTCCAAGAACTTTCTTCAAATAGGAGACATGAAAGACTATGTGAACTTGAGAGGAAGGTAGAAGCTCTAACTTATAAGTGATAGACCTAATCTATTGAAGAACCTTATATGGCCCATAAAACTTCAAGCAAGCTTATGATGCCCTTTAGTTTAGGTATGATTACTTGTGTGGTTGTACATAAATAAAAACCATATCACTAGGTTGAAAGGCACACTCAAAGTAGTTTTGATCAGCCTACTACTTCATTTAGTTATGTACCAAATGGATATTTCCTCACAAAGTGCTAAGAATCTAATCCCAATGTCTGAGAGTAATGTTGAATGCATGAACTAATGAACTATCTGGGGTATATGGAAGAAGTGTTGGGGGAATTTGACCATAAACCATTTCATTTAGAGTCATTTTAGTAGAAGTGTGGTAGGATTTATTATACCACCATTCTATGAGGGGAAGCTACTTTTCCCATTGTTTTTGTTGTTTTAAAGTAAATCAATGAAGGAATGTTTCCAAACATTTATTGATAATTTCTATCTAGCTATATGTTTGGGGGTGATACCTATAGCTCATCTTCAATTGTGTTTCTATGTGTCAAAATATTTCTATCCAAAAATGGTTGGTGTAAGCTACATCATGATTGGAGATGATTGAAAAAGGGATGCCATGAAGATGGAAGATCTGATCCAAGAAAACTTATGTGACTATGCAAGCTATATAGGGATGGTTGAGAGCACAAAAATTACTATATTTGGAGAGGTGGTCCACCAAAAATATGACCATTATTTTTCCTCTATATTTAGGGATCCCTTCAATTAAATCATTATAAATATCTTTCCAAATCCTAGTAAGAATGGGCAAGGGCTTGAAAAAATTAGGAATCATTATTGTTTCACCTTTGTTGTATTGGTAGGTATCACATTTGGCCACCATTTATTTAATTTCCCCTTTCATCCCCTTATAAAAGAATTTTTGATGTGCCTATTCATATGTTTGAGAAATATTAAGTCCCCTACTAATGGAGAAGAATGGATTGCATATAATATGGAATGATGAAGGTTTTTGCTATGGGGAAGCACCAAACAATGCTTATATCATAGAGAAGCACCATCCCATGAATAATATGGTAATATAGAGGGGTTAGTGGATAATTTTTGAATGAGGTTGTGTAAGGAGGGATCATTTACATACCCTTGGTGTACAAATTCCAACAATTTAAAATGGGCATGGAGATGGCAGAAAGGACAGTCTGGTCCTTGAATATGCATGAGAGAACATCAGCCATAACATTGTCTTTACCTTTTTTGTGAGTGATCTCATAATCATATCCCATGAGTTTATTAACCCATTTATTTTTTTCTAGTGATGATACCCACTATTACAAGAAATATTTAAAAATTTTATGATTAGTTTTGATGCAAAAATGATTCCCAAGTAAGTATGGCCACCATTTTTGTATTACATGTAGAATTGCCATCATTTCCTTTACATATGTAGACAAAGCTAGATTTTGTCTAGAAAAGGCTTTGATAGTTAAAGTAATGGGATGACCCTCTTTGATAATAATATCACCCATGCCATTACCATAATCATCACTTTTGATGATTAAAGTTTTGGTGAAGTTTGGCATGGCCAAAATTAGTGTGTTACACAAGCCTATTTGAGTGCCATGAATCTTTGGTCAGTTGCAACATCTCATGTGAATGCATCCTCCTTCAATAAGTAAGTCAAGGGAGTCGTTTTATTTCCATAATCCTTGATAAACTTGTGTTAGTATCCTATAAGGCCTAGGAATACATGAAGGTTCTTGAGGGTTGTTGGTTGAGGCCAATGTTACATGGCACTAATTTTTTCTAGGTCCATATAGACCTCATTGATTAAAATAATGTGCCCTAGATATTCAACATCTTCTTGACTGAATTAACACTTGGACTACTTAGCACATAATTAATTATATTCTAGAATTTGTAATGTCCTATCAATATGCTAGAGATGTTTGTCCCATGTACAATTGTGGATCAAAATATCATCAAAGAAAACCAAAGTAAATTGGTGGAAGAAAGGTAAGAAGATTTTATTCATTAGTGCCTAAAATGTTGAAGGGGAATTTGTAAGTCCAAATGGCATGACCAATAATTCATAGTGATCATCATGAGTATATAAGGTTGTATTTAGAATATCATCAACATGCACATGGATCTGATGATAGCCTAAATGAAGATCCAATTTGGAAAAAAACATTGCACCATACAGCTCATTGATGACGTGAATTGGGAATTTATCTTTGATAGTGAGGTGGTTAAGGGCATAAAAATAAATGCAAAGGCACCAAAACCCATCCTTTTTATGTAAAAAATCATTGGGGAGGAGTATGGGTTAGTTCTAGGGTGAATAATTCTAGACTTGAGTTATTCTCTTACCAGCTACTCATTCTTAGTCTTTTACATATGGGGATAGCAATATGGTCAGATGTTGGGTGGGATACTTCCTAGAAGGAGTAGAATGAGATGATTTTTAGGTCATGAATGGGGAAAACCCATTGGATATATAAAAATGGTTACATGATTGTTGAGGATATCTTGTAAATTAGTAGGGTAGTTAGTAGCAGAGGGGAGCTAGAGTTGGATGGAGTGCAATTGGGCAATGACCCCATGTGAGCCTTTCTTCTAAATATTTTACATGTAATGGGCGATAATGATGTGATAATATCTAGGTAATAACCATTTTAAGGTATTATTATAGCCACTATATATGAATTACATCCAAAGCTCAGATAAATCCCATAGAGTATGTCCCAATGGATGGAGACACTACACCCCTAAGACCATATCACATCCTAAGGGTAGGGCAAACATATATGAGTGAAGAGTGTAATCACCTCTCATGATATGCACATTCCTACACTTCCCTTTACATGGAAATGGTCCCCCATTATTAATCATGACTTCAAATATAAAATAAGGGTGTACAAAGTCATGATTAATAAAATTATGAGTGCTTCCAAAGTCACTAAGGATTATGAGAGGGATATTTTGAAATAACCCCTTGAAATTCATGGTTTTATGGGTGGTAACACCTATTATTTCATGTAGAGAGATCTTAGGTTGAGTCTCCTAATCCATTAAGTCCTCTAAGGGGATTTTTTCTACTTGATCATACTGGAATTCCTAGATATGAAGCTCATTATATTGCTCTAGCAATTATTCCACATCTAGAAAGTAGATATTTTATGTAATACACATGTGAACCTTAACCCATTTGTCATCATAATTATAACATAATCCTTTCTCCTTATGATCCTACATCTTTGACTTAGTAAGGCACTTGACTAGTGTGGTTATGGTTGGCCATTGGTTCATTGTGTTCTTTACGAGTGGGAAGTGAGAGGTTGATGATGTGCTGAGAGTTTATCTTATGCTAACTTAGCTAGACCCAAGGTGTCCATCATGGTGTTGGGATGAAATATTTTCACCTTCAACTATATTGGCTCTTTAATGCCACTAATAAAATAACTCTTGAAGAAATCATTTGATAACCCTTAAGTGTGATTATCTAGTTTCTCAAATTTAATTTAATAATCATGAATGGTGCCTATCTAGTGAAGTTTAGTGAGAGATCCTATAAATTCCTCAAATATCAAGGAACCAAACTTTCTCAGAAGTAAGGATGCAAAGCTTTTCCAATCAAGGTCATAATTCAACTTGAGGTACCAATGATACCATTGAAGTGATTCTTATTGTAAGTAGAAAGAAGCAATTGGTACTTTATTGACAAATTAAGTATTGTGAAGGTTGAAGAATTACTTAGCTCGATATATCCATCTAGTACGATTTGTACCATTGAACCTTATAAATTCTATCTTGGGCCCACATGATGTGTGGGGAGAAGATAAATTATTCTCTAAAGAAGACTTTGTAATTTTTTGAGCAAATGGTTATTTTGTTGATTTAGCCCATGCATCATATCAATTAACTCAGTGACTTGGGATTTAAATATTGTGATTTCTTCCTTGATACATGGTCATAAAATAAATTTTTTAATTTGGACTCAATTGAAAGGGGTAAATGTACTTTTATTTATTTATTGGCATATTTTGGTTAGGGTTGACAAAGGCAAGGACAATTTCAAAATCATAATTGAAAAACTAGAAAATTTATCCAAGAGGGAAAAAAAAGCATAAAAGGGAAAGGAATATTGTAGGAAAGTTTTGATGTAAGAGGGAAAAAATTAAATAAGTTATGTCAAAATCAAAAAAATGAGAATTTTTTATAATAGAAGTGGAATTTGGATATGGACCCTCAAGGAAAAAATGTCCAGAATGGAATTTCAGGTGTTCCAAGAAATTTTGAGAATCAACAGAACTATAAATGGAGAGATATGGCAAAAAAATAGTTTTTTTTTGAAAAATTAATTGCCTCTTGGTTGGTCCTACTAAAATATTGTATGCAAGTATGTTGTAACCAAATATTCTCAACTATGATCACTTTGTTATTGGTCTTATAAAACTATTGTGTTGGATATGGGCCCCAAGTCTATTTGGTTGCCTAAGGGTTTTAAGGAGTCTTTATGGTCACCAATGTTGTTTGAATGAGTACTAATCTCCAAAAAAAATTTGGCCACAAATTTACCCATAAGTGATAGATCTTTGTTTACCTCAAGGGTGAAAACTAGTCAGTTGGGATGGGGATACTACCCTTTTTGGTGACAAGTCCACTTGATGGGATAGCTAATTCAAGGTTTATATGGTACTCCTTATAATGATTTTTAGGGCTTATGCCCAAGCACTTCCCATATTTATGTGGAGAGATATTTACCCTTATCTGAACCTGCAATGAATATGTAGAAAATAAAGGTAAGGAAAAATATTTTTGTAAATGGCACAGCTCCTAGAAAGCCACTATTGAAAAAACATTTCTCCAAAATCTACCCATAGGCAAAGAAAATGCTCTGATACCATAAGTGATGATCCTTTTGCATAGATTTATGAACTATAGAAAATAAATGAATAATGAAATGAACTTTAAAAAATAACCTTTATATCATAGGCAACTTCAAGGGGGCAACTTCCTTTGATCAAGATTGATACAATAATATTTGTGGATGCCTTCATTGGGACTCAACACTTACTTAAATATTAAATCTATTATAACAACTATTACTTTCCATGTATGTGGGATAATTCAAATATGCTCAAGGGATGACTTTCAAAGCATATGCATACATAGTGAGTAATACACTAATAATGAAAAGAGAAGGGTAGGACACTAGTTTCTAACACATTTTTATAGTTTCATTGGTTAGAACAATAGTTTTGGTAGACATATCAGTGGGTTTGTGCAATATTTTTATGGTTTTATTTAACATTTTGACAGTTTTTCTCTTTGCATGTTTATTTGGTTTTTATGTTTTTCACTACTTTATTAGTTATATTATGTTTCTATAATTTTTTATCCCTACGTAATATCAGTTTTGTTTTATAGAGTTAGTTTTTTTCTTTATTTTTTTTTTAATTATCTTTTTGGCTAACTTTTAGGTTCCTTGGGTTTTCTAGCTCTTCATAAACAAATTACTACCTATTTTGTGTAGGACACTTACCAAATAATTGAAGAGTAAAACCCAAAATAAATTTTTATTATTACTAACCTTTCTTATTTGAAGTATTTTTTTAAAAAAATTAGTAATTAAGTCACATTTTCATTTATCATAAAGCTTCATGTTTGTATCACATAGGGTTATGTATGCTCTTTCCTTGACATCACATTGGCAACAATACCTAGAAATAAGAGACAAGTATCAACTTATTTTAGTTTTTTATTTTTTTCTAGGGACTCTCTCAACCATGAATTTCACCACCACGTGGTAGGATAAACCCTATGTACCAACAAGGTATATAAATCAAGGAAACTCTATTTCAATTGCCTAAGAAGTTGTGTGTTTTAAGCAAATCAAAAATAGCTCTTATGACTTTGTATTACCTAGGTTACACTTATGTGTATTCTCTTTCATTGGCATCACATTGGTGATAATACCTAGAAATAAGAGACAAGTACCAAAATTTTTTTTTCTAGGGGCTCTCTTGACCATGGATATCACCACCATGGGGTAGGCTAAACCTTATGTACCAATAAGGTATATAAATCAAGGACCCACTATTTAAATTGCCTATGAAGTTATGTGTTTTAAGCACATAATGATATGAGAGGATTCTATGCTCTAATATCCAAGGTTTTAATGATAAGCTTAAAGTTTGATTTTTATGACATCAACCTATAGAAATCTTATGGCTAGATTGGGCACATTGGGATTAGACCCATTTGTGTGCATCTATTAAATCAAATTCTTCCATTGTTTTGGACCTTAACATACTAAAACGGATATATAGGACTCCCCTTTAGATAATCTTGTATAAACCTTAATCTTTAGGATATCCATTTCAATTATTTGAATTATAATGCATCAGTAATTGATTAGCTATGATAGATTATTCTCAACTTACCCTTGAAATTGGGTTAAATGGGATATAGGTATGGTTCTACCTCTATATTTAGTGCTATAAAACATTAAGATAACACTTTATAATGGATGAGTTAGTATATATGAGAGCCTACAAGACATTCAAGTCTTTTTGCCTAGTTTTATCCTTTTATGTGACTTGCATGTTTCTTTTTGTTTAAAGTAGAGCTTGTTTGTTCTTTTATTTTTTATTTTTTACATCCTTGTGAATACCATGTACTTGAAGTTTTTGTGTTTTAAAACCAAGTTTAAATTATTTAAAATCCAAAATCATACATCAATAATGAGAGTCCAAAATCCAAAAAATTCTTGTCAAATATTTATACTTTCAAGTTCTTAAATGTTGTAGGTTTTGAGTCAAAATTTCAAAACAATGTCTCCTATCACAATAAAAATGGCCTCATTGAATAATCATGGATTTAGAGAATAATCTTTTGGAAATGATCCTTTCCAATTTGGAATCCAAGAACATCATATTGATACCAATGACAATGTTGATGATCAGGGACCTTATCAAGATGAACATACCCATGAGGTAGCTTTGTATAAAAATCCACCACCTCAAATCATGAACTATCTCCTAGAAAATAAATATGAGGTATTGTTATAACTTTTTTGTCGAGGAGCTAAGTTTCCTTAGAATTTTAATCCCAAAACTTATCACTCTTAATTTCAAATAAGTAAACCACACATCCCATCGAAGAACAAGGAACATCTAGTGATTCCATAGGGAATAGAAAATCACTTGTAAATTATAATAACACCAATCAAAATGTCTCCCACACTTACTTTCATAAAGGTAAGGAATTTAGAGATGAAACATATCAATAAAGTCATGCATTTTCCATTGAATATCATGTCAAAAACTTATAAAGGGAAATAGTTGAGATTAAAGCTAACATGTCAAGCAATCATCTAATCAATCAATCAATAAATAAATATACAAATCCTAATTTGAATGCATATTTAAATTTAAATCAATCAATCAATCCAAATCCAAATCCTAATTTGAATTTGAATTCAAATTTAAATCAATCAATCAATCACAATCTAATCCAAATATGAATATGTATTTGAATTCAAATAAAACTTTCAATCAAAATTTGAATGTCCATTTGAATTTAATCAATAATATGAATCAAAATTTGAATACCAATCCAACTAATCAAAATTTCAATGTCAAATTAAATACCAATCCATCCAATCAAAATTTGAATGTTAATTTGAATACCAATCCAACCAACCAAAATCAAAATTAACATTTTAATTTTAATTATAATCCAAACAATCAAAATCAAAACCAACATTGCATTTCGAATATTAATATCAATTCATTTCATTTTTCAATACAAATTAGTTTACAAGTTAATCATCTAATCCAATTTCAAACCCAAATTCAAACCAAACATCACCATTCAAGGATGTGGAATTTAGCCAAGAATGGAAAAGCATGAAAGACAAGATCCAATGGCTATAAGATGATAATTATTCCAAAATCAAATAGTTTAAGTTTGAATAAATTTGTCCACACCCCTTTGACATTACTATGATGATGGTACCTTTTCCTTCACATTTTTAACCCCCAAATTTTGATAAGTACATATTAAAAAGATATCTTAGATAACATCTTAAATAGTTTTATATGGCATGCTTATACATTGCTTATAGCAATGATTGTCTATTAAGACTCTTTCCACATAGTCTAGGGGCTCAAGCTCTAAAGTGGTTTTTACACTTACCTAAAGGATCAATCACAACCTTTGAGAGCTGTTCCAAAAAAAATATTAGTCAATTTCCCTATAATTTTGAACATTATTTGACCATGTTAGACCTATATAACACCAAACAATGTAATGGGGAGACTTTTGCCTCTTTCTTGCAAAGACGACATGCCTTGGAAAGTTGTTTCCCATTATCATCTCCCAAAAAAAACTTTAAAATATCTTTATAAATAATCTTAATTCAAAACTGGCCTATCAATTACAACTCCATTATGCTACATCCTTTGATGAAATCATAGAAAAAGGCATTCAAATTGAAAGAGCTTTAGTTTCCAAGGGTGTCATTAAAAAAATTAAAACAAGATAATTCTTCTTCAAACAAAAATAAAAAGACTAAGTTCTATGCAAATAACAATAACATGGTAGGAGATGGTGTAACCTACGTTAAACAAATTCAAAACACCCAATCTATCAACAACATTTTTGTACCAAGTGATCAACCTTGACAAGATAACTGGAAATGAAAATTCACTCCTTTGGGAATGTCATATGATGTAGTATTTTAAAATTTGGTAACCACAAACATGATCAAGTTCTCCCATACCAAACCCTTTGATGAAAACATTCCAAAACCTAAGTGGTATAAAGATAGTGAATATTATGATTACCACAAAATCAAAGGTCATTCCATAAACTATTGTATGATACTCAAACACTATAGCCAATATCTTATTGATAATGGTGGCATAGAAGTAAAGGATGATGCATAAACTTCCAACAATCAAAATCTAGGGATATATCAAGATCCCTTTATAAAACATGATCAAGGGCATACTAATCAAAACCCAAATCAAAATCAAATGAATAATTTCAATCAAACCAATCACCCCTTTGATTTTATAATCAATCACATTAATTTTATGGATCATCATATTTATCTATTTATAATTAAATCCTAATATTGTGCCATCACTATGAGACATACAAATATTACCCTTTCAAGTTTACCTTCACCTAATATTTAAGGAAAACATAACATCATAGAGTAACTTTTAAAAATTGTATTCCAAATTTCCATCTTGGATCTTCTCAAGACGTTTCCCATATATAAGGACATTTTGTATGACATATTGCAAGAATCCAAATTTATAAAAAAATATCAATCCATCCAACTTCCAAGTGTTTTTAGGACATTTGTCCCCAAAAAATCAAGTGATTTTTTATCATTCAAATATTTCACCCATGGGTTCATCCCATAAGTTACCATTATACATAGAAGTCTTCATTTCCAAGTATAAAGTAAAAAGGGTGTTTATAGACAATGGGTCAAGCCTAAATCTATGTACATTAAGTTTGATGAATCATTTAGGACATTATATGTTAGTGTTAGATCTTAATTCCATTACTATAAAGGCATATTATAATAATGAGCACTAGCCAGTAGGAACTATCTGTCTTCCACTTATGGTGGGGCCTATCATTCAAGAAAACCCCATCCATGTTCTTGATCTAAATCTACGATACAACCTAATCCTTGGTTGTCCATGGATCCATGCCATTAATTCCATTTCATCTACCCTCTAATAATGATTAAAGTTTTCATATGGTCTATAAGTTACCATTTCAAGTGATCCTCAACCCTTTCAATATTATAAATTATTGAAAAGGAGATATTAAAAATCCAATTATTTACCATTCATTGAGTATACCTATGAACCTACCGAGGAGTCACCAAAGCTTTCTAATTAATACATCCTAATGAGTTACTCTGTACATCTACCAATCAACCATCAATGTCCACATCCAAGTCCACATGTCCACCATCTAGATTTTCTATTGTGGAGGGATGTATAGGAAAATATAAAATTCATGATGCCCATTATCTAGGCAAAATTCATATTTTCCCAAATAATCATGGTAGGCCCCATCATTGAAAACAAACACAAGTGGTTCATAATATTGTCAAAACTTCTTTTGTGGAAGGTAGGTTTCTTTTTGACAAAAAAATTAATCATTCAAACCCCTCTTGGCTCTATTATGATGAACTAGTTATGTGTTTCCAAAGCAATCAATATACTATACCAAAATTCATTATGTGTAATATCATGAATAATAAATGAAAAGGTCTTGGCCTCTATGAACAAGGTCTCATCCAACCTATAATATCTACAACACATGAATCCTTTCACGATATTGGATTCAAACCATGTGGTGTGAACATATGCAACTATGATAGTGACTCTTCTTCCACATCTAAGAAAGCCTCTTCAGACATCGAAATGAGTTTTATTTATATTTTATTTGAATAATTAACCATCACCAACCTATTACATGATAATGCCATTTTAACCATCGAGTTAGGCTTTCCATAGCTTATCTTATGAGACCAACAACAACAACCCTCACTTGATCATTTTCATAATGATGAGGCCATATCTAAGTTTTTGAGAATTAGAGATCATATACCAATAGGATATCATAATAAGGTTTTTTCAATTCAATTGGATAATTATGCATAATTTGTGGAGCTTGCAACTTCTACTCATCCACACCATCCTACAAATAGTATAGTTTGGTTTACAAAACTACCAAAAGATGTAGCTACAACATCTACAATATCAAATGAAGGCATCCCTATTCAACAAGATCTTGAGGAGGAACTTAATTTTTCTTCACTTTAAACAAATTTTAAATTAGAATCCACTTTATTAATTAAAAATACCATTGACATCAATATTTAAACTAAAATTTCCTAAAATGGGGAAACTTGTTGCTTCCCTTCATCAAGAATAAAAATCCAATCTGACTCTATTCCTCAAGGAATTTTTAGATGTGTTTGTGTGGTCAATATGCAGACATTCTAGGGTTAGATCCTTCACTAGTTGTTCATTGCCTTGTTGTACATAAAGATACAAAACTAGTTAAATAAAAACTTAGAAAAATGCATCCAAAGGTGGCACTACATGTGAAGGAAGAGTTATAAAAATAGTCAAAAGTTGGATTCATATGACCAATAGACTACTGAGAGTGGGTATCCGATATAGTACCAGTCTCTAAGAAACCATTATGGATCAAAGTCCACATATTTTAAGGATATCAATAAATCATGTCCTAAAGATGATTTTCCTTTATCAAACATAGAAATGATTATTGATTCCACATTAGGCCATTAAAATTGGTCCTTAATGGAAAATTATTAAAGGTACAATCAAATCAAAATAGCTCCTAAAAACTAGCATAAGACAACATTTATAACACCTTGGGGCATGTTTTGTTATCAAGTAATGTCATTTGGCCTCAAGAATGTTGGAGCCACTTATCAATGTGCAATGACAGTTATATTTCATAATATGCTCTATGATATTGTTGAAGATTATGTAGATGATATTTTGGTAAAATAAAAAATTGAAGTATATCATCTTATGGTACTCCACAAATTTTATGAGCAGTTGAGAGAAAATAATGTTTATCTTAATAAAAATAAGTGTGTGTTTGGGGTTACTTCAAGTAAGCTCTTGGGTTTCATTGTATCACAAATAGGTATAGAGGTGGATCCTAAAAAGGTCACAACTATCACAAAAATTCCTCCACCAAAAAATCTCAAGTAGCTTAGATATTTCCAAGGTAAGATTCAATACATCTAAAGATTCATATCACAGCTTGTAGACATATGTGATCCTTTCACTCTTATTCTTAAAATAACATTGCCTTTCATTAAAATGAGGAAAGCACACAAGCATTTGAAAATATTAAACAATACCTAGATAATCCATGAGTCCTAATGCCACAAACTCAGATAAAACCTTTGATCTTGTATATCTCAACAACACGGTATGCATTGGGGTCATTGTTAGCATCACATGATGAAGAGGGAATACAAATAGTAGTATATTATCTGAGTAGAACATTGGTATCCTATGAACTAAAGTATATTGCAATAAATAAATAATTTTTAGTTATTTTTTTTTACCTCACAATTACATGCTTTATAATCAAACCAAAATCATTACATAATTTGATTCATTTGAGTGTCTCCTTTCCAAATCAGATCTAACAGGGAGAATATCTAAGTGGGTTATGTTTCTAAGTGATTTTTATATAAAGTATGTCAATAAAAAATCTATCAAATGAAAAGTACTCATAGATACCTTGGTAAAAGCACCATTTACATATGTCAATCCTCTCATCATCGATTTTCCATATGAAACTATCATGTCCTTATATGGATCATTATAATGGAAGTTTTACTTTGATGGGTATTTTACAAGTCATAGCTTAGGGGTATGTATTTTTGTCATCACTCCACAAGGTGATCTCATTTGAAATAATTTTTGATAGGATTTCTTATACTAATAACATAGTATAATATGAATCTCTTATGTTTGGACTCAAACTTGTAACTCAATGGAACATATAACATCTCCTAGTTTTTGGGGATTCTTAGCTAGTCATCAAATAAGTAATTGATAAATACCAAGATAAATATGATAAAATAATTCTTATAAATGGATGATGGATAGTCTTAAATAGTGATTTCATTCCATATAATTTGATCAAGTTATTTGATTCAATAATAGGGTAGTTGATGTTATGGCCACAATTGATTCACTCCTAGGCATGTATCCAGATGATAGCCATGGCAAATTAGTTGTTGATAAATTGATGTGGCTAGTTTATGATATACCTAAATATAAAATGGAATGTGAGAGTTTTGGTCCTACTTATTCTTGGTACTAGGATATATACACATGCATTCATGATAATATATTTCCCCCAACTTATCCCACAATCACAAGATATCCTTCATCTAGCGAGCTTCTCATTTTACCATCTTTAGAAATACATTATACCCTAGGGGTTTTTAATTTTGAATAGGTGGCCTTAGTCATTAAGTAATTTCATAATTATATTTGTGGTACTCATACTAGTAGTATGGTCCTTGAAAATAAGCTTCTACATGTTGGATATTATTGGCCAACGATTGAATCCGATTCATGTCAGTATGTCAAAAAATGTGTCCCTTGCCAAAAACATGGTGATCTAATCCATAAATCATAATAAGATTTGCAACCCATTACCACTCTATAGACCTTCTCCACATGGGTTTAGACCACATTATAAATATCAATCCCAATTATTTTGATGGTCATAATCATATAATCATCACCATTGATTACTTTACAAAGTGGGTTAAAGCCATTTCATTAACCTATGGAACCGATAAACAAATTTCCAAGTTTGTCTTAAACCATATATATATATATATATTTTACAATATTTATTATACCATTATATCAAATAATGATAAGTCTTTAAAAAATAAATATGTCAAATGAATATTCCAAAAGTACCATATCAAACACAAATGGTCCACACTATACTATCTCCAAGGCAATGGTCAAACAAAGACATCAAATAAAAATATCCAAAACATATTAAAGTACATTGTCAATAATGTTGGTCATGATTGGGATTATAGCTTTACCTTGCTTTGTGGGCTTACCATACTATCATCCACATACCCATAGGAGCAACCCTATATTACCTTGTTTATAGTAATGAGTCCATATTACCTAAGGATATCAAGCTTCCCTCCTTAAGAATCTCTCTACAAAACTATATTGATGAAGAATCCTATCGCATCTTAAGTTTTCATGAGTTCATTCTCCTAGATGAGAAATGACTTAATGCCCTTAACCATCTTTAAGCCTATTAAAATCATCTCCATTATAGCTATAATAAGAAAATCAGGGCAAGAGATTTTGAAATCAAATATCTCATTTTAAAATAAAACCAATAGAATACCAATTTCAATCATGAAAAGAAAGGCAAGTTTGAACCTAATTGGTTAGGTCCATACATCGTCATTGTCAAATATGGATCGAGTGTTTACAAACTAGCAATATAATAAGGAGAATATTTTGATGAACCTATGAACATCATGCACTTTCATGCCTAAACTACTCTAGTGATGATGATGATATATATATATATATATACAAACAAAAAAAATAATCCAAAAATGAAAACTATTCTTATGGCACTTTGGATAAGTACCATGGTGAAAACTAGTTTTTGGTGCCATTGGTAGACCATTATCTATATACACCCTAGTTACTTGGGGTCATCCCCTACTATTATCCATTTTTATATATATCCCTATTCATTTATGTAAATATCATATTTTCAGTTTCCTATGATGTTTTAGTTTAAGGTTTGATATATTACGTGGTTATGCCTTTGCTCATGTTTTTGGTAGAATCTTTTACATAATCCTTAGATAAAACCCTACATAAACATAATAGCACATCTATCCAACATCACTCCAATAATGAAAATACTTTTCCATAATAAAACCCCATCATCTATTAACATTTCTTTGGAGGGTATGTTTCATCTAATCATCACAATCTTACCTAAATATCATCACTTCCAATCTCTTCCCTCACTAGGAGAACTACATTGACTTGAGGTCCACATGGACTATATAGGTAGTACTTAAATACATATCTAGGGTTAACTCAGCCACCACCATCACCCAAAAATCTAATAACATCTTAAAATAATATAAAATCCCTAAAAATATGAGAAAATCACAAAACTAATCTAAAAATAAAGTGTCCTTAGTCAACGTATCCTAGTTATCCTTTACATGAATTCCCATTAGATTTTTAATATTGTCAAATATCTCACACCTAAAAGGGTTATACTCTAGCCAAGGACATGTAAAAATAAATTTGTTTACTTTTTTTTTCATTTACTTACTTTTTTGTTTGTATAAAATCATTTATTTTGCTTACTTGCTTGTATTTTTGTTTGTTTACTTTCTTGTTTGTTTTCCTTACCTGATTTCATTGTTGTAATTTTTTTTTATCTTATTATTATTTTTTTTCCTTGTTAATTATATATCACTATGAGAATTACAAATGGTGTTATTATTATCTTCTATATCATGATGCACTAAGTCTTGCACTTGTGATTCTATTTATCAATATGTGTATAACACCAACCTGGTGCATATTATCTTAAGCAACATAAAAAGAAAGGGTGTTCAATTCATGTCAGACTATAATATTCAAAATATTGTTGTAATTCCAAAAACATCCTAGAAAAATCAATTATCTAAATCATCCCATTTTCATATACACATTTATATATCCATTTAAATTATTCCATCATCAATTCAAAAAATACTAACATATGTAAAATATTAAAATCCAAAAAAAACAATCAAATATAACATATTTCCATCTAATACATCTTTCAAAGTATAACATCCATAACATCATTGAAGCCATAACACAAATCACATGTGAATAAAAACCATGTGTGTGTGTGTGTGTGTATATATATATACATATATATATATATATATGTATGTATATATATATATATATATATATGTATATATATATATGTATATATATATATATATATATATATATATGTATATATATATATATATATGTATATATATATATATGTATATATATATATATATATATATATATATATGTATATATATATATATGTATATATATATATATATGTATATATATATATGTATGTATATATATATATATGTATGTATATGTGTGTGTGTGTGTGTGTGTCTATATATATATATATATAACCACATCATCCAAGAGTTATTTTAGACAATCATCTCATCATGCCATACAACCTCCACAAAGTATACCACAAGGCCGAGATCATATCCTATAGAGGGGAAGAGTGAGGGCTAGGGGATGGTTGATAGAAACATATTTTTGAGTTGTCCTTGAGATGTACTAATGTATAAACATTTTATAGAGGTAAATGAAACACATTTGATGTATCAACATACATACATACATATATATATATATATATATATATATATGTATGTATGTATGTATGTATGTATGTATGTATGTTGATACATCAAATGTGTTTCATTTACCTCTATAAAATGTTTATACATTAGTACATCTCAAGGACAACTCAAAAATATGTTTCTATCAACCATCCCCTAGCCCTCACTCTTCCCCTCTATAAGATATGATCTCGGCCTTTTGGTATACTTTGTGGAGGTTGTATGGCATGATGAGATGATTGTCTAAAATAACTCTTGGATGATGTGGTCCTTGTTATCCTTGTCCCTAATCTAGATCTCCTACTACTAGATTACTCTCTAAATGAAGGTGTTCACTACTCTAGTGGTATTGATCACTCATAAATACTCTTGTAGGTCACCTAATTAATCACTTTATCTACATCTGATAAGACCTTCAGCTAGCCTAGTGTATTCATTAGCTCATTTTTCTCTTTTTAATTCAGTATAAACTAGATCCCTCTCTTGTAAATATATTTTCACTATAAACGTGTCATGCTATGTCTGTGTCCCTACATCAAAAGTCACCAAACCCTCCTCTCTACTCATAATCTTCCTTATAAATCTCTCTACCTATGTCATCAAATTATCCACCTCCACATATAATCTAATTATCACTACAAATATTTGGCTCCCTCTCTCTACTCTATCCTCTTGAAACCCTATAATCTCAATGTCTCTCACTCTAATATCCTCACATAAACTCATAATTAAATCCTCACCCTCTACTAATCATGTTGGTCTTTAAGGCCTAGCCTCATCATCTCCCCCTATGTGTCTCTTTGGTGAAGTATGCATCATCATATCTTCCCCATCTCCCTCCTCATCATTATCAATAGTAACCATATGGGCATGTCCTCCAAATACTTCCTCCACCTAAACATTCATAACCCATGCCTTCTTAATATGCACATCCTCCCTACCACCATATCCTTCATCACTAATAATATCTACCTATAAAGATACCTATTATCTCCCTATCCTTCATTTTCATACTCTAAAAACCACATAAAGTCTCTATCGCCATGTACTGGGTCTCATAATAAGGGTTTGTCAATCTAATAGGTTGCATTATTCCCACCATGTTCTATAAGCCTCTATCACCCCTACATCTACTACATCTCTCCTCAATCAGTATCCTATAATTTTTATCTCTCTCAAACTATGCTTTCTTACCCTAGGGTCTATCCCAGGTCCCCAATGTGGTCTATCTCTCCTTGCATGTGAAACTACATGAGTTCTTACTAGTACATCCTATTATATCCCAATGTGTCACAAAACCCTATCTTATATCACTTAATTATATACTCATGTTTACCAATAATGTAATAAGGTGTCAACATATCATCCATGTATTATGCAACCTAAGGCCACTTTAGATCTATTTCCCTATATGCTATATATGTGATATATGTGGGAACCAACTCATCCAAATCCCTCTTGTATAATGTCACATCACCCATATGTGTCTTCCACACTCCTATCACAATGTGTCATCCATATGTAAATGTATTTCCAACTGCTCTCGATCTTAGCTATCCAATAAGCCTCTCCACCATAATGTGCTCCCATAACCACACTTGTACTATTGTGGATGACCCTATGCTCTTAGCTCCATTACAAATTACTGTATGTAAGTTCTTATACAAATTTGCTAACATGCATGGTCCCCATGCAAACTCCATTACACTTATTGGAAGAATATTTTGTCACCAGCTGATTGATGGAAAAATAGGTGCATCAACCACAACATAAGGAGATTTATACAACAAAATGGATGTGTGACCACAGCCAGATTGAGATAAATCTCTCCTCTCAGCAAGGGGAGGTTCCCTATAATTTATTGTACACACACACACACACACACACACACACACACACACACACACACACACACACACACACACACACACATATATGTATATATATATATATATATGTATATATATATGTATATATATATATATATATATATATATATATATATATATCTATATGTATATATATATATATATATATGTATGTATATATATATGTATGTATATATATATGTATGTATATATATATATATATATATATATATATATATATATATATATATATATATATATATATATATATATATATATATATATATATATATATATATATATATATATATATATATATATATATATATATAAGCTGAAAATACACACAAGTGTGAAATCATACCATCCATCTCTCTTTTTTCAAAGATGATGTTCAAATAATAGAGGAGAATTATGGTGTAATTATTGAAGGCACTTCTCTTCTTTTAGAAGTGATATTCAACCAATAGTAACATGTTTCTTGGGTAGTAACAGAAACCACAAGAAACCCATGAAAGCACAAAGTCTTTCATTATTCCTCCCACTAATTAGGACAAAGGAACATAGTAGTTTGAAGCATATCCCAAAGTCTCCACTTCAACTACAATAGAGTAAAAGGTTACAAAGGATAAGGGGAGCTCAAAGTCTCTCCAATATCCTTTAAACAAAACACAGACTGAAGGCAATTATGGCAGCACAAAGTCTCCCATAGTCAGCTTTAGGACATCTTCCAGCTTATTTCCACTTGTTCTACTTATTTGATGAAATAGAAAAGATTGTATTTAGACAAAAGACATAATAATAATTTTCTAAATGACAAGCTATTTCAACACAAAGTCTACAAGGTCACTTGCTTTCTCATTCATTTAACAAAATATGATTAACAATCTGAGCTCAAAGTCTTAGGAATGCCTTTCAATTTGGGTAGAGCTTCACTTCTAATAATAGAGAGATCTCCCCTATACAAAATGAGAGATTATAATATATAGCCTCACAAGAAAGACTTGGGTGCTTATTTTCATGAAAATGGCCATGCTAAATTGAATGCATTGAATATATGTGAAAGGGCCATGCTAGAATAGGTCATTAGCCTTGACTTTGGTGTTTTGAATGATCTCAAATGTCTCCTCCTAAGCATGGGTTATTTGGTCTTCTTTATGATGCTTACACAGCTATCTATCTGCCTTTACTTAATGCAAAAAAATAGGCCATGCCTTTGAATGTTTATGTTCTTTGATGTCCACCTGGTGGACTGTTCCACCTACTAGAAATAACTCTCTTGTAGATATTTATAAATTTCTTGTAGTTGTTCTTCTCTTTCCTTGCCATGTTTTGTCTCTTCCTGGTGATCTGAGCTCTTGGGGCTATCTTCTCACTTTCTACTAGCTCTTTCAGCTCCTTTTTGGGTTGGTCACTGAGCTTGTTCCCAGGTCTTTTGAAAACTAATGGTTATTCCATCACCCTAAATTTAACATCCATGGGGACATCACTGGTCATTATAACCTCTTTGAACCTTGAACCTTGAACTCTTTTGGTTCAAAGGTTCAATGGTTTGGTGATTGATTGTTTTGTAAAGGGCCATGTTTGCTCTCTTTTTCTTCTTCGATTGAACCATTTAGTTGAACTTCTTTCTAAAATCTTCTACTTCATCCATTCACTCAAAGCTTCCTTTCAAACTTTGAACTCTTTGAACCCTTTGAACCTTTGAACCATTTTGGTTCAAGGTTCAACGGTTCAACGGTTCATTCTATTTCTTTGAATCCTTTAAAGCTTTGAACTCTCTAGATCCTTTACTTTTCTAAGTCCATCCAACTCTTTGAACTTGTTAAACTTTTGAACCTTTTTGGTTCAAGGTTCAATGGTTCAACATCTCAATCTTCCCTCTTCAAATCCTTTTATTCTCTAAGTCCTTTGAACTTGTTGAACTCGTTGAACCTTTGAACCTTGTTGAACCTTTAAACCTTGTAGAGGTGGGGTTCAATGGTTCAATGGTTCAAAGTGGGTCATCCTAATTGTTTGAAGCATGCCATTAAGTCTTTTGATTGAACCTCAGCATTGAACTATCCTCAAAACACTAAGGAAATGCCTTAAGTGTTTTAAACTTTCCTTTGAGAAAGCCCACATGTTGAACCTGTGACTTCTTTAGCTAAAAAGGCTTGAATATTTGAAAAACTTAACTGCTCAGAATATTTTTGAGAAAGAAAAGAGAGATTTTTGGTCTACAGGACCAAAATGGTCGGTATGTTATCCACAAAAGCAAGAGATAGATTTTGGGAATAATAGTTGGCTCCAGTTGGGGAACTTCTATTGATAGAAATTTTGAAATAGTCAAAGGGAGTATAAACCAAAATCTCAGTGCCTTCATTTATGCCATTGGGCTACAGATTTATACTTACCCAAAAATAAAGGCACCAAAAACAAATGGAAAATACAAAACAAAGAAAGACTATACATATATACAAATGTATAACTAGACTTATCTGATACTTCAAGGATTAAAGTGCTTTAGATGCTGCCCACTTTGAGGCAGAGTAAATGGCATTCCATCTTGATATCTTAGCAAGAAACTATTTTCACCACTTAAATGATGAATGGAAAATGGGCCTCTCTATAGAGAATCCAATTTTCTATGTATTCCTTTTGGTTCTCTCCTCTTGTCCCACAACAAGACTTGATCTCCAATCTAAAAGTCATGGATCCTTGCTTTCTAGTCAAAGAGTCTCTTTACCAAACTTTGATGCACAATAATTCGGTCCACCACCATAGTTATTTGCTCATTAAGTTCAGTCAAGCACATGATCCTCTTGTCGATGGAACTTTCAAAAGTTTAATCTTCCACTATCTTTGCTAACTTTAATGCTGGTAATTCTAAGGTGATTTGTATCTCTACATTCAGATCATACAAAAGTTAGAATGGGACATGTCAATTTACCTCTTGGGTGTAATTTTGTCTACCTATAAAGCATCAAGCAATGTTTTATGCTAGGTTCTCTGATTGTCATCTACCAACTTCCTGATAATGGTCACCAGGTTCTTGTTACTTGATTCTGCTTGGCCATTTCCTTGTAGATAATAGTTAGAAGAGTGGGAGAGAATAATCCCATAATAGTAGCAAAATTGGGTGATCTCATTAGAAGAGACATAGGCTGCATTATCTGTTACAATCTTGGTTGGGACCCCAAACTTGGAAATGATGTTTTCCTTGAGGAAATTACACACTAATTTTGAAGTAGCATGCTTGACTAGAATGGCTTCCACCCACTTGGTAAAGTAGTCTATGGTTGTAAGGGCTTAATCATGTCCAACACTCAAGGATAGATTTACAATACTAATGAAATCAATTCCTCATTATTGAAATGGCTCTTCTATCACCATAGGCTTAAGAGGTAATGCACCTAGCTTGGGTTTTCCATTGACCTATTGACACAACTCACATCTACGTACCCAAGCATATGAATCTTGAAATTGAGTAGGCCAATAGTACCTAGTTCATAGAATCGTATGGGCAGTTACAGGCATAGAAAAATGTCCTCCACAAGCCAAATTGTGGAAGGACTCTAAAAGTTTGTTCTGTTGTACTTTATCCATGCAATGAAGGAATACCCCATCAAGGTTTCTCTTATATAGACCATTGTCACACAGGACAAAATTGGCAGCTTTCAACTTAGTAGTCCTCTTTTCTTTATGAGACAGGTGAGCAAGACACTCACCATAGGTAAGGAAATGAGCAATATCCAAATACCACTCATTCATAGTGGTGACAAAAAGAACTATTGGCATGTATTCAACTTCTATTTCTTCATACTCTATTTCTTTTGGTATGTTATCAATAATTAACTGGTAGAGACCCCTTCCTCACACAAACTTCATTGGTTTGATAACAAGATCAAACTCTTATATTTTGGCAATCCAATTGCCCCTTTTAGTTCCAACATTTTGTTGAGTTAGTATAGACTTTACTGTTGTATCAGGAACCAAAGCAATAGTGTGTGAGTTTAAGATATAAAAAAGGAAGTGCTTTATCGCCTTTAGTATAGCATAAGCATGCTTCTCCATGTTTGAATACTTTAGCTCATGAGCTTTAAGAGGACAACTCATAAAGGATATGGGAGATTCCACACCTTCTTTGTTATATTGAACCAAAATGGCTAAAAGCATGTGTTCAGAAGCATAGCTATACATCATGAACTCTTTGGTGTTATCAGGACAAACTAGGATTGGGGCATGGGTGATAACTTCCTTGATGTCTTGAAATGTAGACTTGCCTTCTTCAGTCTATCTAAAAGTGGCTTTGACCTTTATTGTATTGACAATATGGTGAGTCTTCTCTGTGAATTCAAGAATGAACCTTTGTATAAAGTTCACCTTTCCAAAGAAAGAGTGAACTATAGTCTTACTGGCAAGAAGAGAAAGATCTTGAATGGATTTGACCCTTTTTAGGTCGATCTTTATGCCTTCTCAAGACACAATGTGACCAAAAAGTTTCCCTTTAGTAACCCCAAAAATTGATTTCTTGGGATTAAGAGAAATACCATTCTCCCTACATCACTCTAACACTTATTGTAGATGATGCACATGATTTGGACGATGCTTGGAAAAGACTATCAAATCATCAAGGTATACCACAATGAACTTACCCATTTTATTTCTGAAAGTAAGATCCATTGCTCTTTAGAAAGTGGTGCCAACATTGATCAAGCCAAAAGGCATTCTAAAATATGCAAAGGTACCCCAAGGTGTTGTGAAAGTAATCTTATGTTGGTCTGAATCACCAACTTCTACTTGATTATATCCTTAAAAGCCATCTAACATTGATAACATCTCAGCACCAGTCACTGTCTACAGTAGCTGATCCATGATGGGTAGGGGATAGTTGTCCTTTAAATATGACTAATTCATATTTTTTAAATCAACACACAGGCAAATTTCTCCATTCTTATTTCTCACAGGGACTATGTTCACAATCCAGGTGGAATGATAGATTAGGAAAATAATCCTTGCATTCAGCATTTTCTGTGTCTCAGATAAAATCATGCCTGATATCCTAGGGTTGTACTACTTTTACTTTTACTTGTGAGGTAATGCCCTAATCTTGAGAGGAATTTTGTGCTAGATTTATTTAGGTTTGAGAGATTTTAGATCATCATAAGAGTATGCCAAAACATCAATGTAATGGTGAAGCAGAGTGATAAATTTGAGTTTTTCATTAGGGGTACAACAATTCCCAATGTTGACCATTTTTGGATTGTCTTCTGTACTCAAATTGATTTGATCAAAATCTTTGGAGGATTTTAAATCCATTTATTGTTCCTTCATAAACCTATCATGCTTGTCTAAAATTTTCTCAAGAGAAACTAGTCTTTTGGGAATTTTATTCCCTTTGAGCTAAAGGAATTCTTCATTAGCTTTTGAATTTGTTTCCAGAGCTGATTCATGATGGGTAGGGGATTCACTACCTTCAAAATGAAGCTTCTCAAAGCTATCCATCTATTCCAAAAAAGCAATGATTTGGTTATCACCATTGGACACCTGCCAATGGTCAGCATTATCAAGTACACTTGGTCGAAAGACCAACTCGATAGTGTACCTATCTTCTTTAAAATCTTGGTGAGGGACCAAGAGAGTTACAAAGATGGCCAATGAATCTGCATGACTATTAAATTCTCTAGGCATGATAGAAATATTGAAAGCATCAAAGCTTTCAATGCAGTCCCACACCAGATTATGATAATGTCACAATCTCTCATTCTTGGTTTGATATAGGTTTCTCACCTGATAAACCACCAGTTCAACATCTTTTTTGGCATGAAGGATTTTAACACCTTTATCTTGAATAGCCTTCAACCCAAGCAACAGTGATTCATATTCAGTAGTGTTGTTAGTGTTGTTGAACTACAACTTATATGCATAGGGGAAATATCTCTTTGAGGAGATATCAAAACAACTCCAGCTCTAGAACTAGTAGAAGAATTGCTGCCATTGAATTCTAGAATCTAGACATCATCAAATTTTGATCTTCTTTCATATTTTTCTTCATCAGGAAGGGAAGATCCCTTTTCATGTGTACTATGCCCTACCAATTCTTTTGGTGTCTTATCTAAAATTTTTAGATCATCACTTAGTAAGCTTTTGTCTTCTAGAATAGGAATGTCTTCAGTAGACAAAAAGTAATTACCCATGCCTGAAGACTCAAATAGAATTTAAGCTTTAGGGGCTAAAGTTTGGGTAACAATGTACTTTGATTCCTTCTTAGGAAGTAGCCTTTACATGACACCCTTGACAGGAATCCTCACCTCAGACAAGTTCATGCTCAATTCTCCACCAACATCCTTGCAAAAATTTCACCCAAGAAGAATGTCGTAGGAGGCTGGGACGTCGACCACCAAGACTGTCATTTTAATTTTCTTATCTGAGAAGGTCGTAAATGTAAATTGAGCATCTTTGATTTATCCCAGTAGAGGCACTTATTTTTTTTCCATGTAAAAATATCTCCCAAATGTCTTAGTTAGCATGAGACCAAGCGATTCTACCACCTTGGTGGGCATGACATTGTTAGAATCTCCTGAGTCTATAATGCAATTATTTAGCTGACGACCATTTATCAACAAGGAGACATAAAATGGTTCTATCTTTCCAGGAGCAACTAGAGGAGTAATCACAAGATTATTTTAGGTAGGTGGGTTCTTTTGGGGAACAGGGGTTACTTCTAAAATTTCTTGCCCTCTAGGGTCAGTTTTATTCTTGACGCATCGAACTAACCTATCCAACTGCTCAGGGTTAGATTGCAAGAATTCAAACTCAAACATTTGAATTTTAGTCTTCTTAGCATGGTTAATTATATCAAATGATTGAAATGAATTCAAAATAGAGGAAAGCAGTCCATCAATCTAATTTTTACTGGGTGTAGGACTGGTCTGTGAATTTAAAATAGAAGGTAAAGGAATATTTGAGGTACTTACTTTTTTAGTGATCATCAGGTCCTTTGACTAGAAAGGTAGCTAAGTTCTTCATTTAACAATTGAAATTGTTTCTTGATATTCTTCCCATGTTTTTCCTTTATCCGCTTGTTGAGCTGACTAGTTTTAAGACTTGGTAAATACAGTGTATGATCCATCAAATGCTTCACCTTTACTTCTAGGCTCATGCTAGTAATTTAGGAAACCAATGTTGGAGTCACCAACTGATTCTTCTTGGCCTTCTACAAAGATATCAGCATCATCTTCTTGGTTCAACTCAGGTTACAAATAAAAATTAGATTTAGTTTCAAGATAACCAACTGCTAAGTTAGCTGGGTTGCTTTAATGGCAAGCTTTCCTAGTGGGGGAGGAAGGTGATTTGATTGCCCTTGATTTTTGGTAGCATTGCCCTGATACAACTAGTTGAGAAAAGTCCTCCTTGGTATATCTTGATAAGAAGGAGGAGCAGACATCCCTTGTGCCATTTGCTTTTTTAGATCTAGCAATTCATTTACTAGCTTTTGCACCATAGGATCAGCGGTGCCTATAGAAGAATATTTAGAAGATGAAGAATATTTACCTCTATTATGATCTCTTCTTATCTTTCCTACCAAGATAAGATCATCTTCAACCTCAATGGCCAAAATCTGAGCTACAACAAGGTCTATGTGGCCAGCCCACCTCAACAGGAAACTCACTTCAGGAAGCTAAGAATTGATGAATAAGCATTTGAGATTCTTAGGTGTCAGTTGAGCAATTATGGGAATCCTATTTCTTAGCTTATCAAATTTAGCAATGAAGTCTCTCATGAATTCATGAGGCTCCTTCATTTGTGTAAGCTGGGCTAACAAGGTGTGTACATCTTCTGTAGGTTTGAATCTGGCCTCAAATTTAGCTTTAAGAGTTTTCCAGTCAGTCATTGTTTATGTTTATAGATGATAAAACTAATCAACAGTAGCACCTTAAAATTTCTCCATAAATAGTCTCACTACAATGTCTTCATATTCAACACCTATTACACCACAGGATATGCAAAAGGCTACAATATGTTCATCAGGATGAACCTTCCCATCACTATAGAACTTGGCAAAAATTTTCCTTAAGCTACGAGCTAGCCAATGTAGATGTGGGGTTAGATTTAGGGGACCAAAAGTATTAACTCAGGGGCCTTAATTTTCCATGATATGTCTATTGAATGGGGGGATAATAAATCTTTGTGGGATATGTATGGATAAAGCTCTACTAGTAGAGGAAAGAGTAGCTTTGCCTAGTATTGGGGACCTGATATTTATAGGATAAAAACTCCTAGTTCATTAAAGGTGAGTTTGTGGAAGGGAAAGATCAAAATTATTTTGTTGCACAAGCTCAAATATAGGGTCAACAATACCTTGAGTTCTATGGCTTTGCATGTACGGTGGATCTACTAGAGTGTAAAATGGAAATGGAAAAGAGCTGGAATTGCTTCAATTTGAAGCTTGAGGCTTCAAACTGCTTGTTCTTCCCTAGTGGAGTTGCCAAAAATTATTGGGAGAATATTTTGTCACTAGCTAACTGATGAAAAAATAGGTGCATCAACCACAACATAAGGAGATTTATACAACAAAATAGATGTGGTGACCACAGCCAGATTGAGACAAATCTCTCCTCTCAGCAAGGGGAGGTTCCCTATAATTTATAGTATATATATAAAAGCTAAAAATACACACAGGGGTGAAATCATACCATCTATCTCTCTTTTTTTAGAGATGATGTTCAAATAATAGAGGAGAATTTTGGTGTAATTACTGAAGGCATTTCTCTTCTTTCAGAAGTGATATTAAGCCGATATCAAGATTCTTCTTGGGTAGTAACAAAAACCACAAGAAACCCATGAAATCACAAAGTCTTTCATTGTTCCTCCCACTGATTAGGATAAAGGAACACAGTAGTTTGAAGTATATCCCAAAGTCTCCACTTTAACTAAAATAGAGTAAAAGGTTACGAAGGATAAGGGGAGCTCAAAGTCTCTCCAATATCCTTTACACAAAACATAGACTAAAGGCAATTATGGCAGCACAAAGTCTCCCACATTCAGCTTCAGGACATCTTCCAGCTTATTACCACTTGTTTTGCTTATTTGATTAAATAGACAAGATTGTATTTATAAAAAAGACATAATAATAATTTTCTAAATGACAAAATCTATTCAACACAAAGTCTAAAAGGTCACTTGCTTTCTCATTTATTTAACAAAATATGATTAACAGTCTAAGCTCAAAGTCTCAAGAATGTCTTTCAATTTGGCTAGAGCTTCACTTCTAATAACATAGAGATCTCCCCTACACAAAATGAAAGATTACAATATATAGCCTCAAAAGAAAGATTGGGTGCTTATTTTCATGAAAATAGCCCATGATGAATTGAATGCATTGAATATATGTGAAAGGGCTATGATAGAACAAATCATCAACCTTGACTTTGGTGTTCTGAATCATCTCAAATGTCTCCTCCTAAGTATGGGTTGTCTGGGCTTCTTTATGATGCTTACACGGTTTTCCATTCACCTTTACTTAATGAAAAAAAATAGGCTACACCTTTGAATGTTTATGTTCTCTAATGTACACCTAGTGGACTATTCCACCTACTAGAAATAACTCTCCTGCAGATATTTTTGGATTTCTTGTAGTTATTCTTCTCTTTTCTTGCCACATTTTGTCTCTTCCTGGTGATCTGAGCTCTTGGGGCTATCTTCTCACTTTCTATTGGCTCCTTCGGCTCCTTTTTGAGCTGGTCATTGATCTTGTTCTCAGGTCTTTTGAAAACCAATGGTTATTCCATCACCCTAAATTTAACACTTGTGGGGACATCACCAGTCGCTTGAACCTCTTTAAACCTTGAACCTTGAACTCTTTTGGTTCAAAGAATCAATAGATCAACAGTTTGGCAATTGATTATTTTGTAAAGGGCCGTGTTCACTCTCTTTTTCTTCTTTGATTGAACCATTTCTTTGAACCATTTTGTTGAACTTCTCTCTGAAATCTTCTACTTCATCCATTCACTCGAAGCTTCTGTTTGAACTTTGAACTCTTTGAAACCTTTCAACCTTTGAACCTTTGAACCATTTTAGTTCAAGGTTCAACGGTTCAACGGTTCATTCTATTTCTTTGAATAGTTTAAAGCTTTGAACTCCCTAGATCCTTTCCTTTTCTAAGTTCATCAAACTATTTGAACTTGTTGAACCTTTGAACCTTTGAACCTTTTTGGTTCAAGGTTCAATGGTTCAATGGTTCAATCTTCCCTCTTCGAATCCTTTTATTCTCTAAGTCCTTTGAACTTGTTGAACTCATTGAACCTTTGAACCTTGTTGAACCTTTGAACCTTGTGGAGGTGGGGTTCAATGGTTCAATAGTTCAAAGTGGTTCATCCTAGTTATTTGAAGCCTACCATTAAGTATTTTGATTGAACCTCAGTGTTGAACCATCCTCAAAACACTAAGGAAATACTTTAAGTATTTTGAACTTCCCTTTGAGAAAGCCCACCTATTGAACCTGTGACTTTCTTAGCTGAAAAGGCTTAAATATTTGAAAAACTTAACTGCTCAGAATATTTTTGAGAAAGAAAAGAGAGAATTTTGGTCTGCAAGACCAAAATGGTTGGTATGTTGTCCACAAAAGCAAGTGATGGATTTTTGGAATAATAACACTCTCCAACATATTTGAAATCACATATAATAACCTTGTATGACCTAGTCACCCACTCTTATCTAATGTTAGTGCACCACCAACAAGAACCATCAATACCAATGTTAAGATATCTATCTCCTCTAAATCTATGTAAACATCCAAGTCAATCCCATAATCAATCATTACTATTATATCCTCCCCAAACACTCTAGTTATGGATACTGCATGTGTAGTATCTCTCCAGTAAACCTTTGTATTCCTTATCAAGATGTGAATTATCCTCCATACATCCTCTAATGTCATAATCATCTCCCTTATAGGTAATTGGAATGTGTTGGTCTCAAATTTTTAGCACTATGCTAAAGCAATCAATAGTGCCATGTCAACATAGATCTTAGGAATCTCTGCTACATATGCTAGTCAAACTACCTCTAAGACACTAGCCTCATAATCCACAAACCTCTACATTAATTGTAGCACTTGGTAGCCATTTTTCACTCCTAGGTTTTACATCTTTTATATTGTTTAAGTGCACAGCAAAAAATGTTAGCTATTATTCCCTTCAGAAGCCTTTTTTGGTCTTTTTACAAAGGTCTTATTTCTTCTGACGAGTTTATTTTCTTCAAGTTTTTGTCCAAGTCTCAAAGGAATTATTTCATACTTTTTGTCCAAAACAAAAATTGCAAAGGAATTGTTTCAGACACAAAGTTTGAAAGAATTCTCCTTTGTAACTTTTTTGAAAGAATTCTCCTCTATAAATTTTTCAAGGAATTCCTTCAAAATTTTTGTTTCATAAAAAAAGTATAAAATAATTGATAATTGAAACTTCCAAAGGAATTTTTACAAACTTTTTGTTTCAGACAAAAAGTTTGAAAGAAATGATTTTTGCCACTTCTTTGAAGGAAAAGTCTCGTACAACTTTTCTGAAAGAATTATTTCAGACTTTTTGTCTGAAACAATCTTTTTGAAGGGTATGTAAAAAAAATTTGAACGGTCTTTTATTTCCAAAGTGTCCTTCAGAAAAGGTCCAAAGGGACATCGGAAGAAAGTCTGTAGAAAGAGGGTTTCGAAGAGGAAAAAAAAGGATCCCACGAGAAAATTGTTTCAAACTTTTTGTCTGAAACAAAAATCCCAAAGGATCATTCTGGACAAAGGTGAACCAATTCAAATGAGACCAAAATGTGGATTATTTCAAAGAAAATGGATGAGGATTCTTTTGAGGAAAATGCCTGAGGATAATGCTTGAATAAAATAATCTGAAAGGACACTTGGGAAAAGTCTGAAGGGCCTTTTCAAAAGCTATGAAGGGCACCTTTCAGAAAAATTACCCTAAACCCAAGGTCCCAAAGGGTATTTCCATGCCAAAGTGTCCTTCAAAAAAATTACAAAGGGTATAAACACTTGTACAGAGTCTATATAAGGAGTGTCAAAGGGCATGTTTGAGCAGTCCAAAGGGAGGATGATAAGAAGGTGCTGAATAACAAAAAGCCTAAAGGAAAATTCCTCTGAAGGAGTTGTCCAAGTGGAATGATAGTTGAATTAACATCGACTTCAAGATAGTGAGATAACCAATTATGTTCAAATAAAAATATTCATAATCAGATCTAAAGGCTCACATCCTTCATTCGTCAAAGTAGTGAATGGGCCCATATCACAATTGATCAACCAACATCCGTGTCATTTTATAATAACCAATCAAAGGATGAAGATAAGGCTAATGGAATGAAAATTAAAAATATATAATAGGTGGATAACCACTTTGATGTCATGACTCAGCCCAAGAATATCATGTTTGTGTTAGCACAACCATTGGAGAAGCATCTTTGAGAGAGTAGGCTAAACCGTGTAACCATAAGAGATGACATGGATAAATCAAATGGTTGTAATGAGCATCCATTTCAAAGATGGTTGTAGCTAAATATGAAGACTTATAAAAAATTGATTCATCTTTTTGTCACCAAAGGTTTCCCCCTCTCACTTCATCTCTACTATATATATGGCCCTTTGGCTAGTGAAAAGACACCCCCACAGAGTATGGTGAAGCCCTACTGGAATGATATCCTACTTTTAAGTATTATAATAGTCCTTTATTTTAATTTATAAGTAATTTTCTAAGTGTAGAAGTGATGTATAATGACAGCATGTGATGATCTTACATCCTTTTGTCCTTTATCCTTCACACTTGAGCAAGAGTTCTTAGTCTGATAGGTGTGCATTCAAGTGTGTTGAATTATTTTTAGTGTTTAACTATTCTTAGAATGTGTATTTTGCCTTTTAGTTCATTTCCCTTCTATTATTTCATATATCTTACCTCTATACTAAAATATTTGTGTTATAATCTCTAAAGCTTGAAAAAGGTCTGTGCATTTTGTTTTATTATACAATAGGATAAGATATTCATGTGGAAGATAACCTTGGTGCATCACCATTCTTAAAATAGGTTTCCCTTATGTAATTTCTAACCCTTTTCCTTTCAATTAAGCAGGTTTAGATAGAGATTATTTTTCAAAGGTAAATTCAAGGAGCTATCCCCTTTAAATCTAGAGGTTCATTTACTACATAAGGTATACCCACATACTTGGAAATGTCCCAATGTTTCCCAAATCTGGAAGAGGCCTGAACATCCTCTTCTAGGGTGAAATATTTGGAGAAAATAGTTTTGACATGCCCAATGGGATGAATTATTTACATGTCAAAGTGAATGTTGATCTTAACAAGCTTAAGGTTGTAGAAATATCCTTAATCCAACATTTGGTGACTCCAAAAGGTGAGAATATCTAGTTTTAGATCAAGTTTCCCACATTATACTTCATGGTCCTCACTAGGTCATCTAGGACTTCTGATCAAGCTCCTCTAGTTGAAGCTCTTCTTGAAAAACAATGCCCTAAACCATTCCCAACACTTAGAGATCCTTAGAAAGGAGGTTTTGGAGAAGAAGTTGAGGAAGTTGGAGAAAGAGAAGATCAAGAGGAAAGGAGATAAATGGAGAGGCAACAACCTTTCCTCACTTTCAACACACAAAATCTAATTAACCTTCTTGCATACGACCCTATTCCTCCCAATGCGACCAAGAGTCTCCCTAGTTTCAATGGAGAGGGTCCTATTACCCCATCTAAGCATATTAGGGACATTTTAAATTTTTGTAACTTCCATAATGTTACCTGAGCCAACATAGCCATTAGATTGTTTGTTATGTCTCTAAAAGGCAAGGCACTTCACTGGTATAGGAATTTGGAAGGTGGTTACATTAAAATTTGGGATGGCTTTGGGGACTTGTTAGTAACTATATTTGAGAATAAGAGTGAACATACCTCATTGATCCATCAGTTGAACATGATAAAGAGAGGTCCTAATGAATCCATGGGAGATTTTAATGAAATATTTCAAAGGACTTGGCATAGGTTGCCACCTGTCATGAGACCTCTTCCTAGCTTTTTGTTCCCCACTTATCTTAAGGGTATTGGTATAGATGTGGTGATTATGTTATATTCAATAGGAGGATTCAATTTTCTAGACATATATGAGATAGATATTGAAGCTAAAAATAGATTAATACATGCTAGAAATCCACCTCTAAGAGTTTCCATGCCTTTGTTGTCTCATAGTTCAGTTGAAGCTCCAAATGTAGCACAATTTCCTAATGCCAATGTTAAGATGAGAGCCTTTCCAAAGAAGGTGGATAATGTTGTGGACAAAGATGAAGAGATCCATTCATTAGGAGCTCATCTCAAGTAAACTCAGTTCCAAGCTAGTGCTCCACCTAATCATCAATAAAATCTGCAATAAGATTATAGAGATCCACCCCAATATAACTACCAAGGAAGAGGACAAGGTCAACAAGCTTTCAATAGGTAGCCTAATGCCTATAATTCTAATTCTACTTCTTTCACAAAGGTTGTTGTTCTAGTATATATTAACCTAGTCCGAGGGGAGGATCATTTGGACAATGGGGATAACCTCAAGGTTAGTTTTTTCATGATGGTGGAGAAGCAAACCAAGCTTTGGTGGCTCAAGAAGAAACTAATCCTTACATGACATCAGAAGAAGTGAATCCCAGTCAAAGTAATATCCATGGAGAAGGTAGCAGCTAAAGTGTAGGTATGATGAACTTTCAAGCAAAAGATGACTACATGTTGAATCAAAGCACATCGATTATAGCCAATGCAAGAGCCAAAAAGATAAATCTATGAGATGTTCGAGGAGTACATGTAACTCCAAGTGATGCCTCTCTAAGGCCACAAGGTGTGACTCCTAATGTAGTTCCTACTACAAGTCATGCTCCTTAATAAAATCAGAATGCAAGTAAGATTGTCAAACCTATAGCACAACAGGTTCAGACTCTCCCACTACCTTCAATAATGCAATAAAAGGTGAATATTTCCCTTCTAAACATTTTTTATTCTTTGAATAATTCCAAGACAAGCATATCTCTTTGGGAAGTCTTGCATATGTCTGGTCAAAAGGATTTGTTACAAGAACAGCTAGCGAACATTCATGTAGCCCCTCAAACATCAAAGCATAATAGTGTGGTCCTTACCAATTCTCTAAGTCATGTCTTCAAACCCTCCACCAAATATAAAAATCCTCCACCCTTCTACTTCACACTCATTATGGTAGACAAGTTGGTTTATAATTGTATTGTAAATAGTGGAGCTAGTACCACTGTCATGCCTAAGGTGGTGGCTGATAAATTGGGATTGAAGTATGAACAACATATTAAAGGTGTGTTGCATCTTTATGGGACTCAAACCAAGATAGTGTGATTATTCAATGATCTAAAAGTATTCCTACATGATTTCCCAAGCTTCCCAATTTTACAAGACATTGTGGTGGTAGACCTTCTTGCTCATTTTGTTATCTGCTTCTCAAGAGACTTCACAGCTAAAATAGGAGGGTACCCTTTTATTGACTAGTCTTTTATAGATTTTAAAACAAGATATGGATCCAAGGTGACTATAAGGACTTATCCCTTAGTAAGGTTTCATATTGAGCCATACATGGAGATAAGTTCAAATTATAACTATCTAATCAATAAAGAAGAAGAAGGTGTCATGGATGGTGAAGCCTCCTTCCCCCTTAAAGGTATTTCTAATCTTTTCCTTGATAATTAAAAAATTTAAATGCATAAACTTGATCCATATACTTACATAAAAGAGACTGATTTGGGAGTTTAATGTATGCACAAAAAAGATGCTTCTATTCCTTCACTCACAAATGAAGATCATGAACCTGACAGGATATAGGAAATGTTTTTTGATGGATCAAGAATCAAAGTAGGTACAAGAGCTAGCATTATGTTAGTTTCTCCATCAAATAATCAATATTACTCCTCATAGATATTCCACTTTAGCTGCACCTATAATGTGGTAGAATATGATGACCTGGTTCATGGCCTCTAATGGGGAAAGAAAAGAGGGATCAAGAATTTGAAAGTTTTTAGAGATAGTGAATTGGTTATCCATTAAGTGAGAAGTCAATCTACAACCAAGAATCCTTTGTTTAAATCCTATAATCATAGGGTATGGGACCTACTTGAGGACTTTGATTCCTTCAACATACAACCCATACCAAGGGGTTTAAATAAACATGCTAATAAATTAGCTACTATAGGAGCACAATTTGACACAACTGCTGATGTAGGGAATGAGAAGGATCAGTCTCATTTCAAGATCATTGTGAGGCCTTCTATTCTTGAAAATGAA
The DNA here is from genome assembly GCA_037957365.1 of Torreya grandis. Lineage (NCBI taxonomy): Eukaryota > Viridiplantae > Streptophyta > Pinopsida > Cupressales > Taxaceae > Torreya > Torreya grandis. The sequence continues at coordinate 3,954,037 of JARHVA010000129.1, read as the reverse complement.
GTGTCATGGAAAGTGTTTGAAATTGATGAACACATTGCACATTTCTTGCAAAATGAGGTAGGATTCTCCTCAAGGAATCAAAAGAGACTGCATGATCAATATGAAGAACAAGTTATTCAACTAAATATAAATAAGATACCTAAGGGGCTAATTAATTTGGAGAGTGTTTTAAATGAAGATGATAAAAATAAGAAAGAAAGAGTGATCATGTCCATGAAAGAAGAGAACTATGAGAGAGTCATCATTTACAAGGACAAACTCTTGAAAATTGGTAAAGTATGTTCTCTATCCAAGAGGCAGGCCTTTATTGAATTGTGTAAATAATTCTATGACATTTTTTCTTGGGAATATGAGGATTTGAAAAGTTTTGATCCAAGTATAGCTCATCACACCATTGAGTTAGAACCTAGAGCTAAACCATTCAGGTAAAAACAAAGGCTTATCAATCCCAAGATAGAGGAACTCATGAAGAAAGAGCTGACCAAGCTAATTGAGTCTAGGATTATCTTTCCTATCAAACACTCAACATGGGTGGCTAATCTTGTACTTGTCCAAAAGAAGAATAGAGAGATTAGACTTTGTGTGGATTTTTGAGACCATAATAAAGTGTCTCTTAAGGATCATTACCCACTACCTTCCATGGAATACATTTTACAAGTGGTTTTAGGTTCTCAATGTCTCTCACTTATTGATGGTTATTCAGGTTACAATCAGATATTGATGAATGAAGAGGATCAGTTTAAGATAGCTTTCACCATAAAATGGGTAACCTTTTCCTATAATAAGATGCCATTTGGTTTATCTAATACTGGAGCTACATTTCAAAGGTCAATGGACATGGCTTTTGAAGGTTTGATCAATAAGTTTATGCTTGTGTACCTTGATGATATAACTATTTTTTTAAAAGATGTTTTTGATCATATGAAACATCTAAGGTAGGTATTTAAGAAATTTAGGGATTTTATAATATCCCTTAATCCAAAAAAGTGCATCTTTGTTGTCTATGAGGGCAAGTTTTTGGGTCATATTATTTCCAAGGAAGGCTTATCAATTGACCCTAAGAGGATTGAGGCTATTCTAGACTTGTCTTTGCCTTAACACAATAAAGGAATTCAAATATTCTTGGGGAAAATAAACTTTGTAAGAAGGTTTATTCCAAGTTTTATAGTTGTGGTAAAACCTATCATAGCCATGCTCAAGAAAAACCAAGCTTTTGCTTGGACAAAGGAATGTAAGAGTAGTTTTAAGGAAATAAAACAAGTAATTGAAAAATATCCTACTCTCTTGAACCCAAAATTTTCCAAGGATTTCATACTCTATACCTTTTCTAACCTCAATACAATCTCAGCTATGCTCATGCAAAAGAATGAGGAAGAGGTAGAGCAACCAATTACATTCTTCAGCCAAGGATTAGAAGATTATGAGGGAAGGTATTCATTTTTTGAGAAATGAGATTTAACTATGATAAGAGGATTGAAAAAATTTAGACACATTCTTTCAAACAATAAGACACATATCATGGTTTCTCATCCTATCACCAAGGAGTTTCTTCGAAGCAAAGACCTCAATGAAAAGAGAGCTGGATGGATTACCAAGGTGATGGAGTATGATGAAAATATCAAGGTGACAAATTTGGTGAGAGGTAAAGGGCTATGTGAGAATTTAGTTTTAGATGTTAAATATCATCAAGAGTAAGTATTGATCAACCAAGTTTAACCCCAACTAGTTGATCACATATAAGTTCAAAGTTGGACACAAGACATCATTAGTTTTCTTCCAAATGGTGAGTACCCCAATGGGCTTGAACAAGTCTCAAGGAAAGTATCTTAGATTGCAGACCATTCCTTATTGTCTTGTAGATGGTGTTTTTTTTTTAAGAAAGACATGAATGGTGTGCTATTGAGGTGTGTTGATAGTGATTAGTTTGATATGCTACTGAAAAAGCTTCACAATAGTGCAGATGAAGGTCATTTCTCTCCTAGGAGGATAGCTGCAAAGATAATGAGGGTTGGTTACTATAGGCCTAGTCATTTTAAGGATTATTATCACTAGGCTAAAAATTGTCATCAATGTGCCTTCTTTGTAGGCAAATAGAAACTTTCAACCCTTACATTGAATCCTATCTAAGTAGACCAGTCTTTCATGCAATGGGGCCTTGATTTCATTGGTATGGTCAACCCTCCATCAAGTGTTGGGCATAAATGGATATTTACTACTACTTCACAAGGTGGGTAGAGGTTTTTTCTTTGAAGGAGGCAAATGAAAATGCAATCTTGGAGTTCTATGAGAGAATTATATCAAGGTTTGGATTTCCCCATGTTATCATTTTTGGTAATGCACTTACTTTCATAAGTGTTAAAACTTTTGCTTGGGCAAATAGGAATGTATTTTATTTGAGTACCTCATCCAATTATTACCCTCAAGGTAATGGATTGGCTACTCCTACTAATAAGAACCTCATCAAGATCATCAAGAGGACAATGGATAACAATCAAAGAACATGGCATAATAAGTTTAAGACAACCTTATGGGTTGATAGGATTACTCCTAAAAATTCAATTAGTAATTATCCCTTTGTGCTTATTTATGTGAGAGAGGCTAGGTTGTCCATATCTCAATAATTCCCTACTTTTTAACTTTTAAAACAATTGGAACTACTTGAAAATACTCCAATGAAGGTCAGATTGACAAAACTAATGCAGTTACAAGAATCAAGAGACAATACACATAAGGCCATGGAACACCACCAAGTACTCATGAAGAAGTCTTTTGACAAAAGAGCAAGTGCAAGAGTGTTAAACGAGGGTGACTTGGTTCTAAAATGGGATGAGGAGAGAGAAAAACTAGGTAGACATATAAGAACTTTTTGAAGTGGCCCTTACATCATTAGCAAGTGCAAGTAGAGCAACTCTTTCTAGCTGACCAAGATGAATGGATAATAATTGCCTATCCCTATGAATGGGATACATCTAAAGTCCTAATTTTAGCCCTTTTAAGCTTGTTATAAATAGTATTTTAGGTGTGTTTCCTTTGGTTTGTTGTTGTGTTCCCTAAGTTATTTTTAGCACAATGTGTTTCCTTCTTTTTGTTTAGTGTGCATCTATGCCTTTGTACATATGAATCAATCCAACATGTGTTCTTGAGCCAAAGGTCTGTTCAAGTCATTTTTTTTAATTCCTATATACTTGAATACATTCCTAATATAAGGATTTAGGTAACTGGTCTTAGGTATATCAAGCATGCCTCCCCTTAGAATCACCAAGATGTAAGCCATTTTTCACTACTAGGTTTTATATCTTTTGTATTGTCTAAGTGCAACATTTCATTTGTGTATTTCTCTCAACAAAAAATCTCAAGTATTATTCCCTTCAAAATTATTTTTTGGTCTTTTTACAAAGGTGTTAAATCTTTTGGTGAGTTTGTTTTCTTCAATTTTTTGTCCAAGTCTCAAAGGAATTCTTTCAAACTTTTTATCCGAAACAAAAAATATGAAGGAATTGTTTCAAACTTTTTGTTTTAGATAAAATTTTTGAAAGAATTCTCCTTCGCAAATTTTTTGAAATAATTATCCTTTGCAACTTTTTTGAAAGAATTCTCCTTCGCAACTTTTTAGAGGAAGTCTTTTAGACTTTTTGTTTTGGACAAAAAGTCTGAAAGAATTGATCTTTGCCACTTATCTAAAGGAAATGTCTCTTAAAACTTTTCTAAAATAATTATTTCAGACTTTTTATCTATAATAATGTTTTTTAAGGGTACATTACAAATTGCCAAAGGGTCTTTTGTTGTAAAAGTGTTCTTCAGAAAAGGTTCAAAGGGACACCAGAAGAAATTCCATAGAAAGAGGGTTTAGAAGAGAAAAGAAAAGGAGCCCATGGGAAAGCTGTTTCAAACTTTTTGTCTGAAATAAAAATCCCAAAGGAGCATTATTGGTAAAGGTGAACCAATCCAAAGGGGCCCGAAAGGTGGATTATTTCAAAGAAAATGGATGAGGATTCTTTCAAGGAAAATGCTTGAGGATTATGCCTAAAGAAAATAGTCTGAAGGGATACTTGGGAAAAGTCTGAAGGACCTTTTTAAAAGCTCTAAAGGGCACCTTTCAGATAAATTACCTTAAACCCAAGGTACCAAAGGGTATTTCCATGCCAAAGTGTCCTTCAAAAAAAGTCTAAAGTGTATAGACACTTGTGTAGATTTCATAGTAGGAGTGTCAAAGGGCATGTTTGAGCAATCCAAAGGGAGGATGATAGGAAGGTGCCTGATAACAAAAATCCCAAAGGAAAATGCCTCTAAAGGAGTTATCCAAGTGGAATGATGATTGAATGAATTTCAACTTCAATATAGTGAGTTAACTATTAGTGTTAAAACAAAAAGATTCATAATCAGATCCAAAGGCTCATGTCCTTCATCCGTCGAAGAAGTGAGAGGGTCCATATCATCATTGATCATCTAGGATCCATGTCATTTTATAACGACCAATAAAAGGAGGAAGACAATGCCAATGGAATGAAAATGACAAATCTAAAATAGGTGGATAACCACTTTGATGCCATGACTCAGCCCAAGAATATCATTTTTCTATTAGCAAAACCATTTGAAAACATCTTTGAGAGATCAAGCTAAATCATGTAACCATAGGAGATGACATGGATCAATAAAATGGTTGGAATGAGCATCCCTTGCAAAGATAATTGTAGTTGAAGATGTATACTTCCAACTAATTGATTCCTCTCTTCGGTGCCAAACGTCTTCCCCTCTCACTTCTCTATTATATATATATGACCCTTTGGCTAGTGGAAAGACACCCCCATAGATTATGGTAAAGCCCTAGTGGAATGATATCCTACCTTTAAGTATTAGAATAGTCCTTTATTTCAATTTTTGAGCAATTTTCTAAGTGTAAAAGTGATGTATAGTGACAACATGTGATGATCTTCCATTCTTCTATCATTTATCCTTCACACCTGAGTAAGATTTTTTAGTCTGACAGGTTATTTAGAGTGAATTCAAGTGTGTTGAATTATTATAAGTGTTTAACTATTCCTAGAATGTAAATTTTGCCTTTTAGTTTGTTTCCCTTCTATTATTTCATACGTCTTGCCTCTATACTGAAATATTTGTGTTAGAATATCTAAAGCTTGAAAAGGGTCTTTGCATTTTGTTATATTGTGCAATAATATAAGATATTCATATGGAAGATAACCTTGGTGCATCACCATTCTTAAAATATGTTTCCCTTATGCAATTCTTAACCCTTTTCCTTTTAATTAAGCTAGTTTAGACAGATATTATTTTGCAAAGGTAAAAATCTAGAGGTTCATTTCCTACATAGGTATACCCACATGCCTGAAAATGTCCCAATGTTGCCCAAATCTGGAAGAGTCCTAAACATCCTCTTCTAGGGTGAAATATTTGGAGATGATAGCACCCTTGATCACCTCTCATGTATGGTAATAATAAGATGTCTTTCCAACAATATCCATAATGCAAAGTATTAGTTTATTTAAATAACATTCTCATTTATCATAATCATTAATCAATAAATAATGCATATTTGATGGCACTTTTATCTTAATTTTCATCTTCTAACCTCACATTAATAAACTCACCAAAATGTTGATGAATTTGTTGCACTCTTCAAATGAATTTGCTATTATGACAAATTCATTGTATGGTCCAATGAATTTGCCATGCATTTTGATGAATCTTCCATGATTTTTTTTGAAATCATCATTCTGGCAAAAATCACTAAAACCACTCATAAACCCATCACTATATTCAATGAACCCATCAAAATCAACTTTGAAACTACTGCTCCTAGAATGATGGGTTTATTTTTCCTAACTTTCCCTAACATTTATGAGCCTAAAAACACAAAACCAAAATTCAAATTTAGTACTTATCATATCCTTGTTCCCCTATGGCCCTTAATACACTTGTACATGCTCACTACAATGCCTATCATTTGAGATTCATTCCATTATTTTCTCACAACCCATATCAAAATCAATACTAGGTGGCTAATCACATAAATCAACCAAATGAATTTTCAAACAAATGAAAATTACATTACCCCCTACCCATATATATTCACCCACCCCAGATATTTATTTCACTCCACATATAAGCTTATTTTATCCAACTTTTCAATCAATCACTTTATTTTTTTCCAAACATACTACCAACTCATTGGATTACAGTCTCTTTTTTCACCTTGTAAGTCACTCTCATATAATTTTAACACTTATCCCTGGAAAAAAATATTTCTCCTTTTTCATGCTCATGGTTTACCAATGGGATATATTTTTCCCACATCCATCCTATCGAATATATCATTGTTTGGGGCACAATCTAAGAGTGAAGCTTCAAGAATGAGAAATCTTATTTTTCTAATCAGCGTCCTAGCACCTATCCACTCATGGAAAATCATTTTTACATATGATTACAATCATGCAAGTATTTTATTTATCCTCATAATTTTTTTAAATGATGGTATTAACTACATCATTTATCCATATCTCTACATATCCTTCAATTTAAATGTTTGTTCTCATCCATTCTCCCATATGAATCATTGAGGGGGCATTATTTAGTCATTCAAAGTCACCTGGGGCATCATATTTTTACATTCATTTCTACTCTATTTTTTCTTTATTCTTTGAAAAGGCATTGATTCTTATAGTCACAACACAATTTCAAAGAGGTAAAAATGTAGACACCTAAATTATGCCAATTTAGTGTTGTAATTAACTTTGATTAAAATCAATGCACTAACCAATCACCATCCTAAATTCAAAAATCCCACTAATATCATTTCCCCTTTTTTAAATAACTAATTAATTATCCATGCACACATAATTCCACAAGACTAATTAAAATGTGGAATTTTCACCTCATCCAAACATCTTCCATGCCTCTCTCAACCAAGTGTTACGTCAGGAGACCTCACAAAATTTATGCTGAAAGTAAATAACCACAATGTTGACTTGGTAAAAGAATATATTGTAGAGTGGAACAAGAAGGTTGTGGAATTAAGAAGCAATAGAATCTTAGTAATAGAGGAGCTGATTAGGGAAGCCACATGGATGTCATGCAAAGGAACAAAATCATACAAAGATCAATTGAAAAAATAGGAACTCTTACAGAAGTGTTTTCAAACCAATGAGTTCATTAAGATAGATAAAAAGGGGTTTCCTCACTCAAACCTTCTACACCAATATCCTGAAGGCTATTTACAAATAATACGCTTGAATGTAAGTATACCATCATTTTTTCCCATTACTTTCTCTTACTAAACCATTTTTAGGTTTACAAAATTAGGCTTTCTTATTACCTCCTAAAATCTCTCGAGAGCACTACTCTCATATACCAAATCAATGAAGCTAATCCCATCTTATACCAGGGCCTTATCTTGTTATTAGTAAAATATGGTGAGACCCTTCAAGGTAGGGAATTTACATTGGAGGTGTCCTCGATTGAGCAGGACTCCCTTAAGGAAGATCCTACCTTAGAGTCCCACTGCCTGATAACTAGTATTTTCCATGTTATCTCTAATTCTAAAAGCTCATCCAAGGATCCTCCCCTAAAACTCTCTATTTTCAAACCTAAAACACTCTTGTTGGATGAAGAAACCTTATAGGAAGTGGTGGGGAAAGTAAATATCTCCTAGCATATGTGATCAAAACTAACAAGGATCATCTGGAAAGGTTTAATAACAAACTTCATGAGGTAAGGATGTGTTTAGCAGATTTAATCCAGTATTGGAATTTCATGAACAAGGAGGTTGTTAAAATGATCCAATCTTTCACTTAAATAGTAAAGCCTAAATGGAACCCCCTAAAGCAACATATTATGGAGGTATAAACTTCTTCTCCTAATCTCCCCCTAATAACCCCCACCATGAAGACCCCCATGAAGGAACAGATGCGGAAGAGACCCAGAATGATCCTACCTAAGTAAGATGCATAAGGGCCTAGAAATAGAACTAGAGCAAAATTTATAAAGAACAAACATGTCACATGAGAGAAGGTGATTGAGGATGTAAAGGTACCTATAGAGGGATCCTCCTTCCTAAAATATTTTTTCTATTTTCTTTTCTTTTGTTTTGCCTTCTGCATGGTTAGTTAGTAGCTACTGTTGTTTTTTGTTTTTTGTTTTTCAGCCCATGGGGTTTGCTCCTATTTACTACACTTTTATACTCTAACTATTGGTCCATATAAAACCAAGATTTTTACCATATCAAATAAAAAATATTGAGTCATCTAACCAACTCCTTAACATCCTCAACCAATTATTGAGTTACCATTGAACATTTAAACTAATTTGATGAGTCATCCAACTACCTTGACTCATTCCTAAGACATTTTCAACTACCAACTAGCTTTCTTCTTTTCTCTAACACACATGTGAATTATTTCTCATCTATTAAGATGAGGATTCAAATCCAATCATTGATAATTATCAATATCAAATAAAACTAGATTATTCATAATCATTCATCTCCCCATCCACAATCTTATAAATAAAAGTGTTATCCTCCATTTTCATTATCCACCTTCAAGCTATTTAATTGATACCAAATTATATCTTATACATCCATTGAGAATCTAAGCTATTTGCACCCATATGTTGTGCAATTCACCTTTGTTTGGACAAATGAATTAAGCACCCACATCCAATGAAGAAAGAGCAAATCACATATTCATAGTGGAGAAGGTGATGAGTGTATTTTAAATATCTTTTTATTTAGCTTTCTTTCATTATTGTTTCTCAATTTGAGGTTTTATTTTAGATTTAGAATAATATTTTCATTAGTTTCATTTCCTAGCTTACATTAAAACTCTAAATTTATAATTATCACAAGATCTACTATTGTGTTAGTATCTTTGGCCATGCTAAAGGGATCTCATAAGGGTCATCATAAATGGGGAGACTATATTGGGGAGATTTTTTACCATTGTAGGTGTCATCATTAGGATCCTCATAAGGATCTGTTGATGATGAAAATTATACCATCAATGAATCAACCCTTTTGTCTATTGTAAAGGTCAAGGTGAAATCATACTAGTCTAATCATGGGGTTTTAAAGGTTCAACTATGATCCTAAAGACATGATGGGTTTTTTAATTTTTCTAAGAAATAATAATAGGTCATTAAATGTAACATATTCTATTATAACATCATAAATCCACTTTATCAAATCATGAATCAGTTTTGATACAAATCTATAATCTTTCCTATCTGACAGAGAAAACCTATGAATTAGATAATCTCTTGAAGAAAAGAAATTTGATTCGATATATATATATATATATATATATATATATATATATATATATATATATATATATATATATATATATATATATATATAATATCTTGCTTATGTTATAATGATTTTCAAGTAACTTCAATGCATAAACCATAAATGTAAAGAAACAGATTTAAGATAAGAAAAAGATCATCAATCAAACAAAAACCAACATTGAATACACAACAAAAAGCAACTAATAAACTAAGCAAGAAATTAACAAATAATAAAAGGAAAACAACTAAAAATAATTAAGTCCAAAATAAAAAGTAAACTAGACAAGAAAAGGCTAAGGATATTAAAAATAATCTAAGATTTAACTACATGAGAACTATCAAGCTAATAAAACTAAAGAACTCTAAGAATAAAAGAAACAAGACTAATAAATAATCTAAGACAAAACCAAATTATAAACTATTAGAATACTTAATCTAAACCTGTCTAAATCTGACTTTTAATCTAAACTAAAACAAAAATAAAATTATAATATATATATATATATATATATATATATATATATATATATATATATATATATATTCTTGTCTTTATCTTTTATCTATTTTAGTTTGTTATCTTATTTTTGTTCTCTTAATTAGTTAGATATTTTTATTTGTTTATTTTCTTTAAATTATATATTTCAGATAGATATTTTTCTTTGACTAGTTTGTTTCTTATAGTTTAGATATAGTTTAAAGTTCTTTATTAGATTTCTTGATAGTTGCTTTATAATTTAATCTAGTTTATATATATATATATATATATATATATATATATATATATATATATATATATATAAACTAGATTAAATTATAAAGCAACTATCAAGAAATCTAATAAAGAACTTTAAACTATATCTAAACTATAAGAAACAAACTAGTCAAAGAAAAATATCTATCTGAACTATATAATTTAAAGAAAATAAACAAATAAAAATATCTAACTAATTAAGAGAACAAAAATAAGATAACAAACTAAAACAGATAAAAGATAAAGACAAGAACTAATCTAGATAAAAGACAAAACTATATTAAATTAAAATTACTATAAAGTATAAAGTCTGTGAGTCTCAGAAGAGAGTCATTTTAGCAAACAAAATAGATTTTATTGAGAAAACCAACATCCTTCTTTACAATAACTTGAGAAACAATTTTTACAATTAAAACAGATCAATGAAATGTCACAATATAGTGAAGTATTCATCGTTATTCAAGTTGAATACTTAAAATCTGTGCAGAGGATTGCAAATAACCATCATCGAAAGATGTTAAAGTTGACAAGTTTTAGATAATCTATCACAAATGATAATAAAAACTAGATATTCATGTGTTGCCTAAGCAATTAATCAATCGTCAGATAAATTACCATTATGTCTATCTTCAAAAGTCATGCAATGTCAAAGAAGTTACATAGAAAGAAGAAAGATGAATGATTGATTTCATAAATGTATGAGTCTTCAATACCTGTGTTGTTCTTCCCCTCTTTAAATGAATCCTTGATCTCCTTCTATGCCTTCAACTTGGTTTGAAATAAGTTACAACTGACCTTTAATTAGTTATTAGTTTAATTTAACTATTTGACTTCTCAAAGTCAATTAATTAAAAATAATTATTAGTTAAGGATGGGTTTAATTAAGACTTAAAAAATCTTAATAGATCAAGTATTTAATTATAGACCAGGTACTAATCTAAATGGGTGGGAACCCAAACCAATTAATAATAAATAGAATACATATATCAATCATTAAATAGATAAGTTAAAGATTTTTAAGTTCTATTTATATTAAACCATAATGCATGTCTCAAAAATAACTTAGCCATATATATATATATATATATATATATATATATATATATATATATATATATATATATATATATATATATATATAAAATTAAGTCTATTGTACTTCCCAAAATTTATCAAAAACTAAAAGTTTATGTATCAAGACTACAAACCAAAATATCAAATCTAAAAGTAAATTGTTCTACCAAGTAAAGTTCAACTGAAAAATAAAAAGTCTATCTTGTTGAAATCAAGAAATCATCTAAATCTGAAAACACTTCAATCACTAGTTTGCCTTGTGTTAGTGCCCAAAATTGCACTAAAACAATTGAGCCTTTATCAAGTGAAAGTGCATAAGCTCTTAACCAAATCAAGTATCAATGTCTAAGTCATTAGTGCAACTTCTATTTCAAAATGTTCTTCTGAAAGGTCAAGTTCATGTAAAAATTGGCTAAGTCCTTTGTCTTGTCTTTGCTTGGTGAAGGTGTTTTTTTCCCCTTAGACTTTATGGCTTTTTTGCATGAATAGAATGTTCGATGGAAATAGGTCTTCATACTTTTTGTCTTAGACAAAATTCTGAAAACTTATTCTCATCAAACATTTTGTCTCCTACAAAAGTTCTGAAGGAATTCAATGTCTTATTTATTTTGAGCTAGGTGTTTTAAAAAAAGATCAGAAGGGCTATTTCATTTCTTTTAGACTTTTTGTCTATGGTAAAAGTTTGAAGGGCACTTACCCTTCAGGCATTTTGCCCACACAAAAATCTCTAAGGAAATCCTTTATTTTAGAAAAAGTAAAAAGTCTTATTTGTTTCAAAAAAATTTTCCACAGTAAAATTCTAAAGGGCACTTGCCCTTCCAGCTTTTTTCCCTCATAAAAATTTCAAAATAATTAAGAGACTTATTTACTTCAACCAAAGGTACTTTCAAAAATCCTAAAGGGTCATTTTGCCTTTACAAAATTTCTGAAGGATCATTTCCTTTAGGAATTTTGCCCTTGCAAAATTCTATAAGGGCACTTTCAAGATTTCTAAGGACACTTTCAATAGGACTGAATGGTACCTTCATGAGATCTAAAGGGCCATTCCAAAACACTAAAGGGTATTTCTGTAGGGTAAGTGCCCTTGACAAAAACTTCTGAAAGGTATGTTCAAAGGTACCAAAAGGTAATTTTGGCATAGTTTTTATAGATTCAAAGTCTCTTTCATGTATTTTTCATGAGAAAAAGGTCCAAGAGGAACATTTATTTGGGAAAGTACCAAGTTTAATTTATTTTCAACAAAAGGAGCTAAGTCACAATTCTTTCGGCAAAATTGCAATGGTCAAATTCCTTTGAAAAAATTGCAAAGCTTAATTTTAGTGGGGAAATTATTTCAGATGAAATATCCAAAATAATTATCCCAATAAAAAATAACAGGTCAAAAACTTAATTCTTGCAGGAAACCTGAAGTCAAATCCTTCAGGGAAATTGTCTCAAACATTTTGTCTGAGACAATTGTCCCTATAGAATGCCCAAAAGAATTGTTGCAAGACAATTATGTTGAAGAAGAGAAAAAATCAAAAGTGTCAAGGATAAATAAAATCTCGAGATGGAAGTAAGAAATCAAACAGGAATGCCAAAGGAAAATATTTTAAAAAAATTGCCATGGAAAAAATTCCCAGAAGCAATATTTCTAAATTACAAGAATGATGGTCTTGTGAATGTCTTTTAATAGGCACATGGATGTAAATTTTAAGCCATAGGAACTAACCATTGAAATTCAAATATTTTTGATAGGCACATGTATTTTAACTTTAAACTACAATAAGTAGTCATTGGGATTCAAAAGTTCTAGGACAGTCACATGAGCATCAATTTTAGACCCCGTGAAGTAGTCATTTGTTTTCCAACAGAGGTAGATCTAATCACACACATCTACATAAAGCAAGATGATCTAATGATACATAATCAAATTTTAATAGTCAAACAAACTTAGGAAGCCTATGGTATTGCCAAGTGTCAAGCTCATGAGGCATGATTTAAAGTTTGAGCATGTTTTGAAATTTTGATGGTGCGAGCTAGTAATTGATTGTTCAACAGGTCCCGATATCAAGCGAGAAAATTCCATGTGGTGTGAAGGCACTTAAAATAGTAGTGATTTGTTTTCAAGGTACATAAGAAGCATGTGGGATTACCAAGTGGCATATCTTTAGGGCTAAGTAAAATGCAATATCCAATAACACTCCACCCCTCAGATCATGATCTAATGGACCATGTTTTCTCTCCCTAGCCAGATCTAATGATGTGTAGCCAAGGTTGAAAAATCAGGGATCCCATGGGAAAGTTTATAAATTCCAAGTGGTATAGTTACATGCCATAAAGTTAGAAATCAAACATTTCATGCAAGACTATAGCTTAAATTTACCTGGGCAAGGAATATCCAATGGTGCAAGCTAAGATAGACTTTTCAAATGGCTTGGATTGCATGAGGAAGTGAAAAGTGTCTAGACTAAATCCATTAGTCACTATTAGAGCCTACAAATGCCCAATTAGATCTAATTTTGTGTGCCAATTATTGGTGTGTGGTAGGTTTTGGTTTAAAATTTAAATTTGATGGCTCTTCCCTAGTCAAAAAATGATTCGAGGCATAAAAGAAGGTCTTTGAAAGCCATTCTAGAGTAAATATTTTCAATCATGATTATGAATCATTTTTTATTTCATATCATAAATTAGATAAACTCCTGAGCCATCATTACAAGTAATGAACTATTCTTTAGCATGCACAAAAAAGAGATTTCCTGTCTAGAAGTTTTCATAATTTGTGATTGAGTAATAGGAAAGAATTTATAAATAATTTGTACATGAGGATAAAATATGTTTGGTTTTTCAAATGATCTTATCCCTTTAGTTGTGCAAATGAATGATCAAGAGCATCTCCAAGCGGTTGCATATGATGACAAATAGTTGATTGGGCCTCCACTATGAAGATATCTCTAGCCATGAAATCAATGAGTTTATTGCAAATATTCATCATTAATTTTAGAGGCAAATAGAGTAATTATCCTTTTCTTACAAGTGGATGAAGATCTTATGTGTCACATGGAATATTTTATAACTATAAGTATATTAGCAAACTTGAAAGTTTGTTATGCAGTTTTTATAAATTTTAACCTATAGGTCCAGATTTGAGAAGGATTATAATTTTATAAATAGGGGCTTTGTCCTCTATTTTAGGTTTTTTTAGATTAAGGTAAAAATAGGTTTTGAAGGGACCTTGAAACCTTGTACATCAAAAAAGATATAAGCCATAAAGCACAACCGATTTTCAAAAAAGGAACCCAAAACTGGAACAAACCAAACCAGGTTAAACAATAACCTGAAAACAGCAGAAAAGCCCTGAAGAAATAGCTGACACAACATAGAATGGACCGTCTACAAATAAGATCAGCATCCTACAACCTCCCATACAAATGAGGTTATAAAAATTATTTATTTTTTACACGACCGAAGATTCATATCTAGAGGGGGGACCAAAGGCTTAGACTTTTTCCTCTTAACAGCTATCCATCCATCCTTTACCTTTGCTACCTCAGTCATCCATACCTCAGAAGACAGTGATCCATGAAGCCCAGGGGACACAGATGACTCAGCAACATTCTTTTGAAAACCAGCCACATTCTGGCTCCTAGGTAGTTCCTCCACAACAGGGGGAGAGACCAAAGCCTCCTCAACAACTGGATTAGAATGATCATTATTCCCAATCTCCATAGGACCATCTATGGAATCTTTCACCCATGAATCCTCCTCAATCATCGGCTCGGAATGGATACTATCTTCATTCTCAGAATCAGTCGGATCTTCCACTAGTTGTTTAACCACGTAATGTTCGGAAGAAGCCTCAGACCACCAAGAAGGTGGTCATCTGGACTTAGATTTCCCAGCCTCAGACCATCTATTTTAGGTTTTTATTGGTTGATATTTATCGTAATTAATTTTAGGCATCCATTTTTTCCAAGTCTAGGTTCTGCAAAAAAAATTGGGATTAATAGATGTGTGTAGATTTTGTCTCTCTTGCTAAGGTGGTTACATTTGTTCAGCCATTATCAAGTTTTGAGAGCATGTTTATGTCTCCCTTGTCAAAAGAGAAATCTCACCATGCTTTTCCCCAAGGCAGCATTCTAAAGCATTGATGTTTGTAATATTTCTTTTTAAGTCACTATAAATTATTTGTGATTTTTTATTGTATTCTATTGATGAAATGCAATAATATGTTTTGCAGGTTCTGTTGATTGGATATTTGGGTTTGTGTTCATTATTGGTTGTCATTATGAGCATGTACTTAGGTTATAAATGCCTTTCTACAGTTATCTTTGGAAATGCATTATTGAATACCTTTTTAAGGGGTTCATGGGTTCATGAATTTAGAAAGAGAAAGTATTTGAGATTCTAGTTTCAGTGTATGTCCTAGTCTCTCAAGGATCATTCGATGTTTATCATTGTCTTGCATTTGAAGTCTTTCTACATCTTTACTAAGGAAAATTATCATGAAGTACTACTAGATACCCTATTGTTTGGAAGCCACCAACACACCACCCTCTATTTTATAAATTAACTATAAACTTATCCTACCCTATTTTACCATGTAAATAATACATCCCTTGCATACTATATGTATTATTTTTCTTATAAATGCATAAAATCTCACCTATTTGGAATGTGCTTTTAGTTTGTGCTTTAAAATCTTAGCATTGTAATCTTTCATTTAGTCCCCTTATTTTCAAAAATTCTTTAAAAGGAAGATTATAGTCATAATTTCATCTATTTCTAGTAGCTTATGCATGACATAGAGCATTGTGAATTTTGTGTGATAACCTTTCATGGGTGAAGTGTGCAAACTTGGTTATGTTATGGTCATATTTATCCCTTATGTCAAGAATCTCTATGGAGATTGAATTGTAAAATCCCTCTATGAGAGAAAGCTACCCATAGGTTCTCTCACCTTGGTTTAGGCAAAGCCAAAAGTAGCATGGAGTTAACCATATCCTCTATAGGTGACTCTCAATCATTGTTTCAGTTTGATCCATTCTTGATGCCAAACCCTCCCCCAACTACAACAACATACTAGCAAGTTTTCCATCATTGTTTGTCATTCTCTTTCCAAGTGTGTAAGCCCAGATAAGAGAGGTGTATAATTGGGAACCAATACCAAATTGGTGTCATTATTAGGGACTAAACTAAACTTCTAGTCACTTGTGTTGCCAAGAATTCTTGTAGAGCATCATGATTATTTCATCTTGTGAATTTATCTACTATTACTACATTGATTTGACTGTCTTGGCTATCAACATCATAGCACTCCACTAGGGATGTGTCAGGAAGTTTTAAGGTTTGATAATTTAACTTATACTAAGTTTATTTCAAATAACTATTAATATTTCATGTTAAAAGGTATTTTTCTCCTTTTAAACATGTTTTTTAAATTTTAGTGTCTTTGTTCTCTATCTCATTTAGCTTCAACAAGATTAATTTCAATTTGTATCACAAACAATTTATCAGTTATTATATTCTAGAAGTTTGATTTATAGTGGAAATTATAGCTTTATTTTTTGGTTTCAAGGAAGATTGACGCCTATTTTGAATATTTACTAACTTTTAGTTTTGAGTATTTTCTTTTTTGCAAATCTGAAAGGATTGAGATCATCTTTCAAAGGTGACCCATCAAAGAGACTTGTTCCACCCTTAGGTATTCCTCAAAGAAGAAGGGGACAAGTCTGGAGGCCTATTGAAGGGAAAATTTTAGCTACTCGAGACCATCAAAACCATAATAATCTTGAAATATTTATTAACCCCCCCATCATTAAGGACTATCACAGCTCTTCTACTAATTTTGAAACACATAGTCTTGTTTATTTTCTAGCTCCTTTTCAACCAATTAAATCCCCTTCAAAGTCTGATCCACCAAGTCCACCACATTCACCCCTCGTATCCCTTTTCCATTTGTTCTTCAACTTCATATTGAACAAATTATGAGGCATAGAGACCAAGAAGAGAATGCATGTCCTGCATTTTGAGTTACCAAATTTAAACCTATCAATTTTGATTAAATGGAAGGCTATCCTAATGAATTCCTAAATGAAGTTAGGAAAAGCCTCCCAAAATTTCAAAGGAATAATGTAGTGAGTGGTGATCAGCATATGGGGGCCTTTTAGAATATCATTTTAGATTATGAGATTGAGTATGAGGATGTGTGCATCAAGCTATTTGTGTACACACTAGAAGAAGATGCTTGAGAATGGTTTAATTCCCTTCCTGTTAGATGCATTGATTCATGAGAAGAGATGCAAAATGTTTTTAGAATTTAATATGGTACTAGGATTGATCCAAGGTTTCTCTTGGTTTAATTTGAAAATACTAAGAAGAATCTTAATGAGTGTGTGCAGGACTTTAACACATGGCTCAACAAGATCATGATGCTGGTACTTGAAAACATTAGGGCCAGTGACACAACATGCTTGATAAAGTACTATGATGCCTTTGATAAGAAGGTTGTGTATTGCTTGATGGATAAGGCTCCCACTAACCTATGGTTGGCATTAAATATGGCCATCCAAATTGGGAACAACATTAAGGTTATGGGAAATCCCATGAATAAGTAAACTGATGTGAAGCTAGTCAATTTGGAAAAGACACAACCCATGAAGATAGCCAATTTGGAGGAAAATGTCAAAACTTTGGTCTTTGCTATCAAAGAAATGTCATATAAGTCAGCTAGAGTTAAAAATGGGGTCCCTTAGGTGTGTACCAACTATGAATGGGCTCCAAATCTGAATCAAGCACAAGGAAGGCCTACTTTCCACCACTGAGATAATGATAGAGGAAAGAGGCCTGCACATGAAGATAGAATAGAAAAAAATAGAATAGAGGGTCTAAAAAGGACATCCCTGATCCTTTAAATGCCAAGGTAAATGTTTTGAATTCTAATTTTGACATTGATTAATGTGACAAATGCTTCCTTCCACACCCTCTATGTGATACCATTGAACAAATTGATGAAGATCCAGATGAACCTGAATATGCATCATCTAATTATGAGATTATTATGTTTGATTATCAGAGACCTCAGAGTGAATCAACTACCTCCATGAAATTACTAAATGATACTATCATTGATTAGTTTTGGAGTGCTATCAAAATGGAGAGTGTCCCAACTTTTGAATTTATTTATGATGTTAATTTGGCACAAGCATATGAATTGTCCATCCATGATTTTGATCTTTTGCACACTATGATGATCAAGAAATATCTTAGGGTAAATCCATCAGTTGAGGATAGGTGGTTGTTAATTAATACAATAACTTATCAAAATAAGGGATACAACTTGATAAGTAGGTAACTAATTGTTACTCTTCAAGACACTTTCCCTACAAATTCAAAGGTAGGGAATGCAAGCAAGAAAGAAAAGAAAGCTACAGCAGTCCCTGAAGCTTCCAAGATACCACCTATAACCCAAGCTACTAATATTAGAGGTGATCCTACTAAGAATAATATAATGCCCATATTTTCCAGTATACCCAAGGATGCAAATGAATTTAAGCAAAATCCACCTTTGAAGGCTATTGTTAAAGTTTCAAATCCACCCCAACCTCCTCCATTTCAGACCTTAAGTGACTATATTATAGTTGAAGGTGTCATTACACTTCCACCAAATATGTCTCTCCCTTAGTAAGTGTGTGTGGCATGTATGAAGTGTTGAGTCAAATAAAGATCACCATACCACTTGTTGAGTTATTAAAAAATACCTGAACATAGGAAGAGGGCCTTTGAATATTTAGAATTTGGTGAAAGGTCAGCTATGAATGAAGTTGAGTTTCCCCAAACACCCTTAAAAGAAGATGAATAATCAAAAGAGATTGTTAAACCTACTTCATAGGTCTATTTAGGGATTACACTAGTGGAAATTCAGCTGAACATGGATCCTTTTTATATAACTCTACTGAGCAATGGTCTGGTTGTTCACAACTACATGTTTGATTCTAGAGCTTCTTGTAATGTGATGTCCTTAGGTGTCCTCAATGATCTTGGATTGAAGATCATGTAAACCTTTATCAAGTGTTATTCCATAGACTCATGAGAGGTTCCAGTTGTTAGACAAGTTAAGGGGTTGGTGGTATAATTGACAATTCATCCTAGTAAGTACCTCAACATGGATGTGGTAGTTGTAGACTACCCACCTAAATGAGGGAAGTTGCTATCATGTAAATGGACTAATACCATGGGTGAAAGTATACAGATGGACCTTTCCTATGCCACCATTCCTTTGGAGGTAAGATGGTCATATTTTATAGAGATTTGAAGATGTTACATGTGATTGAAGATCCAAAGCATGCTCTCAATGAAGTGTTGTACACAGATGTTGACTTGGGAAACTTTATTGGAAATTTTGATACTAGCAAATAGCCTATTATTTTTATGTTGATCCTGATAAATAAAATGTAGTTTGGAAGATGTGATTTGATGGAGCTTTCTCTAATCTTGTAAATGGAGCTGGGGTTGTCTTCTACACCCCTAATGGTAAATGTTTTATGTTTTCTTTCAAGCTTTCTTTTGAGTGCACTAATAATACTACTGAATATGAGGCACTCTTTCTTGGTCTAAGGATTTCCCATGAATATGAAATCAAATGTCTGATTGTCAAGGGAAAATATGAGTTAGTGGTAAAAAAAGTCTATAGTGATTTTGCCATGAAGAATAATAGGTTGAAACAATATCAAAATGTTGTATGGGCTTTACTTGAATTTTTTGATACATTCATTCTATGTTATCATGATAGAAGTTTCAACCAAGAATCTAATAAACTTACAAGGCTAGGTGCTCAATTTGACATTGCAAATACAAGCCCTCATTATCAACATCAAGTGGAAGTGCTTGTCAGGCCTTTAATCCCAAATAATGTTCATCAGTACTAGGTTTTTGATGATGATGAACAAATTAAAAGGTTTTTGAACTGTGAGGCTAAGTTTCATGTTCAGCACATAGACTTGGGATCTATGATTTAGGTTAGTGATGGGAAGGAAACTTTATTTAGGAAAGATATTCTTCAACTAAAGATAAACACTATCCCAAGAGGACTAGTCAGTCTAGAAGCATCCTTTGATAGACCAGACAAAATCAAGTTAAGACAATCATTTTAAAAGATGTAATTATGTTTAACTTAGGTTCTCATGAGAACCAAGAAAGGTTTGGTTGAGTACTCACCTGAGTGAAATAGAGAAAAAAGCTCACATACAACTACTAAGTAAGTAATCAGATTGCTTAGTGTGGTCTTATTCTGAGTTTAAAGCGTATAGGGAAGACTTGTTCCAACATGTCATCCCATTATAACCTGATAGCAAACCTTTCAGGAAAAAATGGAGAACCATTAACCCCATCTTGGCCACCAAGATGAGGGAGTAATTAAAGAAGCTAAGGGATAGTGGTATCATTTATCCCATCAAATATTCATCATGGGTGGCAAATTTAGTCCATGTAAGAAAGAAAAATGGTGACGTCCACTTGTGTGTGTATTTTAGAAATCTGAACAAAGCTTTATTTAAAAGATAATTATCCCTTTCCCAATATGAAGAACCTTTTGCAAAGTGTTACTAGATTAGAAATGTTATCCATATTGGATGTCTTCTCAGATTACAATTAGGTTATGGTGAAGGAATCTGAGAGGTCCAAGACTACATTCATAATGCCCTGGGGCACTTATGTATATATGAGGATGCCTTTCAGGTTGATGAATGCTAGCACAACATTTTAGTGAGATATGGACATTATTTTTTCATAGATAATTAATCAATTCATTGGTGTGTATCAAGATGACATTACTATGTACTTCAAACTAAGAGAAGAGCATTTGGAGCATCTAGAAAAGGTGTTGATTAGATGGAGGGAGTTTGAAATTTTACTTAATCCCAAGAAATGTCACTTTGAAGTATAAAAGGCCAAGTTTTTGGGACATATAGTGTCCAAAGATGGTGTCATGATTGACCCTAAAAGATTTGAATCCATTGACAAAATGTCTATCCCATAGTCCAAGAAAGGAATTCAGTATTTCTTTGGATAGATTAACTTTGTAAGGAAGTTTGTGTCTAATTTTGTAGAGATCACTCTACCTATTACTTCTATGTTAAATAAATACTAGACCATCAAATGGGAGGATAAGGTTCTGTAAGCATTTAGTGACATCAAGGGAGATCTGAAGTTTGCCCTTATTTTGGCTAGTCCTGATTACACAAAGCCATTCCAGATATTCTCTTTTACATCATCCAATATTGTGGCTGCTAACTTGTTGCAAAAGAATGAGGAAGGTCATAAGCATCCCATAGCTTTCTTTAGTAAAGTTATGTAAGGTCCTGAGCTGAGTTACACCATCATAGAGAAGCAATCTTTCACTCTTTTGAAGGCTATTAAAATGTTCAGGCTATATATTCTAAGTTCAAATATTGTTGCTTACATCTCACACATCATGGTGAAAGACATTTTAACTTAGATTGAATTATCTATCAAAAGGTACAGTTGGGTCAATAAGCTACAAGAGTATGACATGGAAATCTAGACCACCAAGTTAGTAAGGGGGATGGGTCTAGCCAAGCTTATGGCTAAGATCAATTTGCAAGTTTTTGAGGTAAATATGTTGTTTCTAATAATGATGATTCCTTGAGTCTATTTAATATGTCTCTATGGTATAGAGACATTATTTACTACTTGAAAATTTTGAATTATCCCCCTAGAATGGATAAGAATCAACAAATAACTCTTAAGCTTATGTCCTAAAAATACCTCTTGACTGAAGATGGACTAACATGGAAGAATCCAGATGGGATTCTCCTAAGATGTGTGCTAGAAGAGAATATTATTGTACTGATTGAAGACTTTCATAATGGAGTTTATGGTGGCCATTTTGTACCTAAAGTTATAGCTCATAAAATTATTAGAGTTAGTTATCAGTGGCCATCACTATTTAAGGATGTTTCTTAGATAGTAAGAAGATGTGAGAAATGTTAGCACTTTACTAGGAGGATGAAAGATTTAGGTTCTCTTCCCTTGCAACATGTGATAATTGAAGGCCCATTTAGATAATGGGGAATGGATTTCATTGAAGAGATCATTGATTCATCAAGAATTGGGCATAAGTGGATACTAATTTAAATTGATTACTTCACCAAATGGGTTGAAACAATCCCTACAAAGAAAGCAACATAGCAGGTAGTGATGGATTTTTTATTGAATTAGATTATTTGTAGATCTGGTGTGCCTATTAAGATTGTTGCTGATAATGTCATGAGTTTTAAAGCTAAACCTTTGGTGGTATTGTGCAAAGACTATGGGATTAAACTAACCTATGCTTCTAATTACAACTCTTAAGGGAATGACCAAGTTGAATCAAGTAATAAGAACTTGCTCAAGATCATTAGGTGAACATTGGAAGAAAATAAGAAGAAGTGGGATGACCAGCTAAAGTTTGTCTTTTGGGTTGATATGATTACTCCTAAGAGAGCTATAGGTAGAATCCCTTTTGAGCTTGTTTATGGATCTCAATCAATTCTACCTATGAATTTACAGTTGCCCACTTATCAGTTCATGCAAAAACTAGATGATGATGAGTAGATCCACCAGTATGAAAATAGGGTGAACTAGATTATTAATCTTGATAAAGCTCAAAGACAAGCTCATGAAAGACACCATAAATTCAAAGAGAAGCTGAAGAAAATATTTGATAGAAAGGTCACTCCAAGAAACTTTTAATTAGGTGATCTAGTTCTGCTTTGGGATAGCATGCATGAGGAGAAAGGAAAACATGGCAAGTTTTATGCCTTATAGATGGGTCTCTATTCCATTGACTATTGGATTAAGGAGCATACTTGCTTCTTGAAAGATTTGGATGGTGAAATATTAGAGTTACCAGTCAATGGTAGACATTTAAAACACTTCTTTGATTGATTCCATTTGTAACGGTGTACCATATTGTGTAGTGTTTTATTGCTTTATCCTTTTATTTTTTCATTGCCCCTTACTTTGGGCCTTATTTGTATAATTCTCTTCCATTCCTTTTTTTTTTTTGTTCCTAGATCATCCTGATCTATTTTTGTAAGTCTTCCATGTTTTATTGAGCCTTCATGGATGTTTGTTGAAAATTACTAAGTCTTGACTGCATAGCCAAATGTATTGGCACTTGATCTTATGTTTTGTGGTTCTTTGTACACCCACATGGGGTATGCATCCTTGAGAGAGAGCTAGTGGTAGCACCTAAAATTTCACTAAAGCAATTGGGCCCTTATCAAGTGAAAATGCCCAAACCCTTAGCCAAATGGAGTATTAATGTCTAAGTCATTAGCCAAGTTCATGTAAAAATTTACTAAGTCCTTTATCTAGTTTTTTCTTGGTGAAGGTTTTTTTTCCCTTAGACTTTATGGGTTTTTTGTATGAACACAATGTTTGATAGAAATAGGTCTTTGGGATTTTTGTTTTAGATAAAAGTTTAAAGACTTATTCTCATCAGATATTTTTTCTGCTACAAAAGTTTGGAAGGAATTCATTGTCTTATCTATTTTGGCCTAAGTGTTTTACAAAAAGATACGAAGGGCTATTTTATTTGTTTAAGGTCATTTTTTTTTGGTCCTTTTGTCCACAACAAAAGTTTGAAGGGAATTCTACCTGCATAAAAATCTTGAAGGAAATCCTTGTTTTAAAAAAAGTGCAAAGTCTTATTTGTTTCAAACTTTTTATCTATGACAAAATTTTGAAGGACACTTGCCCTTCAGGCTTTTTACCTGTACAAAAAGATAAAGAATTAAGAGACTTATTTACTTCAGCCAAAGGTACTTCCATAAATCCTGAAGGGGCATTTTTCCTTTTCAAAATATCTAAAGGATCATTTCCTTTGAGTATTTTTCCCTTAAAAAAATCTTGAAGGGCACTTTCAAGAGTTCTAAAGATGCTTTCAATAGGTTCGAAGGGCACTTTCATGAGATCTCAAGGGCCATTCTAAAAGGTCAAAGGGAAATTCTATAGGGAAAATTCCCTTGAAAAACACTTTCAAAGAGTATGTTCAAAGGTTCCAAAAGGTAACTTTAGAAAAGTTGATGTGGAGCAAAAGTCTTATTTCCTTTGAGAATTTTGCCTGAATAAAAGGTTTGAGAGAATTGCATTTCTTCGAGAAAGCACCAAGTTTAATTTATTTCGATAAAAGGAGCTAAGTCATAATTCTTTCAACAAAAGTGCAAGGGTCAAATTCCTCCAGTAAAATTTCAAAGCTCAATTTATATAGGGAAATTATTTTGGATAAAATGTCTAAAACAATTGTCCCAACAAAAAATAAAAGGTTGAAGACTCAATTCTTGTGGGAAAAGTGAAGTCAAATCCTTTAGAGAAATTATCTTGGACATTTTGTTTGAGACAATTATCTTGACAGAATGCCTAAGAGAATTGTTATGGGATAATTGTGTCAAAGAATAATGCAAAGTAGAAGTGTTGAGGATAAAGAGAAGCCAGAGATAGAAGTGTCAAAGCAAATTGGAATGCCAAAAATAAATATTTGGAAAAAATGCCATGGAACAAAGTCCTAGAAGAAATATTTCTAAATTACAGGAATGATGGTCTCATAAACATATTTTGACAAGTTCACAAACATTAACTTTAAGCTATAAATACTAGCTATTGGAGTTCAAATGTTTCTAATAGGCACAAAGATGTCAACTTTAAGCCACGACAAGTAGCTGTTGGGATTCAAAAGTTCTAGGATTATCACATGAGCATCAATTTTAGACCCCATAAAGTAGTCATTTATTTTCAAATAGAGGTAGATCCAATGGCATGCATCTACATAGAAAAGGATCATATGATGAAGCATGATCAAAGTTGAATAGTCAAAATAACTCAAGAAGCTCATGGGCTACCAAGTGTTGAGCTCACAAGGCATGATTTAAAGTTTTAGCATGTTTCAAAGATTTGATGATGTAAGCTAGCAATTGACTATTCAACAGGACCCGAGATCAAGTGAGACACTTCCACATGGTGTGAGGGAACTCAAAATGGTAGTGATTTATCTGTAAGGTACACAAGAAATCCATAAGACTACCAAGTGGCATATTTTTAGGGCCAAGAAAAAGCTAGTATCCAATAACGCTCTACCCCTTGGATCATGATCTAATGGTGTGTAGCCAAGGTTGAACAGTCATGGATCCCATAAGAAAGCATAGAAATTCCAAGTGGCACAACTACATGCCACAATATTAGAAATTGAGCATTTCATGTAAGATCTACAGCTTGATTTTGCCTGGGTAAGGAAGATCCAATGTTGTGAGCCAAGATAAACTTTTAAAAGGGCTCAGATTGCACAAAGAAGTGACAAGTGTCCAGACTAAAGCCTATAAATGCCCAGTTGGATCTAATGTGGTGTGTCAAATGTTAGTATGTGGTAAGTTTTGGTCCAAAAGTTAAATTTGATAGCACTTTCCTGGTCGAGAAATGATTTGAGGCATAGAAGGCCTTTCAAAGCCATTCTAGATCGAATATTTCCAATCATGATCATGAATCATTTTTTGTTTCATGTCACAAATCAGATCAACTCACGAGCCATCATTTTAGGTAATGGGCTTTTCCTTGGCATGTAAAAAGAAGACATTTCCTATCCAAAAGTTTCCATAATTTGTGATTGAATAATAAGAAATCATTTCCAAATAAGTTACACATGACGACAAAATATATTCGGATTTTCAAATGATTTTCTCCCTCTAGCTATCCAACTGAATAGTCAAGAGCATCTCCAAGCAGTTGCATATGATGAAAAATAGTTGTTTGGGCCTCCACTATGAAGATATTTCTAGCCATGAAATTGATGAGTTTGTTTTAAATCTCCATCATTCATTGTACAGGCGGTTAGAGAAATGGTCCTTTTCTTGCAAGTGGATGAAGATCCCAAGCGTGGCATGGAATATTTTCTAGCTACAAGTATCTTGGTGGAATTGAAATTTTGTTATGTAGTTTTTATAAATTGTAACCTATAGGTCCAGATTTGAGAAGGATTGAAAAATTATAAATAGGGACTTTGTCCTTTATTCTAGGTTGTTATTGGTTGTTGTAGGTCATTTTAGGCATCCATTCTCTCCAAGTCTAGGTTTTGTATAATTTTTTTTGGGATTAATAGTTATGTGTAGATTTTGTCTCTCTTACTAAGGTGGTTGCATTTGTATAGCCATTAGCAAGCTTTGAGAGCATGTTTATGTCTCCCTTGTTAAAATAGCAATCTCACCATGCTTGTCCCCATAACAACATTCTGAAGCATTGATGTTTGTAATATTTCTTTTCAAGTCACTAGAAAACATTTGTGGATCTTTATTATATCTTGTTGATGAAATGCAATATTAGGTTTTTTTGATTGGATATTTTTATATATGTTCATTATTAGTTGTCATTTTGAGCATGTACTTAGGTTATAAATGCCTTTCTATAGTTATCTTTGGAAATGCATTATTGAATACCTTTTTAAGGGCTTCTTGGGTTCATGAATTTAGTAGGAAAAAGTATTTAAGATTCTAGTTTCAGTGTATGTCCTAGTCTCTTAGGGATCATTTAGTGTTTATCATTGTCTTACATTTGAAGTCTTTTTGCATCTTTACTAAGTAAAATTGTCATGAAGTACTCCTAGATACCCTATTGTTTGGAAGCCACAAACACACCACCCTCCATTTTATAATTAACTATAAAAGTATCCTATCATATCCTACCCTACAAATAATACATCCCTTGCATACTATACATATTATTTGTCTTGAAAATGCATAAGATCCTACCTATTTGGAATATGCTTATAGTTTGTGCTTTAAAATCTTAGCATTGCAGTCTTTCATTTAGTCCCCTTGTTATTGAAAATTATTTAGAATGAAGATTGCAGTCACAATTTCATTTGTCTTTAGTAGCTTGTATATGACGTAGATCATTTATGCATTTCATGTGACAACCCTTCATGGGTGAAGTGTGCAAAATTGGTTATGCTTTGGTCATAATTTTCCCTTGTACCAAGAATCCCCATGGAGATTGAATTGTAAAATCCCTCCATTGGAGCAAGATACCCCATAGGTTCTCTCACCTTGGTTCAGGTAGATTCAAAAGTAGCAGGGAGTTAACCATACCCTCTATGGGTGCCTCTCAGTCATTTTCTCAGTCTGGTCCATTCTTGATGCCAAACCTTCCCCGAGTTACAATGACATACTAGTGGGTTTTCCATCATTGCTTTCCATTCTCTTTTTAAGTGTGCAAGGCAAAATTAGAGAGGTGTACAAATAAGAACCAACACCTTGTTCATTAATACATTCATCATATTCCATTATCATTACAAGAAACTGTACTAACTTTGTTCTAAAATCAGTCATATTATCATCAATTTATATCTTGATCCACTTGAGCACTCTAACCTCAACTGGTGAATCTATATCATTCTAGTTATCTGACATTTTCTCTGAAGTAGAATAATGAATCTCAAGAGTATATTTTTTGCCTCCTAAAATAGGCTTATCTAAACTCAATTTCTTGCATCCTATGATAGGTTCACTATGAGAAGATGTCAGACCTAGCTTTTTACATTTCATAATAGGATCTATATGGAGAGAAGAAGACCCATTTGAAATTGAAGGAATGGCAAGATTTACATAGTTTTTTGCATGAGTTGTTTCAATTTCAAGTTGGGTGGCTTGATTAATAAGAAGAGGTTTGACAACATGCTTAACTATTTCAGGATTGGGAGGCTGAATTGGTAAATATTGTGGCTTATTTTCCAAATGGTGGGAAGATTTTCTTTGTGAGGGAGTTTTATTACCAAACCTATGCCCATAAAATCTCCTATTTCCCTAATTGTCCATATTAATGGCTAGATTAAATGGAAAATTATTGAGGACATTCTAATATGTGGGATATGTGGCCTCAAAATGAATAGACACCCTAGTACCCCTATGAAACTTAGGGCCAAACCTCTTATCCCTAAATCCACCTCTCTAAATGTTTTTATTAGGATTAGGATTTTGATGATTAACATCACTACCAAAATTTTAACCCCAACCTCTGTCATCACTGCTCCTACTTGACCCAGGCTGATACCATCTAGACATTTTAACCATAATTTAAAATATATTCAAAAATAAATTGATGATTGAAGAATCAACATATATCCATTCAAGATGAAATAGAACTAAACTCTTAAAAAAATTGTCATATCTCAACCAATTTTTGAACTAGATTATACATCAAGTGTATCGAACATTATTATGAAATTCATGAATTTCATCAGAAAAGACAAAATTTGAATGCTTCAACTGTATCTTTAAAACCAACTGAATCTTTAAATAAAATTATAAAATCATAATTTTATTTAAAAATATTTTGATAAATCTCATTTGAAGTTTTGGTCTTTATCAAATCAACTATAAACTGAATCAATCCAAGAATTAAAGTAACATGATTCCAACCAAATATTTTCCAAAATGAAATTACTAAATAATATTTTGAAACATAAATTACTTGTTCAAAATATAATCCTCATCGAAGATTCAACTAAAAAACAATTGATTTCATCAAGGGACTATCACTTTAATATCCAATTTC
Organism: Torreya grandis; assembly: GCA_037957365.1. Lineage (NCBI taxonomy): Eukaryota > Viridiplantae > Streptophyta > Pinopsida > Cupressales > Taxaceae > Torreya > Torreya grandis. The sequence continues at coordinate 3,925,326 of JARHVA010000129.1, read as the reverse complement.
AAAATAAAACCCAAAACTTCAATACTGAGATGTAGATTCAAAAGAAACTTCATTTTTATCTAACCTTTTAAAACCAGTAATTTTAAAATGAAAATAGCATATGATACTTTATGATTACAAGATCATCATACTTATATATTTGAAAACTCCCTGATATTACCTTAGATACTATGGTTAACCATATTTCCTCAAATTATTTTCTATATATAATCATCTCATAATCTTTCTAAATAGATAAATAGAATTTGTTTCTATAAAAAACCAAAGTTCATGGTTCTCAAAAACAATCAAAACTTCATGAAACCAAAATCTTTAAAACTCTTCTAGGTTAATCATGGAAAACAAGACCAACAACTTATACATAAATAACCAAAGCAAAAACCTTGGCACTTCTCAACTTCATAATATGCATGCACCCTAGTTCTTCAAATATTCCAAATATACACAAAAATATGAGCAGAGTGTATCCATAAAACTAAGATCCCAACAAAACTTTTAACCATAGATGTTTTAAAATACCCATTTCTGAATATCCTTGATAATAACTCAATATTGAACATATTCAAAAAATTTAAGCCTTGAATATTCAAGATAAAAATGTCCATAATCTTCTAAATCAGGGTTGAGGACAAACATTCAAAATCCTCGACATATTCATAAAAAGAGAAGCTCTAAAATATCCAAGCAATCATCATACAGATCCATATTTCAAAAATTTAAGATCTGAAGACACCTCTCAACTGTAATGACATGTAATATTATATTAACAAATTAAAGTTTTCAACAAAACCCTTTTGATATTATGTGAATCTCAAATACACTATTGAATACACTTCCAGATGAGCCAAGTATAGAAATTCAAAACTATATATATTTGAGAAAAAAAACTTCAAACTACTCAAAGAACCAACTTAATAACCTCTTTGTCCATGATCTATTTTATGGTAAGGATAAGTTAGATAGGGACGTATTTGCATGCTTGAAAGGGATAACTAAACCACAACCTTTTTCTTTCCATCATACATGTAAAATATATGCAAAATCGAAACCATTTCTTATTGTACAAGTAATAGTCATTTGAATGGCAATGCAAACTTCTCAAAACTTATTAACATGAAGACAAGCTTATCAAATCATCTCATACCAGAACTCATCTTTTCACTATGAAAAAAATCAAACTATTCAAAATAACTCAAACTTTCAATAAATATTCATGCAGACCGAAACTTATTTCTTTCGTGTAATTAAGAAGTGATTTATTTCATGTAACTGCAAGCTTCTCTAAATTACCATGAATATTTTCCAAACGTATTCAAGACTATATAAATCATACCTTGTAATGCACCTTTGAAATCATTCTACCTGGAATCCCCAAAATTCTTTCTCTACAATTCAAAAATATAACTAACTAGATCTCTACTTCCACGAGAAGCTTTCCAAAATGACCAAAAACCAAGAAAAATAACCTACTTATATTCACCACCCTCCATCGTAACCAACTTAACTATGTGCTCAAATTCTATTGGTTTTCCTCAATCGAGAATGTACTTAGTGGTTTGGCCAAACAAATTAACAACATAATCAAATTTAGCTATTACTAACCTTCCTACTAAACTTTTACTGACTTTTGCCATTCGAGGTAGACATGATCAACATTAACTCTTCATTGCCACTAAATCCTAACTAGATCTCGATGCTTTAGGATTGTGCTTCACATTAAATGTCTATGCCAATTAGTTCCATATTGTATCACCATTCGAATGACATCTTAATGCCAACTCACCATGTCCATAAAATGCCAACTTGTCATCAAATATGCTTTGAAACACATCCAATACTCGCCTATTGAAATAAATAAACCTTAAGACTTAGACTTAGAAATTCCAATTTTACCTTCCAATGAACCTTTATACCCTTGAAGATGTCAAGGCCTTAAGACTTAGATTTCATCACGATTCAAAGAGCTTAGCAATGCCATTCAAGACTTAGAATTATTGAGCCTAAATTATATGTTTTGAAAGCAAGTTATCACCTTAGATATTAGACTTAGGAAAATTTATGAATTAGGAAACTTTAGACAGTTAGAATCGAAGACCTTCTTTATGTCTTCACAACTAACTAAATTAAGCAATAAATTGACTTCAGTATGTCGACAATTCAAAAATTGAACATACCAGGAATGAAAATGAGTCTTCAAAATAATTCATGAAATAGTCATAACTTGGTGAAATATATATTTCAAATGATCTTCTTTATGCCTAAAATTTATCCATGTAAGATTCATTTTCCAACTGAAAAAACATATGATTTGCAAAACAAGTGAAGTGATGCATTTGACCACAAATAAAGTGTTTTCCACAATAGTTATGACTAATTGTCTATATACTCATAACATTTATTTCAACCAAGAATCATATTATCCATGTATACCAAATAATCACCATAAAATGCCTAATGTATCAAACTGAAACTATAACCCATAAACTATTATGACAATGTAATATCTAATGAGATCAAACATATGTTATTTCAAATTTGAAATCATTCCAAACTTAAATATTACCTCGTGACTTTTTCATGATTAAAAAATAAGATAACTGATCATAAACATTCACAATGATACATACATACATGTGTGTGTGTGTGTGTGTTGTGTGTGTGTGTGTGTGTGTGTGTGTGTGTGTGTGTGTGTGTGTGTGTGTGTGTGTGTGTGTGTGTGTGTGTGTGTGTGTGTGTGTGTGTGTGTGTGTGTGCGCATTTTATTCATTCATCCACTTATGTTTTTTGAAACTACTCATAATATAAACATGAATATATCAACCAATCATCATCAATTCATAATAAAAAAATATGCATTCAAAAATACCATTAATTGACTGGGTCCCTGACACAATTTTAGATTTCATGACTGAGTCATCTCCATGGTATAAAAATTATTAATTTTGGAAAAAATTGTGTGAAAACTAGGCATAACAGGGTCATCATAAGTGTGAATATTATCATGGGGATCTTTGGCCATAGAAAATAGAGTGGATTAATTGCATCATGAGGAGTTGTCTTCAATGGTGGTAGGTAGAAAGGAGTGCCCCATGAAAAATAAAAATGGGTTAAATCTCACTAAAAATGTCATAAGAGGAGACATCACTAAAAAATGATAGAAAATTTTGATAAGATGTACTTGTCAAATCAAAAATTGTAAGAAGCATGATGTGGAAACATGAAGACAATCTAATCAGTGGTGGGATAGGATTCATGTTGAGTTGACCAAAATGTATATATGGGCTAAGATGACTAATAAAATCCTCTTTATTTCAATATAGTAAGATACAAACAAGGTCATAACAATAGAGCTTACATATACTTGGATTATCAAGTAAAAAGCTAGAAGAGTTTTAAAGCTAGTAGAGGGTATCCACACCCAATGTCAAGAGGATAGGGTTCCAAATCCTAAACCTATGATATGAAGTATGGATCTAAATATCCCTCAAGATAAATCAATATATGTAAAAATGGTAAAAAAATGGTGTATCAAGGATATAATAAAGTTTGGACACCTAAATTTGGTCATGGATATTTGATTATGTCAGTTTTGGCCATTGTGTACTTTAATTAGCTTATGCACTTAATTCAAAACTATTATAACACCTTAGCCTATCCTAAGCACATGTGAATACCTTTTATTTTATAATATGTCATATATCACCTATATAAAATTTTAATTATCTAAAATACCCTTAAGCATTTGTTCAGATGGACCCAAACCCAAAATGTTGTATGTTTGCTTGAGGGTCAAAACCATATAGTTTGGGTCAGGAGTGGTAAACAGTCCTGACCCCTATGGGACATTTATGACCCTTTTATTATAATGATCATATTTAAAAATTTAACCCTCCCTTACTTCATATTTCATATTTTTAGGCTTTCAATCATGTGATTTTCCCTTTTGGAATGTTATAAAAAAACATTCAAGTCACTCATTATTTCACTTGGCAATTTCAATATACATGCATATTTACATTATGGTACATAGAGCAAACCATCCATATTCTTCCCACTTATAATTCTAAGTATTATAATTAGTCCTCAGCCAAGTCATGAGTTTATTTTAATCAGCCCAAAGTAAAGTATGATCAATTATTCAAGTCATATCTAGATGACTTCATATAGTTAAAGGAGCAAAATTACAGAAAACACTTTAGGTGGGAGAACTATGTGGGCTTGAATTCCCTCTTCGAATTATTGGATAGATAATAAAATTTTAGTCATTGTGAAGGTTATTGGGGTCACTTCAACCTAATTACACTCCACCTTTTTCTATATTTAAGTTTTCAATCATTGCAATCCCTATTAGGGTTTCCACCTTGCAAAAATTATATGTAGGTCTCCCACACACTCCCAAATGTCAAATATGCACATAGAAACCTAATTATAATTTTTAAACATGATTATGCCCTAGTTTTTATATTTTAATAAAAGATTCAAAACCATCCAATTCAGGTTAGAAGTGGTAGACGGTCTTGACCCTAGTTGGATGGTTTTAACTTTCCTTATCCTTTACTTTCAATTTTTAGGTTTATGCATTATCTATTACTATTTTCCTATTTTGGTCTTATTTTAGTCAACACAATAAATTTGTAGATAAAAATAGTTAATTTTGTCTTTCCAATTCACAGTTAAACTCATTACAATTTGTTGAATTTGGTTATTTCTTTTAATCTATTTGTCAAAAGTACATTTTCAGCATTATTATATATTCTAATCATTTTATAAGAATTAGGGTTAATTACCACATTAATTCAAATTTAGTTAAAACATATTGGTGAACTTGTTTATTGATTGAATATTGTCAAACCCTATGTTTTCATTAGGGCTTCAACCTTATAGGGTTTTAAAATCTTTGTTCTAGGGTTTAGTTAAATTCTTAAATATCTGACACTAAAATATTTTCCTTTTTATCTTGGACCTAAATATGACACTAAAAGAAATTATTTTTGGCCTCTTGCATAATAGACGACACTAAAAGCATTTTATTTTGACCTCAAATATGATATTAGACATTGAAATTATCTTCTTTTAACCTTATATTTCATAATAATTTATTAATATTTGTGCATAAAAAATCCTTTTATTTCTAGCATTCTATTTTCATTTATTGTTTGCAATATCCTTGCCATAGATGATATATATATTTTTGATAACTATAATAAGAGAACTATCTAAATTTCTACATGAGCTTCATTAATTATTTTTTTTGTAAAGTCAAGTATGAAATGGGAATAAGAGTAGTCATATATTTAAGATGTTATAAGGCCTATTTTATAATCTCGAGTCTTACATGCCCTTCCTCAACCCCCTCTACCTCCCACATCTCCTCTTGATGGTGTTTGTATGTGTATTAAATCAAGATTTCCTAGGGTTTGTTTTTATGAAGCCCTTTCAGAGCAAATCATCACTATAAGTAAGTCAATACAATAATGACAAAATCAAAATCACTATTTTAGTTCAAACATCACATCATGGGAAAATAATAACACGTATACAAAGAATCCAAAGTATGTTAGTGTTAATCATGTATTTGCATCTTCATCTCATTTTTTTGTGCCCAAAAATACTTCACATCAAGATTGAAATCCAAATCAAAATACATCTACAACTAGTAACTCAAAAAATGAACAAAATACTAACAAAAGTTTGAGTGAGATTATAAGATAAATGATTCAAAATAAGTTGATCACTTACCTTCTATGCATCCTTTAAGGAGATCAAAATATTATTATGTATGTCATAGAATGCATGGGCATCATACAAATAGTTGTTTGGATTTGAAGGATAAAATACAAAAGATAATTGATAGTGGTGTCCTTTAATAGATACATCAATCAAGCAACCCACTCACATTATGATTGCATCTTCTAAAGAAAAAATGAAAAAAGAATAATAAATTCAAGTATGGATACAATAGAATAATATAGAACAAGTAAAGATTCAAATGACAAATCTAAATCAAGAAAATATTGACAAGGCTAAATTTGAGCAAGCAAGGTTACAAAAGGAATAATCTGACAAATATCAATTACAAAAGAAATGTATCACAAAGGCAAAGTTACTAAAAGAGAAATTAGAGAAATTACAAAAACAAATTCAAAATAAGGCATGTTCAAGAAAGAATTTCTCGTAAAGGAAGGTCAAAAGCAAAATGTGCCTAAAAAGTTTGATAATACAAATGGGGTTTATAAATAATCAAACATAAAATAAAAATATGAAAAGGAAAAATTATAAAATGGATATTTTTGAAAAAGCATATTTACAACAAGAACAAGATGAAAAAGTTAAGTTACAAAAGAAACAGTTTGAAAATTAGTTACAAATATCAAAGTTACAATAATAAAAGCTTCACAAGGAAAAATTAGATCAAACAAGATTACAAAAGGAACAACAAAGGTTACAAAAGATACATCAAGAAAAATTACAAAAAGAGCAATTATTAAAATAGAAGTTACAAAATCAAATTCAATATAAGCCAAAAAAATATTTTTAAGAGAGAGTTTCTAACAAAATAGGTTCAAAATCAAGATATACCTATAAATTATAATGTTACAAGTGGGGATTCAAAGGACTTAATAAAAAATATTCATCATATATAGAGCCTTTGTCTCTTAAACCCCCTCATAGCTGGAAAGAAATGTACTAATGTTGAGATTGCATCCTTTTGTGAAGCTAATATATGTAGCATGACACTTCTCCAATATATTGGTATGTGTTTAGCCTTTTTTTATTTAATATGGCTTAAATTAATGTAACTAAACTATTGAAATTAAAATTATGATATGTATTGATATAATATTAAAATACAGTATGCTACAAAATTTACAAAAATCATAAACACATTAAAAAAATTAAGTGAGCTTAAACATGTGCAAACCTCGCTAAAATAAATCAAATGTTGATTGTGAAAACTTAATATAAATAGAAATTGCAAAATGGCATGTAAATAGAGTTGTATTGAAAAATAATTATTCACAGTTTGTTAGGACAAGTCTACGGGAGGTAGACATGGGTGCACTACAGCCTTGTCTATTGATTATGGCCACATCCCGGTTGACTATATTATTGATTTATTAATTTGGGCTAGTGTAATAGTAAACAAAGGTTGACTGATGAATGATGTGTTATATGGCATCGCATAAAAGACCTGTAAAATATAAAACCTTAGTCCTACACATGCACTAGATAAAAATTAAATAATAAAAGGGGAATAAAAATGGGTTAGTGAAAATGGACGAGCTAGCCTAAAAAACTTATTATAACTATGTGCTTCCTACATAGCCCAAATGGGCCTTAGGCCGATATATTTATCCCTCCTAGGGCGATTGTGTGATCCATCATTATGGAGCTAGAATGACTATGACTCAAAGATTGATTGAAATGCATCACAATGGATGCCCTTGACCTATAATAAATAATATTTATACCTAAATGATGACCATTATAATGTTGCATAATCTAATTTGGTATAAGTAGTGTTATTTTGCTAAGTGTCCAATGTGATTTCTAGAGAGATCCAATGGGGGTACAATGAGTGGCCTCGATGTGATTTTATAAGATAATATTTGAAATAATTTTTCTAACCAACTTGACCAAATGTGTGAGAGACTCGTGAAATATATTAATTCAAAAAAATGATCGTTAGAGTACTAGGGATAAGGTCACATCATGCAACAAGGTCATAATGTGTCCATGTTTGACTAACACAAACTTGTCCCAAAAGACCAAATACTATTGGGACATGTTTGATAGGAGTCTATGGGTTGAATAGGGATGAGTGTAGTTGAATAGGGAACCACACTTTTGTATAAGAACATAGATTTTATTTGAAAGTTTACAATGTTTAACTTGAAACTTAAGAATTTAAAAAGTACCATAGTATAAACATGAACATAAATGACTATCATAACCCATATATTTTTTCTATATTGAAATGCTATTTTGAACCTATAATTTTTGAAACTTTACAACTTTAAAATTTTGAATTTTACCACTTTTGAAACCCTTTTCAACTTTGTAACTTGAAAATTTTGAAATTATTTGAAACATGTAATTTGTTATAGTGGGAATGAGTGCACATGCATTCCATATGACTCTATAATCTGAAAATGTTGAATCATGTTGTCATTTGGAAATTTTCTAGTGTCATAAATCTAATTTTTTTCTCATGATGCTTGAATCTTCCAAACAAGCCCATTGTGATGTCCCCATTTTGAGATGAGAAACATATCCTATAGATCACTCATCTCAAAAGATAGCATATGTGAAATAAATATTGATGTAGTAGCATTTTTAATATTTGAAATTGATTACATCATAGTATTGAATATAGCATTAAATTTTTCATATGAAACATGTGTTAGAAAGATATATTATTAAAGCACAAAAGCAATGATGCATAATATGTATCATATAACTAGAGTAAGAATAGATTATATAAGTGATGCATGACATGAATCATGGAACCATAGTAAACTAGATAAAATGTGTGATATGAATATGGTACCATAGTAACAAGTAATGAACAAGCAAACAAGTAATGCCATAACTTGTCATGTAATTTTTATAATATGTCACTCATAAGACCCAAGAGGCCCCATACAAGGGACATGTACATATAACATAGCACACAACACCAAGGGCCATACACACAGTAAGCAAGCAAGTCTAACCTATCATGTAATAAGTAAAAAATATAAATTTAAGCATGCAATAAAAGAAATTAGTACAGATCCATCATATGTATGAATGTGAACGTTATAAAGTAGCATATTTCATGTAATATATGTGTAAAGTATGAGTTAGTAACAAAATATGTGTATGATATGTAGATAAACATGAGAAAGAGTTATGGATATATACATGTTAAAATATTCATGGAGAATGAATAGGTGCCCCCAACTTAACAATGTTTTTGGGTAACAAGAGAAGACCAACATCATAGAATCATGTGAAAGTATGTATTGTATCACACTCAAGTATCTTGTGTGAAGAATTGTATATTGGAAAGATGAAATATGTTATCTACTTAACATATAATAAATTACATATGAGAAATAAGTAAGCTAATAAATTTTGAAAATGTTTTAGATCTTGATTTTGAATTTTTGAGATATGTGCGTTTTTTATTTTTATATATAATTTTTTGACAATATTTGAATGTTGAAGGGATTTGAAAAAGGTGTTAAGAAAAAAGTATTTGAAAGTAGATAAAGTATGAGGGATTCAAACAATCCTCAATAAGGTGCTAAAGCATAATATATTAATAAGGAAGGAAAGCAATTTGCCCCCCATTTTTGTGTAGCTTTGATTCATGGCAATGTAACACGAATGGTTAAGATATATAAGAATATACATGTTCCTCAATGAAGAAGAGGATAAATGTAATCATGCAAAAAAATTAGCAATATGAGACTGTTGAAACGTGTTAGGGTGTAGGATATGTAATAGTAAACAAGTGGAGTGTCATAGAGATAAATGTTTTGGATTGTTCAAATCAATTTAAAAATTAAGAGGGTAATTACCCAAAGTGAAAATTAAAGATAGGGAATATAATAATTCTTGGATAAAGGATATAATAAATAGAAAATAAAAATCAAATAATATATATATAAGGAAAGTGAAAGTAGCTAACCAATGATAACATTGATGGGCATGTATGCATAACCCATGTTATGATAAGAAGGAGTGAATTCTTGTGAAGAAGAAATGCCAACTATAGATGCCTTTAAATCCAAATAAGATCCATATGTTGTAATATAACCCTCTCAATTACTGCTCACATGCTCATTTAAACCTATATCCTGATGTGTAAGATAATAATATGTAAGAACATATACTTTTAATTAAGGTGAAGCCCTCTGAATAACATGTGGTACCTTAGGAGATGAATCCTTAGTTTTATGTGCCACTTTATTCATAGGAAGATGTACCATGATTTTTAATCAAACTGACTATGCTCATGTGTTATTGTATAAATCTCAACAAATTCTAGATTATTATCATACTCTATAATATGTTCATGATCACTAATAGATGAAGAAATTGTAATGTAATTTAGAAGATTTAGATCATTCTCTTGAATAGTTCAATAAACTATTTCATTACTATGTTGCTCAATAATCATAATAAGTAACTATTCTATAGAAGCAATAAACATCATTTTCTTCAAAAGATATTCATATTGGATTCCTATAATTTTTATCACTTGATTATCATCAATGTATTTAAGACATTTATGCATTGTAGATGGTATTTCTCTAATATTTTGAACCCAAGGGCATCCTTGTAGCATATAAAAAATCTATGTGCTTAGTAAAAATAAGAATGGGGTATGCATTATAAGAGGACCCACTTGTAAAGGTAGAATTATATTCCCAAGATTATCTTGTGTATGCCCATCAAATGCTTTGAAAAATCTATAAGTATCATGTAGATCTTGTTTTGTGTAGCCAAGATAATGAAGGAGTATTATGGTGCACATATTTTCACTTGATCCATTGTCTATAATGATAGTGTGGATGGATTTATTTTTAACATATACCAGAATAAAAAGTGTGTGTTTATTTGAATCATCATCAAAAAATTTACCATCATCAAATGTGATCATAAAACATGATGTTTTGTAGCCTGTAATTTTACCAATAATGCTATAAAGTGGATGTCCATATGTATAATGAGGATGAGAATTATATGCAAAATGTAATTCAGAATTATCTTTCTTATTTGCTTCATGGTTTGGAAAATGGTCCTTGTACATGTTGAGCTTTACATTATCATTTTCTTGTAACTTAGCCTCTTCAATAGGTGTAGCGATATCAAAAATATTATCATCAATGAGATCTTGAATCTTATGCCTAAGCTTGAAACATCTATTTGTAGAATGTATAATTCATATATGGTAGTCAAAATATGCATTACCATCAAAATTTCTAGATTGTGGTCTAGACATATCTATCTCCATTGGTGTAGGAAAAGTGATTACATTGCATTCTAGGATATTTTGCAATAAAACATGAGGACATGATGTTAACTTTGAAAATTGCCTCTTTGGTGGAGCTTGTAATTGAATATTTTAAAGTGGTTTTGAGATAGTATCAATAGTAAATTTTAATTCATTATTGCTTTCAATTTATTTGATTTTAGAATTTGGTTTACTTTAGAACTTGACATTTAAAGTAGAAGGAGTATTTGAAACATACTTAAGCTTGTTTAAAGTAAGCAACTTGACCTCTTGTTCTTTGACTATGTGGCATAGTTCATCAAAGTATTTGAACTTATCAAATATAATGGACTCTTGAAGAGGAGAGAGTAAAGTTTGTATAAAATTAACTTAAAGTTCATTATCATCCTTTTGATTTGCCATTTTGGCAAGCATATTTTTGTACGTTAGAACATATCCCATAATTGTTTCATTAGACCCTTGTTTGGGTTTTGTAATTTGAGCATATGAGAAATTTTCACCAATGTTGATAGAAAAGTGTGTCAAAAACTAATTTTCAAAAGGATTGGAAGCCTTTATTGATTGAATAAGAATATCATAGAACCATATAATAACATATTCTTTTAGACTTCTTGGAAAATGATTTGTCAATAATTTTTCATTATTTGCATAGTCTAGACAACCTATATGGAAGGCACATTAATGTTGTTTAGAATCACCTTTACCTTTATATAGAGGAAGCTTAAGAGCCATAAAGCCAATTAGTAATGGATACAATGCATTTTTTGGTGACAAAGGGTTATGTAACAAGGAACATGAATCCATATAAGGGATGGCATGGGAAATGGATTGCTTAATGTGAGCCAACTTAGTTTTTAATGAAAGGATGGTATGATCTAGAGTAACATTTGAATTTGTAATTTGAGGAATATAAGTATCATGAGTATGCATAGGCAAGGATAATTGTTGGAAATCAAGTGATGTTCCTAAACTAAGAGATGATGTTATAGATGTAGCTAAAGGTGTAGAAAGAATAATGGATGCAATAGTAGAAGAAGAAAAATTAGAAGTAGGGGATTTGGCAACCTAAAAAGGTAACTCTTATGGTATAGATATTGATAACTTAGCTTGAAGCTCAGATTTTGCTGGTAGAAGAAGGCTAATTATATTATTAACCTTATTAAGGCTCTCTTAAGACCTTGACAAAATTCAAATAATTCTTTCACTTGATTTTGATTTAATTCATTAAGTTCATTTGGGTCAATCCAAGTTTCTTGTTCATTATCATAGTCCTATCCATCACTTTCATTATTGGTTTCAATGTGAACCTCATTTGTAGGAAACCAAGGAATTTGAATAGTAGCATTTTAAGAGAAAATATCTTGACTTACCATTTTATAAGAAACCAAAGGAAGATGCATATGCAAAATAGAAATATCACTTAATCTAGCATGATGCCTTAGAGGCATACAATACAATATGAATCAAGTAATGCTAAATACTATGAATACAATACAAGTAAAAAAATAAGGTATAAAGGTGATCTAGGCAAGGGTTTAAGTGTTTTTTAGGCTATCAAATATACTTGTTCATTCATTGATTAGTGTCATCCTAATGTTTCAAAACACTAACTACAGAAGTAGAACCATACCTATAGCCCAATAACCCCAGTTTCGAGGGTACAGTGAGAGTAACTTCCTTGGGTGATATGCTCTTCTCAGGTGTACCACAAATAAAATGGATAAAAGAGGCTTCATATGGTATAAACAAGAGACCATAGGTGTTTTTGACATATGATGAGGCACGTGGAAACTAAACTCTGTGTCTAGTGTTATATTTTAGTTAGGAGTATTGGAGTAAACCCATCACACCATGATGTATGTAAATATAACATCATGTAGCTCTTCACAATATTCACTAAGTAATTTGAAAATTATCAGAACACATTTTCTAAAATAAGCAAAATTAAATGAAAAATAAAGAGAAAAAATAATAGCAAAATATTTTTGTTTTCAAAAATCAATAAAATTTGAATCAAGGTAGAAAGAAAGATCTTCAGTGTCAGAATGATCCAAGGTGACAAGATAATTTCTTCAGTGTCATATTTAATCCAAGGTCAAATAAATTTAATCATTTTGTGTTAGATATTATCCAAGGTTAAAGGTTTTATTCTTTTAATGTCAGGTATTTATAGAAATTTGAAATAAATTTATTGTACTTAACATACCCCCATTAAGTTTTTAGAATAGGGACTCACTATATTTTCAAAGTTCTAGGCCTATCTTGAAAGTCTTTTGTCATAAGAGTTTTATATGTTGCACCTAACTTCATTATTCAGAAAATGTAAATGAACATGTTTTGTTTTTTCTAACTAACCTATTAATAGTCTTCAAAAGTTTTACATTTGCACATGTTTTTGAAACATGCACAATTTACAAAGTCTCAACCTTTGCAGAAATAGATCTTTAGAAGTATATCTTTAGCAATCTTTAATCCTTCACACCTATATAAACCTTTGCACAAAATAGGTCTTCAAGACTTTTACTCATGGGTTTTGTTTGGAAATTTTGTTTGTAGGTTGGGTCCTCATGACTTTATCTACCATGTATTAAAGTATATAGCATTTGTGTTCATCACAAAATATTTTGGCAATCAGGTCTTTGAAAATTTTGAATTTTAGCATTTACTCTTCAAAGAAAATGATCAAAATTTGCATTTCAAAGAAAAATTTTAGAATATCCTCTTCGATGTTTGATCTCCAGAACTTACTCTTCGTAAAAAAATTTCAATGAAATTGTTCAGCAAAAGTGCTTGGAGAAAATGTTCAAAACTTTTGATCTTTGGTATTTACATTTTTAGCAAAAATATATAGCAAAATCTTTTAAGATCAGGTCTTCAAAAATTTTTTGTTTGGAAAAATTATTCAACAAACGTGTTCAAAACTTTTGATTTAGAAATGGAAACCCTCATAGTCTTCACAAAAGAACACCTATCATAGATCTTTGGAACTTTTGTTTAGAAGACATGTTCACTTCATAAGAATTTGGGTTACCATTATTTTAACAAACCTCTGACTCTTGATTACCAAGAACCTCCATCGCATAGGTAAACTAAAATGAAAAGAGTGATGGAATGATAATTGTAAAAAGTAAATAATGTGGCATTCTCTCAAATGTCTATAGCATCTAGGTGGCATACCCACCAAAATGAAGTGGCAAAGTTTGAATTAAATAAGAAAATAAGTATATAAACATTAGAAATTAATGGTACCTGAATTGTAATTGAATTCCAAATCTATATTTATGAATTGAAAAAAAACATTGTGTTCATTGATCACAAACAAACTTTGAACTCACTCACCTCCTTGAGAACAAGCCCCAGCTACCTGCATTTGAATTGTGAAGTGCATACAGAAGAGTCGAGCCACTAAATTAAAGAACCAAAATTCTATCAACTTAGTGAAATAACTATGGAATCCTCATCTAAGGCATTCAAAGGATTCTTACCACTATTTGGATCTTCTATTAAGGATTCAACCAAATACAAATACATCGTCTTTGAACTAACAATATTCAATTATGAGTATCTCAATTGCTCATCATTATGGGAAATAATTCATTAAGTAGATGAACATACTCACAAGGATAATTTGACACTAGCATAAATATAATTGGATGAAAACCTTCTTCCTCTCAAGTGATAGGGATTAAATTTCATGGCAATCAAGCCTAAGGTTATGTCATGCATAGACCTCCTACGAGACATGTTCTTCACTAGCAAAGTGACTTGAGGCATGTTCTTATACCACCTAGAGCACAAAACCATCATTACCTACATCTACGGAGATGCATTCCATAGGTATTTATCCCTACCTATCATGGATTCTACATATGATTTACACATAGTGGTTACATGGAAAAAGGACTACTTAATTGACAAAACAATGAGCAAATAGATCATTCTCGGGGAGAACGTCATCCTAAAAGAGAAATAGTTGGTGCTTATAACTAAGTTTTAGATGGGATTCCACATTAGGATGGCCCTCTTTAACTAGTTATATAGCTAGCCTAGCATTGAATTCCTTCACCTTGAATGGGTTCCACTACTAGATTTACTAGTGACCTCAGAGCTAACATTTGCTCTAATAGATATAATAAGTGCTAAGTTAGGGAATAAGTTCTACATAAGGACAAGAGGCCTTTAGGGCAACATTTTTATATGATGTCATACCTCTTATATGTTTTCTTTGGCATAATATATATGAACAATGGGTCACACTGAATCTAGATTTCATTAAGAATCCTATATGTGACTCATATTCTTTTATGCACATATATGCCTATACCAGGAACATAACCTGCATTATATAGGATGTATACCCTCAAGTTTGGAGGGATATTCATAAATCAATAATTCCAAAGGTATTTAAGATCATTACTGACACATTTATGGCTAGAGGAGACTAGTGCATATATCTTGACTATGTTGTGATTATGGTTGCTGGCCACAAGGTTGTAGCCCTGTATCTCCCCAAGTATATACCAGATAAACTAGCAGAGTAGGAGATAGCCTACTATATATGGTGGGGAATTGATGAATATTTGAAGAATAATAAAAATAGTGTCTTCTATGGCTCCCATATAATTATTAGCATAATGTGTTTCATCAACCATAAGCCCTTTTGGGAGGCTCATAGATTTATGGAATACTACTCATTAGTTACCCTATCACATAGAGAATAGGACCCTCATTGTAAAATTCAAAATCATATTCAAGGCCTTGGTATTACATACTAACACGAGCCTTATGACCATGACTTCCCATTTCTTAATGCCAAGAGAGATCCCCACATCCTAGAGAGGGAATATATAGTTGAATTGGGCAAAGAACTCTTGAAAATCATCTAAGGGGAGCCCTCCATTTCGATTCTGAACCTACATATTAGGCTCCCACCCTCATGTGGATGGTTGGAATAGATTTTTGTATCAATAATCCTTACAAACCATCAATGGAGTAGGATTAACCCTCTTAGACATTCTTCATGGCAATGAAAACTATAAAGTAAGATCCTAGGTTGGCTGAAGCTCTCAGCATTTCAACTTTACTTGGGAGAGCTAAAGATGAACCAATTTGCATTGAATCTTTAGACTTATAAGTCCATGCTCATCCCATTCCTACTTCATCCCAAGATACTATAAGTGTATAATTCTCAACTACACCCACTCAGGAGGCTTCTCCAATAGCAGAAAAGGTCACTATTTATTATAAGAGGAAGCCAAAATCTTAGATCCCCCCAATGAGTCCAAATATTGAAGCAATATCTATAGAAGGAAAATTAGGATAGAGTATTAATCTATAGGAGGTGAGTCCATAGATGAATAGGAGGAGTTGTAAGGAGCTAAAGTCTTAATCCTCAAAGACACCAAAGGTAAGACACCACTACATAGAGATCAATCAGGTGAGGGTGTAACCCCTACTATCACTACAACTCCTTTAATTTCTACAACTCTAGTTGTATCTTTTATTTCCCATATGTTTTTTGGTTCTTTTGATCCCATTTATCTCAACCCTAGTGTTTCCCCTTCCCTAATAGCACCTAAGGCATAGGTTATTTCCTCTAAGCCTAGTCTCCAACCATCCTTTGTTGTTTTAAAAGTAGAATATGTTTCATATACCCCTGATGTCTCCACTTCCTCAACAATTTCTAATATCATAATTATGTACTTGACATTCTTTCCCCCAATTTCTACTATGGTTACTTCCACCACTACCTCAACAACCCCTAAGACCAAAAAGGCATCATCCAAGAAAGCTAGGGGAGTATTATCAAGTCTGCATCTACATGTGTCATCCACTCTAATAGGTTTTTTAGTGCCTTTTTCCAAATTTTCCCAACCTACTACTTAAATATCATCAAATAAGGTTAGGAAGAAGAAGCAAGTGTATACAATCCACCCATTTCCCTAATATGGTGTTGTGGATTGGTCCAAGGTAATTTGGCCTTCCCTTCAAAAACCATTACTTAAAGAGGCCTTGAAGTAGTCTTCAGGGCATTTATTGGTTGAGACTACAACCTAGGACACTCAACCAATATAATCAACCCAACTAGTCATCCCATAGTGGGTAGTAGATTTAGAAACTTGACCTTCTCAAAGGCCAAACCTTACAATCATAGAGTTGTCCATAGTAAGCTCCATTTTTGACAAATCCATGGGGAGTATCCAAAGGGTGAAGAAAAGAATGAATGAAGATGATGCAGGAAGAGGAATGATTCTAGAGGAGACACAATATGTGTTCTCCATATCAAAGAAGAAAAATAGGAAACTAGGGCAATGTCCTTCTATTGAGGATTTCAAATCCTATTTTTAGACACATAAGGATGCTTTGTTCGAGCTCCATGAAGGAAAAAAACTAGCAAGGAGAGAGTTGTAACAAGAGTTAGAGCAAGTTAAGAAACACCAAAAAACTATATAGGTTCCCATATAGATTGAAATATATATATGCAAAGTGCAACTTCCAGACTGTACAACATTTTACAGGCCATTACTTTAATGAGGGTTGAATTAGCCACTCAAATCATTGTAGTTAAAAAATTATTTGATTATTTGAAATAAAATGAGAATAAGTTTAAATTCATTATTCTTTACATAATAAATAAGGCATATATCCATCTCAATTTAATGATATCATTAGAAGCTTCAAATTCCCTCAACCTGGTTTTCATCCAGACATAAGAAGCGAGGGAATGGGTCACAGTAGTAGAAGTAATAATGCCCAAGTATGCAGAGCATGAAAGCCTTATTTTCCAAATTCTAGAGAATTTGAAGATCTCACAAGTGAGGGACTCTACAAGCCAACTAATAAGTAGAATTGGTTTCTACCAGCTTCTCCAATAGGCCTCAACCAACTTTAAACAAAATCCTTAGGGATTAGCATTGGAGGATATTGAAGTTGAGTTGAATTTTTCATGAAAGAAAGTCATAGAAATGGAGATGTTTTGAATCAACTTAGGGGCACTAAAGCCAAACATGCACACCTAATGTAATAGACAATTAGGGTACATAGACCCCCATTTTTAATACGAACATCATACAATGTTAGCATGATGTCAGCTTTAAGTATTTTTAGGAATTAGAGGCCAAGATAAAATCTATGGATCCAACCACAAACTCAATTCCAACTATCAATTCAGTACCATCAACCACTTTAGTGCCTACCATGATGACAAGCATATCCATGCAACCATCAAGCATAAATAAGCCTTAGTTATTAAATGCTAATTTTGTATATAGTCATGCATATAGGATTAATATATGTAATTATAGTTTACTTACACTTGATGTGTGAATGTAAAAATTAGCATGGGCAATCTATAAGCATTCACACATTGCATGGTGTTAAATAAGCAAACTTATTTTTGACACAGTTATAATTAATTGTACGAATGCATGCAATTTTTGACATAAAAATTAGAACTAAAGTTATAATTAGTTGATGTAACTTTGAGTTTGCATGAACTTGAAGGATGAGGTGAACCCTACCCAAGTCTATTTATATATATAATCCCTCATTCCAAATGGTCAAAAAAATATCAATATAGGAAGAGATCATTTCAATTGTCATGCAATTGTGTGCATGTATTTTCCTTCTATCTCTATGTAATTAAGTTTATGTTTCCTTTGATTATTTTAATTCAGTAATTTAAAGTGTGCAAAAACTATGGAGAATTCCTTTTGTTTTCATTGATATTTGTTTATTTTATATGTGTAAAATCTATAAAATAGTTAGTAAGTATTATTAATTTTAAGTAATTGGTTGATTGTCTTGATTTTTTAAGTGTGCAGGAGTGTTTTCTTTTGCTATAGTCTTATATGTGTGAGACATAAAATCCCTAGATACCTTTCTGATCCAAGTTGTAATCTCTTAAGTAAGGGTGTGCAATAGCTACTCTAAAAGGAACAACCTTCAACTAAGACCCTCAAGTTCCCTATACCATTTCATCCTAAATTACCTAACTATGTTTGTCTATGAGTGTGTAATAGCTACAAGTAACAAGCATTAGTTTTGGAAACACTTATCCATAAAGGAACCAACCTAGGAAGTGATACCTTGAAACCATAGAGCCTTCTTTTCTTCTCTACCCTTCCCTCCTTTTGAAGTTTCTTTGACTAAGATATACCCACTTTAGAATAGTTTCCATCCATCCATCCAATCCAACTAGGTTTCGATTTCCTTACTAGTATTAATTTCACTAAAAGCACAATCAGTTAACAACTTGCATGCTCAACATGTTATTCCACCACTAGGTTGTTTAACCCATGCCTAAAACTCATGCCCTAGAGTGGAGTTTACCTCCATTGAAATCCTAAAACATTAGAGTATACGTCGTAAAATTTGGGGATGTGCACAAGACTCACATAAATAAAATCATATCCCAAAAATCAAGGAAAACAACAAGCAATGTTCTAAAAATAGTGGGTTCACCAGAATATTTAACCCTTTTTAATTTTAGATTACTTAAATTAATGAAATTAATCTATTGAAATTGAAATGTTGATATGTATTTATTTTATATCAAACTATAGTAAAATATAATATACTACAAAATTTATTAAAATAAATAGCTTGATAAAATAGCAAATGAGCTTAAGGATGTGTAAACCTCCCTAAAATAGATCGAATGCTACCTGTGCAAGCTTACTATAATAAGAAACTATGTAAAATGACCTACATATAAAGTATCAAAAAATAGTTATTCATAATTTATTGGGATAACCCTATGGGAAGCGAATAGAGGTACATTACAACATTGTTTATTGATTGTAGTCATGTCCTAGTTGACTATATTCCTAATTTATCAATCTAGGCATGTGAAATAGTTTGTGAGGTTTGACTAATGAATTTTGTGTTTTGTGTTCTCACATAGAATACTTGTAAAATATAAAACCTTAGTCCTACGCATACACTACTTAACAATTAGATAACAAAAGAGGTTAAAAATGGGTTACTAAGGAGGGCCGAGATGGATTTTAAAACCCCTTATAATTGAGCACTACCTACATAGCTTAAATGGGCCTCAGATTGATGTAGTTTTCCCTCTTAAGGTGGTTGTATGATCCATGATTATGTAACTAGAATGACTATAGCTAGAAGATTGATTGAAATGATTGACAACATATGCCTTTCATCTATAATAAACAATATTAAGACTTAGCTTATGAATTTTAGAATGTTTTAAAATTGAATTTAGAAGAAGTAGTGCTCTTTTGCTCAGTGTGCAATGTGATTTTAAAAAAGATCTAGTAGGTATAATGAGTGGCATTGATGTGATTTTATAAGAGAATATTTTGAATAATTTCACTAATCAACATTACCAAACATGTAAAAGAGTTGTTTTGAAATATCTTGATTTAAAAAAATTATATTTGGAGTGCGAGGGATAAGGCAATGTCATGATACAAGGACACAATTTGGCCCTATCCAACTAGTGCAAACGTGTCCCAAAAGACCAAATTTTTTTGGGACATGTCTGACAAGAACCTGTTGGTTGAATAGGGATGAGTGTATCTCAAATAAGGATGTTTATATGATATTTGTAGTGCTTATAAGATATTGAAGGCTCTCTTATAGATTACGAGTTAATGAAATGGTGAATAAACCAAGTAAGAGTAAGGATGTTAAGAATAAACATTGTTAAACGCTTGATGATAAATTTCATGTGTCTACAACATGATAGACAAAATTTGGGTAATATTTTAGGGAGTTAGTGTTGCATTAGATATATTGAGATATGAGTTGTTTAACCCTAAAATATAGATTGGGGAATCTAGGGTTAAAGGGGTAGAGATAGCCTAGGACACAAGGATGATATATTATCTCTAAATCAGGCTAATTAATTTGCAAACTCATATAAACATGTACTAAATTTATTATGATGAGATATGCTAAAAATAAAAAGTACAGTTATGCTATATATTATAATGATAATGAAAACAAGATACTTAGTTCTAATGTTAATATAGATCTAGATCTGGAATAAGAAAGGAATAAGACTAGAAGTGGATTTGGGATCAGTTATTAGATTATGGACCAAACACTTTTATGACCTCAAATACTTGTGTCGACCTCAAGTAGTTATATCAACACTCTTATTTTTAATTAAATTTAGGTGTCATATACAAAATACCTAATAGATATGGATGCAACCACCTTGAAAATTTTAGGTTTTGTGTCACCTTTGCTCTAGTGTGCTCAAATCTAGATCATGGGTTATCACTCCTTATCAAATAGTAAAACCCTAGTTATTCATCTTCATAGTGGTTATAGATAAAATATGTTAGTTGTAACATGGTGTTGAGCTTCCCCAAAGGCCCCTCTACTAATGAATGTTACCTACATAGCCAATACTCTAAACTTGACCTCAAACTTATGTAGTTATCTCCTACATGTTGGCTTGTGTGTGATAATCAAGTACCTAGAGTGACTAAGATTATAAATTGGTAAATTTAGCCCATAGGATATTCCTCTAGTAATTTATACCTGTATATGTGATATCCCTATGATTGATATGGAAATAGGGTAAAACATGGAAGCTTTACTCAATTAAGTGCTTGAATGAATGAGGATTGATATTGTACATATACCAATATTTTTGGAAAATATTTTACATTAAATCACTTAGGATAACCATAAGAATACATTTCATTTGTAATTTGGATGAATTTAGGGAATTGGACACTTGCATTGGAGCTAGGTCGATGTAGGTGTCTGACTAGGACGTAAATGTCTAGAAAGTTAGAAAATAGGCACATATCTAGAATTTGTAGAGACATAATATAAGTAGGTTTGTAGCATTATAATCATGATAGAAGGTCTAAGTAATTAGAACAATATTGGTT
The DNA here is from genome assembly GCA_037957365.1 of Torreya grandis. NCBI lineage: Eukaryota > Viridiplantae > Streptophyta > Pinopsida > Cupressales > Taxaceae > Torreya > Torreya grandis. The sequence goes on along the minus strand of JARHVA010000129.1, from coordinate 3,903,441 downwards.
AGAATAAAAGATATGTAGTAGGCACAAAATATAGATTATGTCAGCCTTTTAGTAATGGGAAGGGTTTAGAAACTGAAGGTATATCCATGATATATATTTGATAGGTGTACAATACTGAGGTTCTATATAATTTATAAATAGTGTTTACATCCTCCCCTTTAATCTAGTAATTAAATTGTTAGTTTAAATAAAAATAAATGTGTGCTTTGGTTTATCTAACACACTTTATCTTTGTGTGAGTCCAATTTGAGTGTTTTTTTTTGACTGACCTAAAACTAAGAGCATGTTATAGTATATAATCAATACATATAATTTGAAATTAAAAGCATTTGAAATGATTGAAAGTAAAGAGATTAAGGTTTAGGAGTACACCTCTATATTTATGTAACCACCTTGACTTTTGACAATTTAATTTGGAAAAGATGTTATTGGATGGTGGAGCCTGATCTTATTAGAATGCCCAGTTCCTGATAGGGGTGTGTGTGGGGGCAACTCCCCCCACACTAAGGTAACCATGGGGTCTGGGGGGATGGGGTTTGGGGTAGTGCCCTTGAAGCAAAATTTTGTGAAAAATACATTGTAAAATATTGTAATTGCATAATAAATCTAGACCATTCACTGTTAGGTCACAGATCTAATGGTAGAAATTATGTTGGTGCATTTTTGTCCTAATATGTAACCCTCCTTTAATATGAGGGCATTGTATTGATGATGACACATTGTGTGTGAGTGAAGAAGAGATTGCAGTGGATGCATTACATAATTATACCTTCATTTATTGGACTAAATAAGAGAAGATTTGGTTATTTTTATATGGACGTATCCCATTTTGGATGAACCACATTAAATCTATGTTTATTTTGTGTTATGTTTTCTACATTTTATTTGTCTTTATTTTATTAATATTGATCTGCATTCTATATTCCTAACAGATGTATCATTATGAATCATTGAAATTGAGATTAGGATAAATATAGATCTAGAAAGTGCATAAATATATAAATATTGAAGGACAAAACTCACCCAAAATCTTGGAGATAAAGGTGTGCTTCCACCTAATAATTGAGATTATCTCAACTATGCAACCCAATCATACTTATAACCTAGTGAGTGTGAGTGAACCAACTTAGATCACATTATAAATTTGGTAAGGCTGAATGATGTAATCAATTCAAACCTATTAACTTGGAAAGATTGAGCAATTTAATCACCTCAAATATACCAAAAATGAACCATATACTATAGTATATTAGCTTAATATAATATGTAGAAGTACAACCTGGTGGGTGACGACAACCCATAAAAGTGTTTTGAAATCTAAAAGTTGATTTGATTTTACAATTTAGGTGCCCTTTGCATATAATATGCACCTCATATATGTCTCATGTTTAAACTTAGGTATAGTAATGGTACCAATGTATAAAATTATACCACAACTATGTATCTCAATCATATACTTGAGCAATTTAACCAATTTGTAAATTGTGTAAGTGTGGAGAACATGTTAACATAACATGCTCCCACTATATATCTGAAACTAAAACTAGTGTAAGTGTGGAGAACATGTTTCAAAAACATGCCTCCATTATATATATGAATTTTTTGAAGTATGAAAAATGTGGAAGCCATGCATCTATGGCATGCCCCTAGTAATATGCCCCCCTTTTGAGGTAAGGGGAAGTAAAAATTAGTAGTCACCTTACCTTAAAATGATGAGATAATTGTATAATATATGTATGAACCATGTAGCATATAAAAAGAACGTGTCTAGGTAGATATATCATTGAGTCATGATGAATGTGTTTAGATAGAGTCCTAAGATGCATGATGTGAACATAAAAAATCTAAATATTAATAGTACAATCTTAATAAGCAATCAAGAACACACATAATAACACTCAAAAGATAATCAAATTCCACATAATCGAAGGGACATGACTTAGTCAAATGTCCACAAAGCAAGGAATGACATATTCAAATGTCAACATACAACAAACCATGACATATACAAATGTCACAATAGGAAAACTAGGCACAATCAATGGAATATACTCAAATGTTTGAATAATTAATATAATGCATGATAATAGTAAGAAAATAACACACTCAATGAAGTGCAAAAAGGAAAACATATAAAATAAGCGACCAACATAACATAGAATACTAGCCCATGGATAATGTGTTAGCAAAAAATGTTAAGTACATAGCATATCAAGTACAATGCAAAAGATATAAGCATGGACAAAGGCATGTGTAAGTACATAACCTCAAACATGATAATGTAAAGTGGTCATATAATAATAGAACCTAGATCTATTGTGATCAAAGAAATGGATGCCCCTAATGTCCACATGACATGAGTAGAGGGAAGTCCCAACATCTGAAAGTGCATAGGTCATGTATATGTGTATCCCTAAATCACACTCAAAATATGCATGAAACACATGTATATAAAAATAAATGATATGTTATATACCAACATGGAATCGGTAACATATATGCCAAGGAGCTAATAGAGCATATAAATGCTGGAAATATTTTTGCATTTTTTTATTTTTTTGGTATTTTTGAAATATGTCAAATAAATAACTATCCTGTAATCTCATCCAATGGATATTTATAGGTATCTCCCCATTGGGAACTTGGTGTAATAAATTTATGGTACTACCAAGGAGCATGTATAGGTGCAATATTTGTCACTATATAATCTATAATGCTTTGTGTATGTATAATAGGACTCTATGATTATGAAGAAATAATAGAAGGAATGGGGGTTCGTGGAACCCATCATTGAGTGCTATGTGGTTTGTTCAGAATAGAATTTATAGGAACATGTTTAGGTGCTATGGATATTTGAATATGGTATGTAGTAGATGAGATTTCATTGAACTCATTTTGGATCTTTGATGTAATGGTCTCTTAAGTACCAGCTACCTAAGAAAGGGGATTTTCTATTGCTTACTCTTTTACAAAGGATTAACCTTAATAGGTTTGATAACTAACTGCCTAGGTATACATTTTTCTTATTCAATTGGATGTTCGTATAAAATTTTGTAAATTATAATTACCTAATTAGCATGAATTATTTAACATACCCATGCATTGTAGAAGGTATTGTTTGAAGCGTATGTATCAAATGTTGTCCCAAAAACATATCAAAGACATTCATGGAAGGTATAACTAAGAAGGTAGTGACCACATATGTGATACCTACCTATAAAGGTAAGTCAATCTCACCAAGAGTTTTTTGTGAGGTCCCATCAAATTCTTTAACTAATCTAGTCAAAATATGTAAATCATTATTTGTATAACCGAATACGTCAGTAATGTTATGGTACAAACATTTTATCTTGCACCATTATCAATCATAACATTATGTATAGGCTAGTGACCAGTGTATGCTTGAATTATTAAGGAATTAATATATGAGTCATCATTCCTAGTTTCACTATCATAAAAATTAATTAAGGTTCTCTAAATCATATGAGGCTTATGCCACATATAAGTACCAATAATCTTATCTAATGGGTTCCGATAATGTGATGGAGGATGTGCATTATATTTCATTTGTACCTATAGATCCTTCTTAGAATGGTCTTAAAAAGGATTTTTAAATATCTTATGTTTATAATTATTACTAAGTTGTTAACCTAATTATTTTTGTCACTTGGATTTACACCCCTTGAAGAGATGTCTCAGCTCTCCTCATCTAAGTGGCACAATGGAAACATCTCACAAGTTGTGGGTAATCAATAGGTGAGATGAATCTCTAGAAGGGCTAGTTCCTATGATGAACTCTTTGAACACTTCTTTACTTATCAAATTTGCATTTTATATTATAAAAATGTGCTTGTGTTCATTGTGGAACATGCAAAGTTGTCTATAACACCAATTTAGGACGTGATAGAGTTTATGATGGTTGTTGTGCAACCTAAATAGACATTTGACATAATGGGGATTGAAGCACTATTTATATAAGAAATTCAATTACCTTCATATGAAATTCCCACATATAATTAACTTGAATAGGTTTTATAATTGGTGCTAGACTAGCTTTCTAAGGGAGATTCTCTAGCTGAACATGATACTCAAAGGGTAAATCTAGAGAAGTGACCACTTTATTGTTATGTACATACTTCACAATTATGTGTATTTATTATGGTACTACGTAGACACATGTATCCATGGAAACCCTAATAACATTTTAAATGGCCATGTACTTGGTAGAACTAAGTATACAATAGAAATTATTGTGTGGCCTATCTTAATGATATCGCAATACTCCCAAGAATGTTTTGTCTCTTTCCATCAAATTATTTGATTATCTTTGTTGTATCCATCAAATCATCTTGTGTATATTTGATATTATAAAGGAGTGTCACAATGAAAACATTTTCACTTGAACAATTGCCCACCATGATACTATGTATAGGGTGTGAGTCCATGTAGGCATGCACAAACAATGACGTATAAATAAAATTATCATAAAAAATATAATTATAATAAAATGTAATTGTAGGTCATTTTAAAAATTTGATTTTAAGTGTACCAATAATACTATTGATAGGATGTTCATCCTCACTCCTAAAATGGTAAGAAGTTGGAGAAGGATGTGCTTTGTAAGTCATATGCACCTCAGGATTAGTCTTAGTTTATGGTGCTGCATGATTTATAAATTTTTTTTTTTCAAATTGTGCATTCCCATTAGGTTGTGCCACTAAATCATTTGAAGGTGCACTAATATCATTAAATTCAATGGTGTTGTCATCAATTAAATTCTTAATATTTTGTCTTAGTCTAAAGCATCTAATTGTATAATGTCCAACACATCGATGATAATCATAATATGCATTATTATCATTCCCTTAGGTAGAGCCCTACTCATATCAACCTCATTTCAGGGAGGGAGAGATATAAGGTTTCACTTAATTAACTTCTTTAATATATTATGAGGAGGTTTTAATAATTATGAAAATTTCCTTGTTTTTGGGTTGAGAGGACAAGCTGATTAGTAGATTGTGACTCTACATTAATTGTTATATTTGTCTCATTCTTAGTATCAATCATTTTGGCCTTATAATTTGGTTTGCTTTGAAAATTTCCACTTTAAGGAGTTTGAGGATTAACCACATACTATATATTTTTCATAAATGTGAGGTTGACTTCTTGATCCTTAATTGTGTTGCATAAGTCATCAAATGATTGGAATCTCTTGAAGATAATGGAATCGTGTAGAGGGGAAAACAAACTTTTCTTGAATATATCTCATAACTCATTGTAATCCATAGGATTTGTCATCTTAGAGAGCATGATATTATATTGAAGCACATAGTCATTGATTGGATCATTAGATTTTTGTTCAAGCTTTCCAATTTGAGCATAATATAATTTCTCATTGATATTGATGGAAAAGTTTGATAAAAAATGACCAGCCAAAGGATTAAATCTATGAAATGATTGGAGTGGTAGGTGATATAATCATCACAAACTATAGTCTTCAAGACTTTATGAAAATAACTTAGTCAAAAACTTATCATTAGAGGCATAGTCCAAACATGCCATATGGAATGATCTTAGGTGTTGCTCTAGATCACATTTACCATTGCATAATGTAGGCTTAGGAGCCATGAAACCTGTATGTAAAGTATAAGCTGAAATCTCTGGAGCTAATGGAGTTTGAAGTAATGCTTGAGAACAAGTTAAAATGAATCATTCTAGAAGAACCCTACTCTAGCTACAATACTTTAGCCTACAAATCTATAATAGTTTGCATGAGGGATTATGTAGTAGGCATGGATGATGATGGCATATGAGTAGTGATCGTAAGAGGCACATAAGTTTTTTGTGTAGGGATAATCACAAAAAAAAAGAGGAAAACCTTATGTTCCCCCCACTCCATGGGTAGGTATCACATGTGGAACCCTAAGAATAGTAGCAATGGTACCTCTAAAAGGTTGACTAATATCCTTAAAGATCTAATCACGTCTTTCCTTAGATGTGACAACCTTAGCATTCTTTTTCTATTAATATCTTATTATATGTAGCAATACATCAAACACACACAGGTTTATTTTAAGATATTCAATTAATTTATTTCGACCTATCATCAAATCTATCATGAAAATCAACATACTCTTTTCCTTTATTAACATCTACATCAATTGCATTCCACTATGATTATGTAAAGAAAGGGTAGTCAACAACCAAATATAAAACCCTAACACAAAAAATATGAACCGTAAGAAGGAAGGTTGAAACCCTAAGGACAAAGAGACCTAAGGTTTGACATGCTCAAGATAAGGATCAAGTTCAACAATATGTTTTACCTTATTTTAGATTAATGATCTAAACTAGTATAAAATAATTATTTTTCAGATTATATAAAGTATATCTAAATTACGCATATCCAAATGTAAAATTAGATGTTTAATTATACTTTACTATTTATAGAAATGACCAAGAAGATTATTGTACTTTCATTTTTATTGTTATGATGTGGTTCAAGATTATGAACAAGTGTCAGGATGAATCAAAACTAGATCTGGAGTCACTCGAATATAGAAAATGACTATAAGGATATGCCTAGATGGATCTGGTAGTGCCTAAATGCTTATGGTAACCAAAGGTAGTTAATCTCTGTTAGAAATGTCTCTATGAGATGTGTTAGAATATTCTATCACAAATTATTGTGGCTTCTTGTAAACTGTTATTTTGTGCAATATTAGAGGCTTGTTATTATGCATAGGTTCATAACTTTGTTTCCTTTAGCTTAAAACCTTAGCTCCACTTTTGACACTAGGTTCCCCTGTAAAAAAAGGTTTGATAAGATGGGTTGAGTTGACCACAACCACCTCCTATTGAGTGGCTAAGTGTTGCCTACTTTCCAATACTCTGAAGAGGGCTAGTGTATATGTGCAATAGTGTTCCACTAATATAAATGTAACTTGTAGCTTAGCTTTCAATACTTGACATGTGAAAACTTTACTTGCCTTTAGGTGTTTCAGACTTAGTTAGAGTCGTCTCCTTTGAGGGGTTTCTAATTTGGAAGCTTTAAGGTTGTTCCTCTCAATGTGCAAGTGATAGATGTCCTATTGATAGGTGTTAGATAAGTGCTTGATACCTAAGTACCATATAGGTACAGGCTCAAGCTTAGTTTTGTATAAATAGTTGACATTTTGGGTAATTTATTTTGACATTGACATGTAAAACTTACAAGCTGATCCAAAGAAAATATTTGAATTTAAGAAAATGACTATTATAAGGTGCGCAAACGGATTTGGTATTGGTGGATAAATATGATATTTAGATTCATCTAATTATAATCTAAGGGTCCAAGGTACAATAAACAATGATTTTATGATAAAGAGAGTATGATTAGGATAATATGTAGATTGCACACAAACTAAGGAATTTATGTAAATGACTGATAGCAAATCGATAATGTTAGGCCCACATAATATGGATAAGATTAATAAGTATATGTACAAATCATATATTGTAAAGATAGGTCTAAACTGATATTGTTAAGTGTCTAATACTAGATTTATATGTCTATAAGTATGTGAGATATAATTTAAGGTAACCATGTGTACAAAGAAACTTGGGGGAAGAAATAATACTATGTCAACTTTCATCTTAATTCTATTTATAATAAAAAATATTAATTAAGAAAAAAAATTAAGCAAAATGTAAAAATAATGATGGCTTAGTTAAAGACTAACTCACATCATCTTAGATGTAAAACTAGTAGGTGGACAACACCTAAATAAGAGTGGAAAAAGAGAACATGCTTAATTTATAATTTAAAATTGGTAGAAACAAGTAATGCAATATCATAAAGTGCTCAACGTATAACGATATCTAAATTAAATACACTAACAACTTAAAAATATGACTATTTTATTTACAAAAAATAAATTAAATTAAAAATAAATCTTTTAATTAAAATTTTAAGATAAAATATTCATATAATTTTCATCATCAACAATATCATTATCATCAAATGTAATTGTAGATCATTGCAAAAATGTGATTTTAAGTGTACCAATAATACCATTGATAGGATGTTCATCCTCACTCCTAAAAGGGTTAGAAGTTAGAGAAGGATGTGCTTTGTAAGTCATATGCACCTTAGGATTAGTCTTATTTTCTGGTGTTGTATGTTTTAGAAAGTTTTTTTTTTTAAATTTTGCATTCCCATTAGGTTGTGCCAATAAATCATTCAAAGGTGCACTGATATCATTAAATTAAATGGTTTTGTCATCAATTGAATATCTTAAAATGAACCCAATTGTGTTTGATGCATTGCTACATATAACAAGATATTAATAGGCAAAGAATGCTAAGGTTGTCACATCTAAGGAAAGACATGATTAGATCTTTAAGGATATTAGTCAAACTTTTAGAGGGACCATTACTACTAGTCTTAGGGGTCCACATGGATGCCTACCCATGGAGTGGGGGCAACCTAAGGTTTTCCTCAGATTTTAATGATTATCCCTACACAACAAACTTATGTGCCTCTTATGATCGCTACTCATATGACATCATCATCCCTCATGCAAACTATCATAGATTTGTAGACATGGATGGTGATATCATATGAGTAGCGATCATAAGGGGCACATAATTTTGTTGTGTAGGGATAATCACTGAAATTTGAGGAAAACCTTATGTTCCTATGGAACCCTAGGAATAATAGTAATGGTACCTCTAAAAGGTTAACTAATATATTTAAAGATTTAATCATGTCTTTCCTTAGATGTGATAACCTTAACATTCTTTGTCTATTAATATCTTGTTATATGTAGCAATGCATCAAGCACACGTGGGTTCATTTTAAGATAATTAATTTCTTTTGCCCTGTCATCAAATCTATCATGAAAATCAACATACTCTTTTCCTTTATTAACATCTACATCAATTAAATTCCATTACAATTATGTAAAGGAATGGTAATCAACAACCATATATAAAACCCTAACATAAAAAATATGAATCATAAGAAGGAAGGTTGAAACCCTAAGGAAAAAAGAGACCTAATATTTGACATGCTCAAGATAAGGATCAAGTTCAACAATATGTTTTACCTTATTTTAGATTAACAATCTAAACAAGTATAAAATAATGAATATTTAGATTGTATAAAGTATATCTAAACTACATAGATCTAAATGTAAAATTAGATGTTTAATTATACTTTACTATTTATAGAAATGACCAATAAGATTACGGTAATTTCCTTGGTATTGTTATGTTTTGGTTCAAGACTGTGAACAAGTGTCAGGATGGGTCAAACTAGATTTGGAGTCACTCGAATATAACAAATGACTATAAGGACATGCTTGGATGGATCCGATAACACCTAGACGCCTATGGTAACCAAAGGCAGCTAATCTATATTAGAAATGTCTTTATGAGATATGTTAGATTATTCTATTGAAAATTATTATGCTTGCTTGTAAAATGTTATTTTGTGCAATATTATAAGCTTTTTATTGTGCATAGGTTCATAACTTTATCTCCTCCAGCTTGAAACCTTAGCTTCACTTTTGACACTAGGTTCCCGCATAAAAAGGGGTTTGATAAGATGGGTTAAGCTGACCATAACCACCCCCTGTTGAGTGACTAAGTGTTTCCTATGTTTCAATACTCCAAAGAGGGCTAGGTGTATATGTGTAACAATGTTCCACTAGTATAAATATAACTTATAAATTAGCTTTCAATACATGACACATGCAAAATTTACTTGCCTTTAGGTGTTTCAAACTTAGTTAGGGTGTTCTAGTTTGAGGGGTTTTCAATTTATAAGCTTTAAGGTTGTTCCTCTCAATGTGTAAGTGATAAATGTCCTATTGATAAGGTTAGACAAGTGCTTACTACATAAGTACCATATAGGTATAGGCTTAGGCTTAGTTTTGTATAAATATTTAACATTTTTGGTAATTTATTTTTCCATTGACATGCAAAACTTATGAGCTGATCCAAATGAAATATTTAAATTTAAGAAAATAACTGTTACAAGGTGCACAAATGGATTTGGTATCAGTGGATAAATCTAATAGTCAGATTCATCTGATTGTAACCAAAAGGTCTGAGGTACAATAAATAATGATTTTATGATAAAGAGACAGTTTGATTAGGATAATAGGTAGATTACATACAAATTAATGAATTTATGTAAACGACTGATAACAAATCAAGAACCTTAGGCCTATAGAGTATGGATAAGATTAATATGTATATGTACAAATCATACATTGTAAAGATAGATCTAAATCAAAATTTTTAAGTGTCTAATACTAGATTTATATGTCTATAGGTATGTGAGGGATAATTTAAGGTAATCATGTGTACAAAGAAACTTGGGGGAAGAAAGAATACTATGTAAACTTTAATCATAATTGTATTTATGATAAAAAAAATATTAATTAAAAGTAAAAATTAAGTAAAATGAAAAAACATTGATGGCTCAATGAAGGACTGACCAAATTTGACCGTGCAAGTGAAATTGGGGCCCCTATACATAAAATATTGAATTTTATATATTTTTAGGGGGTTTAATATTTTTTCATGGGATGTATTATAAGTTATTTGATGTCATTTAATGCCTTATTAGCCTTGGTCATGATGCAATTATTTAATATCATTTTGAGTCATTTAGAAGGCTTTTAGGAGTCATAAATGTAAGTGGCATGGTTTTCAAGGTACACATGTGTCCTTATTTCCTCTCAAACATACAATAATTTAGATTCCCTATCAATAATTTTAGTCTCATCTAAAACATCAAGTTATCTAGTTGAAGATCTAGTAATCAACTAAAAAAGGGGAGTTTGGCACTTATAGGACCAATGATAGATTTTTACACATGGGATAAGGTTTTAAGATGACTATTAATATTCATTAGACTCATATCCATGCTTTAAATTCCATTTAAGTACCAAATTTGAGCTAAAACTATTCTGCTCCTTTGCCTTTCTAGACATAAAAGTGGTCAACAGGTTTATACTTGGCACAGTTAGTTGAAGTTTTAGGTCAAACATATTTGGGAGGTGTTAATACACTTAGATATCTCTATTTACATAATAATATTTCCAATATTGGTCAAATATGCTTTATGAATCATCCTTTACAAGCTAACTGAGCTTTTTTGCTCACTATTTCTTACACCCTATAGGTTTTGCTCCAATTTGGATAAGTTTGTACAGATCAGTTAGTGATGTTCATTCTAGATGATTTTTACTTTCTCATTATCTACTATAAATTCATTTTTTCATGTTTCATGATGTTTTAATGGGAAAAGTAACTTAGATTGTAGGTGAATGTACCATTTTATGTTATAGGTAGTTTCTCACCTTTTTCAAATTTCTAATGTTTTTGAAGTGATTCTAGGGGGTCAAAATATATCCATTATCATGTTTAAAATTTTATATTCATATCCTTTCATTTAAATTTCATTTTCCAAAGTAGTATTCCATATGATGCAGTCATAAAGTGTCATACAATCAATTAGCTCAAAGACTATCATATATAGTCAACTAGGTGAACTATGTAAATATATGAAACACATTCATGAAGAATTAATTATGGTTTAAAAGTGTTGAGAATAATTTTTCAATGTGAAAAAATAATTATACCTTCCAAAGAGTGAGAAAATGACTATGGAAGTTAAATATAACACTTCCACACAATTTCCTACCATTAACATGCACCTACAGGTGTTTACAAGAGAGAATCAAGCTAGAATAAATGTTTTGAAATGGTTTTAAAGGTATTCATAATGATAATTACCCATTTGGATAATTTGATAAGATTATAGGTATGTTCATGAGACCTAAAACATGCACACTATCCCATTTTCCTCATTGCTTGTATATGAAATCTCCACCTATAGGTGGCACTAACAGGGATATGAGGGTCCTTATACAGAGAGGAATGGAAAATTTAGAATCCTTATTGAGGTCATAGTAAGTTAGAAACATCATGGAAAACTTAATTAAATTGATATATTGATATACAAGGTTGAGGGTCACTTCAAAACATGATGACTGTAGGTTTAGGGATTAAATCCCTAAATAGGAAAACAAAGGCCCAAAGTCATTTTGTCATGGTCTTGTAACATGGTTATCAATATTTTTGGGGAATATTAATGATAAAAATTTGTATTATCCATGAAGTATAAGATATTTCAAAATAAGGAGTCAAGAGTATTAGTGGAAGTCAATTTTTATAAGTCCTAAAGATGCCCTTGAACCAATGTTTTCAAGAAGTAAAATCTATAGGGTTTGGAGATATAAAGTGACCTTGACATTTAAAAATACGTTAAGGCATACTCTTATGTTTTAAATAGCCTCATTTATTTAAATTTATACCAATTAACATGAATATCATTAGGATAATGTTAACATGATGGTATTTAAATCTCATAAACACATATAGGTTATTCATCCATAACTTGCTTGTAGATACTCATAAAGCTCTGAAACTGAGCTTGGGAAGTGATGGTCTCATAGAGAACATACAACATACTTGAATAATGTTTATTTAAGTCTTATAAAGGGTTTAAAATGATATATAACATATGTTTAAGGATAAAATCCACCTACAAGATTCTGTACAGTCAACTATAAGTGACTATAGGGTGACAGTCCGTACACTTTTCTTCTAATACTTCAAGCTGCTAAATGGTGGGGATGAGGAACCTAGAGATTAAATATTGTTATTATGCCACTAGTAATATCCTCAAGTATTAATTTAAAGTGTGATAATCATAAATAAATAGATAATGGAATCAAAATCATCTTCTTGGGAGAATGGTACATAAAAATGCTAACATAGTCCTATTTTAAGGGTTATTTTAGAGAGTTAGCATTATTTGAGAACCAAGTTAAAGGAATAAGACTTTATTTTTAAGTAAATATAGTCCTTTTTACCTGATTTATATATAAAAACACTCATTTTTCCCTATGTAAGAGGTAAATACCCCTATGTTCTATCTCATAGGTAGAGCACTCTTGAAGAACAACAAGCCTATCCAAAGAGTATGAAGAGTGGAGAAGGTAAGTGAATGAGTTAGATAATGATATATCAATGAGGGAAAATTGTGAGAGTTTAATGAGGCATAAAAAAACAATATTAAACATTATCAGATGAAATAAACTCAACAAGGTACCTTAGGCTTTCAAACATGCAGGCCAATTTATTAGGCCTTGAGTAGGCCAAAGCTAAATGGAGGGTCAAATTCATTTATAACCTCAAGTGAGACTTATATTGGATTTAATAATATTAATAGGGTGAAATTATATGTGTTCAATCATATATATTTTATATAATGGATTCATATCAAATAATACACAGTCCACATGAAAAGACCTTGCACAGTTTGCCTCTTCTAGGGGTCTACCTTGGAATTCGAAGGAGTTTGAGGGTCTATAGACCTGATAAATAACCAAAATATTTAATATATAATCCTAAAAATTTGGATAATATTATAAAAAAATCAATTAGTATAAAAAAATATGGGAAGTGCCCTTTATTTTGTCTCAGACAGAAGGCACTCCCCTTGAGTGTAAACTAACAGGTTTTGGAGGTAGAGATAAAATGGACTATTAAAAGGTTTATTGGTAATTTAAAGAAGTTTTTTGAAGTTGAAAAACATATATGGAAACATGAAAAACACCTCACAAAATGAGGGAACCCAATAGGATGGTCTGGATTGCTAAGGTTGCAGTCAAACCTAAAAGATAGGGTTTTGTCTTAAGGACCAAATGTGAGGTCAATGTTATTTTAAACCTTAGGTATTATCTCTAAATAATTTTTACATGTGTATGGGATCATAAAAAATGTTTTAAATATTTTTTTTGTATACTCAAGAAATCCATTTTTGGACTTAAGAACCATATCATGGCTTGTGTAAATGAGAAACAAACTCGATATGAGAGGTTTGATTGTTCATATCTCCCTTGACACTTTAAATGGAGGTCAGGGAAGTTTGGATAAGTTGATAGGGGTCATATACATTGATCTTGTGTATTTTTTTTTCAAATTTAACATTCCATCTTTATGAATGAATCTCAAGAGGGTAAAATAGGCCTAGACTCACCAAAACCCTTGTTAGTGACTAGTTTGAGGAAATGAATGAGATAATGCACATAAATGGAATAATTTGCCTATAAAAAGGGTTGTAAATTTCATATTAATCTTTCAATATCCTTCCCATCCTTTTGAGTTGTATAAAACTATACGGATGTAGTACAAAATAGGGTATTATTTTACTATTTTATGTGTTATGCAGGTTTTAGGAGGTTTCAAGAGATGTTAATCACATGGAAGGGAATATTAGGACTTAATATAATTACCCATATGAATTTAATACCTAAAAAAAACTCTCAAGTTCCTCAACCAAATGATTTATCTCAGCTAGTCAAAAATAGCATAGTGAGCATGATGGTGAGAAGGGTGGAAAAATTCAAGTAAGCTAATTTTAAGGTTTACTTGAGTAGTCTAAGGCTATGGATGGTATTTAAAAATGTCATCCACCCCATTTTATGGATTTTAATGATAAAATGAATCCAAATTTGAGTTCAAGTGTAAAAGGTGTGGGAAAGAAGAGTTATTTTGACTACAGATGGTGATAGCTCATCTTGGGAAGATTTTAGATGACCAGGACTATAAAAAATGCATGGAGATTTTTTTTAAAAATACTTCCCTCTCATTCCAATAATTAGATGTATTCCTAGTCAGTTATGAGGTATTCAAGAAGCCCAAATAAGGAAGGTAGTTTTTTGAGCCAACAAAAGGAATGTCACACCACATTTCAAGAGCTTCATGACTTGGGGTGATACTTATGATTCCTAAATTTTCATGATCAGTTTCATATTACTTTCTCATTCTCATGCACAAGTAACTCATTTTTTCATCTTGACAGGTGTCCTTATGACCTTTAGACTTCTCTCTTCTAATCTCTCTCTCTCAAGTTCTATAATAACTAGCCATTTTGGCCTTTGTAAACTATGATTCAGTTGAGTATGGCAAAGCCCTTCTCATTTTTATACCATTTGATCAACAATAATACTAGTTTTTACCTCTTCCATAAATATTCATAGTTTGTTTACTTGAATGATATATCTTGCTTAGTGATAACTATGGTTTCCTTAGCATGTTGTTTCATTCTCTCACCTATTTTCAACTTCTTCTTATAGGTCATGTGAAGTGTTCTAGGAAATCTCAAGGTTGAGTGAGTTATCCTATTTAATAGTGATAATCAAGGCCTCTTGTTTATCCCTCCTAGCCTAAATATTCATTCATAACCTCATAATGAAACATTGATGTGAGAAGATTCAAATTATAAAAGTGTATGTTTAGTTAGTCCTTTATTCTCATGTGTAACATGCAAATAGTTGGAATTCATCAACTTATTTGGTGTATCACCCCCCTTAGAATAGTTTTCTTTAATTTTTCTCTCTTCCCTTTCCCTCACAAAGTTTAAGTGTAGTAGTGATCCAAAGTGGTACATCAAGGGAGATAACCCTATCTAGAGATTCACCTCATTCATAGGCTACCTATAAGCCTAGAAGTGTTTCCATTGTGCCACTTGGATGAGGATAGCTAAGACATCTCCTCAAATGGTGCAAATCCAAGTGATAATAATGTTATTATTTGAGGAAGGAGAGAGAGTTTTGATTGATAGTTTGAGCAGTAATGAAAGTTATCAAGGAGGAGGAGGCATCGATCATGTACTTAGGAAAGTAAATCAGTCCATGACATCCAATATAATATGAAAATAACAAACTAGTCTTAAAGGAGAAGATAATCATCTAGTGTAACCAAGAAAATAATAAAATATTAGTAATATTATTCTACTTATTTCTAGTTTATCTAAATAGCTTCACTTTACAAATCTAGAAGATTACACCATAAATGATTATGTAATAAAATATAAATCATATTTTGAGCCTACCCAGGGGTTATTGAGGTAGATTTTTCTCTCTAATACATTAGTCAATAGTTGCATCATTCCTTGTAGTGTTAAACTAGTGATTACCATTCATATAGAGGATAATAATTCAATAATTCACCTTCATTTTTATGTTATGCCCACCCTCCCTTATTTTAGATGAAAAAAATTATGTTTATCTTTGTTTTTACCTTGATGGGCATATAATATTTATGATGCTCTAGGAGGGAAGATAATGGCATTACAAAACTAGAATACTACACAATTCCTTATGTAGTTAATTATAACATTCATGATGTTAGATAACTAAGGTTGTGGCACTTTTGATAGAGAAGTTTTATGACATAAACATGCCTTTGGGTGATGCGTAGTAGTGACATATGAATTAATGAATGTATATGCTAAAAAATGTAGTTTTAGCTTTCAATTTAGGAAGGATCTGGTATAATAACTACTATGTATTTATTTTCTAATTAAAACTATATGTTTTCACTCCTTGTTACCTTTGTATCCTTTCTATGGGACATGTGTGAAACCTAGATGCATGTGTCAGAGTTTCTAGATGCTATTAGATGAATTGATAGTATTCTAGTTGTAAAATAAAATATTGAATATTTTTTTGACCTTCGACCCAATTAATATTAATTTAATTTTAGCCTTATTCATTTTATTATGGCATAGAAGTGGGAGGCATATTATTAATGTGTTTATATGAGGATAATGGAAAATGGTCTGGTAAGTCCATGATGTCTTATTACTTAGACAGTGTGGAGGAAGGTAGGTATACTGAGTTATACTAGAACTAGTCTCTTAACAATGATGAATGGATCATTTGGAGTTTTGGAGTACGTTAAGTGGAATTCAAGGATAGTTTGGATGTCTATCTTAGAATGGTATTTGCTTTAATCTTAAAGTAGAAAATAATGATGTTCTTTTATGCAGGAAGTGTCACTTTCCTTAATGTAAATACCATATCATATAAAAAGTAATCTAAAATATACAATGAATAAATTGAGTCAATGACCATTATGGTGGTTTGTTCCTTCCCTATTGAACTAGATTTGTAATTACCTTGTAACATGCTTATGGTTTTTTTAATATTATAATGTTATCAAAAGTGGATATTTCATTTAGTTAAAATGATTCTTGATAAAACAAAAAAATTATAATGTTACTTATTTTAATATGTCCTCAATTTCATTATATTGGCCTTAAATTAAGTAGTTATTTTGTTGATCATGTTATCTTATTAGTATAACATTTCCAAAGTTTTAATGGATTTCACTTGCTAATGTAAGATAACACACTTGTTTTTGTGAAGGTGTAGCAAGATATAAGTCTATATAAGAAAATTAGGATGTAGAGCTATCTATTTTCTGAATGTATTGTATTCAAAGTATAAATTCTAGATTTATTTTTAAATGTGGAAAATTGTATAATCCCTTCCTTTGATATTAATTATATAATTTTGAGTTATCCTTGTATTGAAATGTTATCTATTTAAAATTTATTCAATTAATTAAAATCTATAATACTCCATTTTCATATGGATTTTGAGACAATATAAACCATTATGTTTAACAATTAAACATTTTAGTTTGTTAATTACTTACTTGTAAATAGGTTAGTTATTTGGAAGAGGAAGAGAATCCTTGTCTTGTCTCCTTTTGAAATACTAAACCAATTGATAAAAATTATTAATAGTCCACCTATCTTTTAGTTTAAATAAATACATGTGCCTATTAAGTTTTGATACTGCTAGTTTCATGTTTCCAAGTATACTAAAAATGGGTTGATGACTAATTTTTGAGTCAAAATTATACTAGCATTTATTGATTATTTGAATATTAAAATGGTGGTATGATTTGAGAAAAGTTTTGAAATATTATGGTGTTTCAAATGTTAGTTTGGAGTCTATCTCCATCATTAATACTCTAAATGAGTCATTAGGAGTGTAACATGTTTCATTATCATACCTTTGTAATAAAAGTTAGGATAAATTTTAAGTATGTATATTTAAATAAACTTTATTGTCTTGGATGCACTTAGGGTTCAAGCACCCCTATAACAATATCAAATAAACATAATTTGGTTTCTTGATATGGTAAATAAACACTATGTTTTAACTCAATGACATGCTTAAAATATTTTTTTAGAATAAAATATTTGTAATTAAACCTTGACAACAACTTGAGATGAGGTCATTCAGGTGGATAGTTTCAAACACCTAGTGAACCTTATTATAAAAGTTTGTTAATAATGTCTCCAAGGTGACCAAAGATGTTGATGAAGTGTCATGTGTGCTAGAATGAAAATGACAAAGTTGTATTTAGTGTTATTTCATAGTTCTTCAATGTTTGACTTGGATAAGTAGATGGTGGATAATATTAATGGTATGGTCATGTTTTAGAGACCTTATGAGGTGTTTTGAGTGCTTGTGGAAGTGAAAGGAATCCACCAAAGTAGTCATATGAGTAACTAGGTTAAGGTAGTCATCTTGATAGATAAATTTGAGTGAGTAGATTGATGATGTCAACATTCACATGTGTGAAGGTTTCAAGATCAGCTTGATATATGGATAGATTCCCCTATGTAAGGAGATCATATGGTTCATGTTTTAGGTTTGGACATGGAGTGTAGCAAAATTTATTAAGGGGAAAAGTTAGCATCTCAAATAGAGTTCACTAAGTTTCTATACTTAACCAAATTTTTGAGAGGAGATATAAAAATAAGTGTTCCAAATATATAATGTTTATCAAATAATATGATAGGCAAAGATATAATGATGAGCATTTAATCAAGAAATAAAGATCTACAATGAGTAATTAATCTAAATAGATAAGGGTATAATAGAGCATGTGATCTTATCAGATAGTTATCCAATGGTGAATATAAAGTAAATATTTAAAAGGATAATTAGAAGGTATGTAAGACTAAAAAGTGGTATAATTTTATTGGAGACTGACTATAGGGTATGTAGAGGGCACACGGGGCTACCAAGTGGCTTGATCTCAAAAGTGAGAATTTAAGATCAATGACAAGTGATGCAAGGTAAAGACTAGGATACTCCCAAGGAGATCAAATAATTGTATTTGAGTAATTTTTGTAAGTAAATGAGATGAATACATGTGTTTATAGATGTTTTTGCATTAACTAGTGACCGTTGGCATTTGAAATTAGCAAAGGGAAAAACTAGTCTATAGTATTTCGCTAATATATTTTTATATAAGATGAATTTAAAGGTGATGTAAAAAAAATTTTGAATAATAATTTAATGAAAATTAATATAATTGATTTATAAGGTTTTATTTTTTTTAAATTAAATATATTAAGATACAAATTTGACTGTGTTTGACCATGTTTTGCAAGTGACCCGAGAAGGATAATTGATTTGTTCTTGATAGTATTTTGATGTTTAAAGATGAAATATATATTGAAGAGTGTTATATAATCCATAAGGACCATTATATGGGTATTTTTTAGGTCTTACCAATCCATATTTAGTGTGAAAATTTTCTTATAAGTTGACTATATTTGTTGAATCCATTGACAGATTGAGTGACCATGATCTAGGAGTGAGTTGAAGGTGTTTTGAGTAGAATTGAAGAATAAAATGAGTATGTATATGTTATATAAGTATATAAGGATTATTATAAATTATTTTATGTCATAATATTCCCATAATAAGATATGGAGAGTCAAAATAGTATAACTATATTTTGACTAAGTATGATCAGACTGAGGGGTCATTTTGAGAGAGTTGTTTTTAGTACTTAAATCTTGTGTTTAAGTGTATAAATCACATGGAGGTGTTTCATAGGTCCTGAAGGGTTCATATATGTGATATAATCATATGGATATGTGAAATACTTTAGTATTTTCTTCATAAGTTTGAGATTGTGTTATCTGTGTATAAAGGCCTAAAGAGCGAGGAAACCTAATTGATAGGTTCAAGTGTTGAGTTGGTGTTCCAGGTGGCATGGACCCATATGAGAGTGAGAAAGGGGATATTAGAGATAGGTTTTATTCTTTCAAATCATTTTTAAAGGATGAAAGTGGTCTAATTAGTCTCACATATAACATGTGAGTATGAAGGCCTAATTGTTTTAGGTCTCACCAAGACCTAATGGTTGTTTGGGGCTAATGAGGTAATGAATAACCTATCAAGAGTGTTTTTATCACATTTAAAGTGTTCATGGACATATTTTAAGTGTGGTTCAAATATGTAAAGCATATTTTTTGTCTAAAATGGGTTAAAGGAAGAGAGTGGTATAAGTACAAGGTCTAATTGGACTGATTGTGCTAGTTGAGTGAGTGTGATGTGATGTGAAGGAGAGAACCTTAGAAAAAAATTAAATGTAATTTAGGACCATAAAATATCAAATAGGATTGATCATGTTTATCTGATTAATTTTATTTAGGTAGATACATAGGTCATTGGACCTAATGAGCCTAGAAGAGGCAGATTGAGCAAGTGAGCCCTTGCGACTGTTTGGATGAAACATTGAAGGTGAAGAGTGAAAAAAAAGGTAGCCATCATAAATTGAGGAGTATAAAATGAGTTAAATATGATATTTTTAATGTATTTGGGTGGGTTATTGGTTTCCTATGGGGTTGGTTCTTCCTTTCAAGGTGAAACTTACTAAAAGGTCTAGTTGTTGTGGGTGCTCAGCGAGACAGGGGTAGTAGCTCCTTGTGGGATTGGTGTCCCACTAAATTAAGGGATGAGTGTTTATTAATTAGTTGGTGATGGTATAAATTGGATTATATAATTATAAGACTATAGTACATCTTGTAGGGTTTAATGGGTTTTATTCCCTAAGAGGGTTTCCCATATATGTCATATGCTTGATTTTGTTATATCTTCATTATTCATTACAATGGTTAATTTTTATGTATCATGATTATATGTGTTGAATGTTTAAGAATTGGGAATTAAATTGTATTATATTTCATCATTGATTTACCCCCCTCCCTCAGTGATTGTACCTCTAATAATTGGTATTAGATCCATACCTTCTTTACAAAAGTTTAACCACTTAAAGGTGATCATAGGTACAATGGATCTTCATGGTGAACTAGTGTGTGCTTTGTAAAAGATTGATCATCTAAAAAGAGATATTGAAAGTTTGAAAGGAATAAAAAATTCAAATTTGACTCCATATACATGTTGTGAGATCAAAGTAAGTAAAATCTTAACATATTTAGATATGATCTCATCCAAGGGAAAAAGGGACTCTAAATTCACAAAAGAAGTCAAGAATAAATACTCCTAGATCAATAATGAATAAGAAAAAATGAGATCCAAGATGAATAAATTTTTCAATGGATATTGTTTTCCTTACAATTAGTTTGGTCATA
Source organism: Torreya grandis (assembly GCA_037957365.1). Taxonomy (NCBI): domain Eukaryota; kingdom Viridiplantae; phylum Streptophyta; class Pinopsida; order Cupressales; family Taxaceae; genus Torreya; species Torreya grandis. Next base: position 3,882,125 of record JARHVA010000129.1, on the reverse strand, counting down.
GATATAAGAATTGTGCTCTATCTCCTAAGATCAAAAGAGATTGGGTTTACTATAATTGCAATCAGAAAGATCATATTGCCAAGAATTACAAAAGAGCCTTTTAGAAAAAGGATAAACAATTCATTGACACCATCAAATGGTTCAAGGAAACTAATTATAACAAAGAAGAAGAAAAGAAATAAAATTCTTATAGTGCACCAAAGCAAGAATCAATGTTTGTTTAGATATATTTTCACATTCAAGAAGATGAGAACAAGAAGTGGTACATAGATAGTGGGTGATCAAGTCATATTATAGGACCCAAGAAAAAGTTTATCTCTCTCAAAAATACCAATGCAAGTTCAATTAGATTTGGTGATAAAAAATCTATTAATATTGTTGGAAAAAGTACTATGAGTCTTGATAATGACCATACAAGAACTAAGAATGTCTTATATGTATAAGGTATGAAACATAATATTTTAAGTGTGAGTCAAATGTGTGAGAAAGTAAATATTCTAACCTTTCATGACAAGGAATGTGAAGTTAAAAGGGAAAAGTCTAGAAAAATAATTACAAACATTCATAAAATAGAAAATAACTTGTATATCTTATATGAACCCAAGAAAGAGGAATGTTTCATGAGTCAATTAGATTAAATTTGGCTTTGGCATAAAAGACTTGGACATATTACTTTTGAAAATATAGTAAGGATCAGTTCAAAGGGGTTAGTAAGACATATGTCAAAAATTACCAAAATTCCTCATTCTCTATCTAAAGCATGTCTTCATGGGAAGCAAATCAAGAAGAGATACAAGTCTAAGAAATATTCCACTACAGGGCCATTAGAATTTATCCAAAATTATCTATGTTGACCTATGAGAACTTAAAGTATTCAAGGTAACAAATATTTCATGCTTCTCATTGATGATTTCACTAGGATGACTTGGATATGCTTTCTTAAAGAGAAATATGAATCTTTTACAAGATTTATAACATTCAAAGAACTTGTGGAAAATGAAAAAGAATCTAAAATTAAATTTTTAAGATCAGATAGAGGAGGTGAGTTTTGGTCTCATGAATTTGATGACTTATATGAAGAACAAGGGATAAGAAGATAATATTCTACTGGTAGAACACCACAATAGAATGGTGTTATTGAAAGGAAAAATAGAACTATTCAAGAAATGAGTAGAACTATGTTTCAAGATGCTAAACTATCAGATGGTTATTAGGAAGAGGTAGTAAACACTTAATTTTACATTTTTAATAGTTTCCAAATTAAAGTAAATGGTGATAAGACTCCATATGAGCTATATAAGAATAGAGTTGCTAATGTCAAACATTTTAGAGTATTTAGGAGTAAGTGTTATATCAAAAGGGATGAAGAAAATATTGGAAAATTTGATTCAAGATCTAATGAGGGCATATTATTAGGCTACTATTCTATTATATCTTCCTATAGATTCTTCAATAAGAGACTTCACAAGATTTTTGAAAGCTCAAATGTGAGTGTAGATGAGACAAATCAAGTCAAGAAGTCAAACTTGTAAGTGATACTATTCAAAATTCTATTTCGAATAAGGATGGGTTATCTATTCATAAAGATGATGAAGAGGAAGAGGAAGACCCAAGACTTGACACTAAATATCCATCTAATAGAATACAAAAGGATCATCCTACCTTCCAGGTAATTGGTAATGTGAATGCAAGGTTGCAAACTAGAATAAGAATGTTGATCAATCAAAATCAATAAAACATTGTCTTGTTATCATCGGTTGAATCTAAAAATTTCCTAGAAGCTAGCAAAGATGAAAATTAGACATGTGTTATGGATGAATAAATTAATCAAATAGTTAAAAATGAAACATGGGATCTAGTTCCTAGAGTAAAAGCCAAGAATATGATAGGCACTAAATGGGTCTTTAGAAATAAGATGAATGAGGAAGGATAGGTCACAAGAAATAAATATAGAATGGTGTGTAAAGGATATGCTCAGTTTGAAGGGATATATTTTGATGAGACTTTTTCTCTAGTGGTAAGAATGGAAGAAATTAGACTCTTTTTGGCATATGCTATTTTCAAAGATTTTAAAGTATACCAAATGGATGTGAAATCTACATTTTTGAATGGTAACTTAGAAGAAGTGTACATTAAGTTACCTAAAGGATTATTCTTGTCAAGTGATCAAGACCATGTGTGCAAATTGAATAAGGATTTATATGGTCTTAAACAAGCTCCTAGAACTTCGTATGATATAATAGACAAGTATATTTTGAGTCAAGGTTTCAAAAAAGGGGTAGCTGATAGAAATTTGTACATTAAGATTGAAGGTAGTCATCAATTACTGGTAGTTGTCTATGTTGATGACACAATATTTGGTTATAAAATTGAAAATATGAGTAAATAATTTACAAATTTCATGAAGACTAAATTTGAGATGTCTATGTTGGGGGAGCTTTCATTATTTTTAGGATTGCAAATTAACTAACTAGATGCAGGGTCATTCATTTCACAACCTAAATACATCAATGAAATGATAAGAAAATTTAATATGATGGAGTGTAAGCCAATGAGTACACCAATTATTATAGGTTACAAGTTGAGTAAGCAAGAGGACTCACCAAAGGTTGATCAAACCTTGTATATATCTATGATCGGAAGTATTTTGTACTCCACTACCTTTAAACCTAACATAATTTAAGTAGTAGGACTTGTTGGTAGGTTTCAAGCTAATCCTATAGAAACTCACTTGAAATCAGTAAAAAAATCTTAAGGTATCTTAAGGGCACCATTTAATATGGTTTATGGTATCCCAAGAGAAAAGAATTAACTCTAAATACACACACTAATGTAGATTGGGCTAGTTGTGTAGATGATAGGAAGAGTACTAGTGGTGGTGTTTTCTTCCTAGGCGAATGTTTGGTATCTTGTCTAAGGAAGAAGAAAGCCTCAACATCCTTATCCACTATAAAATAGTATATAGGTGTTACCGCATGTTGTAGTCAGCTATAAGGATGAAATAAACCTTGAAAGAATATAATGTAAGGCAAAAAGAAGCTTGTCCCATCTATTATGTTAATACTAGTGAATTAATATCTCAAAGAATCCTATAATGTACTCAAAACTAAACACATTCCTATTAGATATCATTTCTTGAGAGAACAAGTGAGCAATCAATGTGTTAAGTTGGAATATTTGCCCATAAAAGAACAACTTTTAGACATTATGACCAAACCATTAACAGAATCAATAATTAAGTATCTAAGACAAAGATTGGGATTCATCTCCTTATATACAAATCAATAGAAGGTTGTTGGTTAAGGGGGAACAACTAGTTCATGAGATTACTCCAGTAGTCTGTAATAAAATGTTTTAGGTAAATTTTTTAGATATTTTGGTCCTAAAGAGTCAAATTAGTTGGTTATAAGTGTTTGAAGAGTTTATGATAAATATAGTTCATTGAGAAGTCTTTTTGAAGATATCTTGATCTAAGTGGAGAATGGATTTGGGAGGGGGGATAACTCAGATAGTTTGAAAATATTGAAGAGCTATGCATGATGTGAGGGGAAGCATATGTGAGATGTTCCAGTTATAATGGAGATATAAATAAGTCTACTATAGATGTGAAATCAACTATGTTTATTTGATGTCTTGATCAAACCAAGGAAGGTGCTTTGTCAATATATTTAATCTTCATGCTAAACAAAGGGGGAGATTTTTAAATGGTCAAGTCCTAAGATCAAAGGATCATGTACTAGAATTTGAGATAAAAGGTATGAATTCAATTATGTTGATTCATCATTGTTAGAAATTGTTTGAATATGCTCAAAAGGGTGCCTAAGCTCAAGTGTATTAGGGGGAGTCCCTCTTAATGTTTTCAAGGTAAGTTCATGCATATTATGATGTTCATGTATGTTTTGTCTTCATAAAATCTATGTATGATCAAAGAAGAGTGTATTCATGGATCATGTTTGAGAAGTTCAAGGTAAAAAGAGGTATGCACAAGGTGGTACTTTCCTATCATTGGTCCTTGAATTCTTTTCTAGTTTACAGGATCAAAATTTGAGCCCACTTTGTCATTATGTTAAATGGGGAGAATGTGCTTGAAAAGAGAGATAGATTTTGAACATAAACTTTTTTTTGGTGTTGACATCAATGACAAAAGGGGATATTTTTTGAGGTTTTTCAATGATATCTCTAAGGTGACCAAGGAAGTTGATGAGGTGTTATGTGTGCTAGAATGGAAATGACAAAGTTTGCTTCAGTGTTCTTTCATAGTTCTTCAATGTTTGACTTGGATAAGCAGATGGTGGATATTATTGATAGTATGGTCATGTTTTAGAGACCTTATGAGGTGTTTTGAGTGCGTGTAGTGCTTATGGAAGTGAAATGAATTAATTAGAGCATCCATATGAGTGTTTAAGTTCAAGTAATCTTGAAAAATATAGTTGAGTGAATAGATTGATGATTTCAACATTCACATGTGTGAAGGTTTAAAGATTAGCTTGATAAATGGATAGATTTCCCTATGTGAGGAGATCATATGGTTCAAGTTTTAGGTCTGGGCATAGAGTGTAGTAAAAGTTATTAAGGGGAAAGTTGGCCTCTTAAATAGAGTTCACTAAGTTTATATACGTTACCAAATTTATAAGATGAGATATAATGGTGAGGGTTAAAAAGATATAATGATGAGTGAATTGTTTGAAAGACTAAGATCTAATGGTGAGCATTTAATCAGGGAATGAATATCTATTATAAATAATTAATATGACCAAATAAGGATCTAACAGAGTGCATGATCTTATCAGATAGTGATCCAATGGTGAATATTAAGTCAATATTTAAAAGGATGATCAAAAGACGCATAGGGCTACCAAGTGGTGAAAGTTCATTGGAGACTAACTGCAGGATACACAGAGGGCACGTGGGGCTACCAAGTGGCTTGATCATGAAAGTTAGGATCTAAGATCAATGGTAAGTGATGAAAGTTAAAGACTAGGATATTCTTGAGGAGATAAATGGAGTGTGTTTGATAAATTTATGTGAGGACATGAGGTGAAGACACATGTTTTCATATGTTTTTGTATTAACCAATGATCTTTGGCATTTGAAATTAGCAAAGGGAAAAATTGGTCTATAATATTTTGATAATATCTTCTCATCTATGATCAATTTGAAGGGGATGTAAAAATAAACATTGAAAAGGACTTAAATGTGCATATATATAAGTGAGTTAGAAGGTTTTAGTGTTTTTACAATCAAATATATTAAGCTACAAAGTTGACTATGTGGTTGACCATGTTCTACAATTGACCCAAGAAGGATAATTGAGTTTTTATTGATAGTATTTTGATGTTTCAAGATGAAAAATATATTGGAGAATGTTATATATTCCATGAAGACCATATATGTGTATTTTGGATATTTGACCACTCCATCTTAAATGTGAACAATTGCTTAGAATTTGATTGTTTTTGATGAATGCACTAGCATATTGAGTGACCATGTTGTAGGAGTGAGTTGAAGGTGTTCTAAGTAGAATTGAAGAATAAAATTAGTATGGAGATGTTATATAAGTCTATAAGGCTTATTAAAAAGTATTGGATGTCATGATATGTCCCTAATTAGATATGTAAAGTCAAAATAGTATAATTGTATTTTGATTGTGTGTGACTAGATTGAGTGGTCATTTTGAGAGAGTTGTTTTTAGTGCTTAGAGATTATGTTGAAGTATCTAAAGCACATGGAAGTGTTGAAGATGTCCTCAATGGTTAAACCATGTGAGATAATAGTATGTATATGTGAATAACTTTAGTATTTTCTTTAGAAGTTTGAGACTATGTTATCTATGTATGAAGGCCTAAAGAGCGAGAAGACCTAATTGGTAAGTTCAAGTGTTGAGTTGGTGTTTCAAGTAGTATGGAACCATATGAGAGTGATCAAGGAGATATTGGAGATAGGTTTGATGTGTTCAAATAATTGGTAAAGGATGAAGGTTGTCTAAGTAGTCTCACATGTAACGTGTGAGTATGAAGGCCTAATTATTTTAGGTCTTACTAAGACCTAATGGTGGTTTGGGGTGAGGTAATGACCAACCTATGAAGAATGTGGTTATCACATGTAACATTTGTATGGACCTATGTTAAGTGTGGCATAAATATGTAAAGCATATTTTTTGACCAAGATGGGTTAAAGGAAGAGAGTGGTATAAGTACAAGGTCTAATTGGACTAATTATACTAGTTGAGTGAGCATGGTGTTGTGCGAAGGAGAGAACCTTTGAAAATAAGGTACATATCATTTAAGACAATAAAATAACAAAGAGGATCAGTCATGTTTATCTAATTAAGTTGATGCAAGTGGATACATAAATCATTAGGCCTAATGAGCCTAGAAGAGGAAGATTGAGAAAGTGAGACCTTGAGATTGTTTGGGTGAAAGAGTGAAGGTAAAGAGTGAAAACAAAGGTGGTCATAATAAATTGAAGAGTATAAATATGTGTTCAATATGATATATTAAATGTGTTTGGGTGGGTTTTTGGTTGTCTAGGGGGTTGGTTCTAAAGGTCTAGTTATTGTGGGTACTCAGCTAGATAAGGGTAGTAGCTCCTTATGGGATTGGTATTTGACTAAATTAAGGGATGGGTGTTCCTTGATCAATTGGTGATGGTCTAAATTAGATATTGTCATTATATGATTGTAGTCCATCTTGTAGGGTTTAGTGGGTTTCATTCCCCAAGAGGGTTTCTCACATATGTCATGTGTTATGTGCTTGATCTTGATATATCTTATTTATTCATTACAATGGTTAATTTGTATGCATCATGATTGATTGTACCTATAACACTTACATGTAAAACATTCAAATCATAATAATTCCTAGTTGAGAGAATAAATTTTAACCTTGTATATCATTAAGAACTCTTAGTGTGAATAATTTAATTCTCATAGCTCAGAGTTTTATGGAAATTTAGTATGGAAGGTTTATAGTGGTATCTTAATCTTACTCCTTTGAAACCTTCTTTGTAGGGTGCATAGTAATTTGTGATTTATTTTCTATTACGTGATGATCGATGATAGTGTTATAATCCATTGGGATCATAGTTTTGACATTTGGAAGATTAATTTTAATTTTTTAAGTTTCGTTACAAGTTGACAATTATGAGATTTCTAATTGGAAATCAAACCAAATAAGTTCAAAAATGAGTTCAGATTAAGAATTGAACTTTAGATTTTCTAAAATGGAAAATTTTAATCTCTAGATTTATATTATGTGAATTAGGATCTATAACCATTATTTTTCAACCAATTTTGTTTATTTTTGGCAGATCTGATTCCATAGGTATTTAGTAATTTTCTACAACTATTTTCCTTTTTAAGCCTACGAACTCGATTCAAAAGTGAGTTACCAAAAATAACTATATGAGTCCTAAATAGAAACCAAAGTTTGATAGTGATTCATCTTACCTTTAAACTTATATAAGAACTCTGATTTAGTAGTTTCAGACATTTTTATTATTTAGTGACCCTTCCTTTAAACTTGATTTATTCAAAAAATTGCTTAGTAGAACATCATTCTGCATTAAAATCCATTTGGAATGTTGAGTTATTTTAGTGTTTAAATTATTGGAGGAGCCTAGTGGTATCCTATAACTAATAGGTTATAAAATAACTTATTGAAAAAAAATTACCTTGTTTGGGTTTTTACCACCACCATTTGATAAGTGTTTTAACAAATTTGAGACCAGACTGAGAGGTGAGATAGTCAAGTCTGGTTGCATGTGGATTAAGTAATTTCACTTCAACATGATTTTTTAACCTTGAATAATGAATTCATGGGTGGTAAGGTGGTTATATTAGAGTTTTAGTGAAATAAGATATTGGTTGTTCACTTAGTTTTTTTTTCTTGAGGTCATAGTTTGTAGTGCCTCCTTGTCAATGGATCATTGGTAGATTACATTTCATATTTTTAGGGATGATATTTAGTGTTGGTATCATTGATATAAACTATTATTGATATGTATTGAGTATCTAAGTCATGTGTAGTGCCTCAAACTAATTCTAGTGTAGTTGACACAACTTTTTTATAGCTATATTATCAAATGCCTTAATGAATCTCACATTTCAAGATTAAAGGTGAGTAACTATGTAGTAGGTGACATACATTGAGTGTGAGTGCATTAATTTAAGGTTTAATTACTATTGGTAATGAGTTATATGATGCATTAAATCATAATGTTCATGTGTATGTATGGGTTAACAGTTGGAGTGTTCACTAGTGTGAAAAAAGAGTTACACACATAAAAAGAGAAAAAAAATTGTAGTGTTTTTAAAGGGTTTTATTCAAGTTTTCTTGAGGTGAATGTTTTTGGGTGTTACATTTTTTCTCTTCATGGTTTTAAAATCTTAAATAATTTTACCTATACATACATAGCTCACCAAAGTCTCAAATTAAAAATATGGTTTGTTTTAAAGCCATACCTTATTTATCTTTAAATTTTTTGCCTTATCTTCTATACAATCATCTTTGTCTTGGTTCAAAATCTTCAAGAACTCAACTTATACCAATTTAATGTCTCATGCATCTCCAATGAGGTCTAAACAATCATATTTTTCAATGATTTACTTCCAAATTAGTGATTTTTCTTCATTGTATTCTACCATCTCTTCATTTCATTAAGAGTGTGTTTGAGAAAGTTATTTGAGGACATGAGATGAAGACACGTGTTTGCATATGTTTTTACATTAACCAGTGATTATTGGCATTTGAATTTAGCAAAGTGAAAATTTGGTCTATAGTATTTTGATAATATCTTTTGATCTAGGATTAATTTTAAGGTGATGTAAAAATAAACATTGAATAAGACTTCAATTTTCATATAGAGAAGTGATTTATAAGGTTTGAGTGTTTGTACAGTCAAAGATATTAAGCTACAAAGTTGACTATGTGTTTGACCATGTTCTACAATTGACCCAAGAAAGATAATTGAGTTTTTATTGATAGTATTTTTATGTTTCAAAATGAACTATCTATTGGATAATTTTATAGATTATATGAGGACCATATATGTGGATTTTATAGGTTTGACCAATCCATATTCAGTGTGAACAATTTCTTAGAATTTGATTGTGTTTGTTGAAAGCACTAGCATATTGAGTGACCATGTTGCAGGAGTGAGTTGAAGGTGTTCTGAGTAGAAGTAAAGAATAAAATGAGTATGGAGATGTTACATAAGTCTATAAGGCTTATGAAAAAGTATTATATGTCATGATATGTCCTTAATGAGATATGGAGAGTCAAAATAGTATTATTGTATTTTGATTGTGTGTGACCAGCCTAAGTGGTCATTTTGAGAGAGTTGTTTTTAGTGTTTAAAGATTGTGTTGAAGTGTCTAAAGCACATGGAGGTGTTGAATAGGTCTTGAAGGGTTCACCCATGTGATATATTCATATGGCTATGTGAAATACTTGATTTTTTATTTCAGAAGTTTGAGATTATATTATTTATGTATGAAGGCCTAAAGAGTGAGGAAACCTCATGGATAGGTTCAAGTGTTGAGTTGGTTTTCCAAGTGGTATGGACCCATATGAGAGTGATAAATGAGATAGGTTTGATGTGTTTGAAACATTGGTAAAGGATGATTGTGGTCTAAGTAGTCTCACATGTAACATGTGAGTATGAAGGCCTAATTTTTTTAGGTTTCACAAAAACCTAATGGTTGTTTGGGGATAATGAGGTAATGATCAACCTATGAAGAGTGTGATTATCACATGTAACATGTGTATGTACCTATTTTAATTTTGTTTCAAATATGTAAAGCATATTGGCTAACTAAGATGGGTTAAAGGAGGAGAGTAGTATAAGTACAAGGTCTAATTGGACTAATTATACTAGTTGAGTGAGCATGGTGTCAAGTGAAGGAGAGAAACTTTGAAAAAAAAATTACATGTCATTTAGGACCATCAAAGAAAAAATAGGATCCTTCATATTTATTTGATCAAGTTGATGCAAGTAGATACATAGATCATTGGAGCTAATGAGCCTAGAAGAGGAAGATTAAGCAAGTGAGCCCTTGAGATTGTTTGGGTGAAAGAGTGAAGGTGAAGAGAGAAAAAAAAGGTGTTCATCATCAATTGAAGAGTATCAATAGGTGTTCAAGATGATCTATTCAAGGTATTTGGATTTATTTTTGGTTTCCTAGGGGGTTAGTTCCTCCTTGCAAGGTGAAACTTGATAAAAGGTCTAGTTGTTATGGGTGCTTAGCTAGATAGGGGTAGTAGCTCCTTATGGGATTGGTATCTCACTAAATTAAGGGATGGGTGTTCCTTGATCAATTGGTGATGGTATAAATTGGATATTTTTATTATATTATGATAGTCCATCTTATAGGGTTCAATGGATTTTATTCCCCAAGAGGGTTTCTCACATATGTCATGTGTTATGTGTTTGATCTTGATATATCTTATTTATTAATTACAATGGTTAGTTTGTTTGCATCATGATTGTATGTGCTAAATGTTTAAGAATTGGGAATTAAATTTTATTATCTTACATCACTAATTCAGCCCCAGTGATTGTACCTATAACACTTACATGTAAACCCTTCAAATCATAATAATGCCTAGTTGAGAGAATAAATTTTAACATTCTATATCATTGAGAAGTCTTAGTGTGAATAATTTAATTCTCATAGCTCAATTTTTTGTGGAAATTCAATATGGAAGGTTGATAGTGGTAGCTTAATCTTACTCTTTTGAAACCTTCTTTTTAGGGTGCGTAGTAATTTGTGATTTCTTGTCTATTACGTGATGATCAATGATAGTGTTATAATCTATTGGGATCATTTTTTTGAAATTTAGAAGATTAATTTTAATTTTTTAAGTTTCATTACAAGTTGACAATTATGAGATTTCTAATTGGAAATAAAAAAAAATAAGTTCAAAAATGAGTTCAGATTAAGAATTGAACTTTAACTTTTCTAAAATGGAAAATTTTAATCTCTAGATTTATCTTATGTGAATTAGGATCTATAACCATTATTTTTTAATATGTTGATACTTAAAATTGTGTTATTTCCAACACCAACAATGGGAAGTTTTAGGAAGGTGGGACTTGCGACCTGAAATGACCTCCAGATTTTAAAGAAGCTGGATCTTCTTTATCTCAAAAGTATTTTGGGGAAAAAGGATAGAAATTAAATAGAAACACAAATGCAATAAAAGAAAATCTAACTATGGTGATGCACCTAAATTTAATTCAACCCTTAATTCTAAGCACAGTGAATCTATCTTTAGGATTTAATTACATTAAAGAGCAAACAAGGCATGATCAATGTAAAAGATGAAAATAGATAGGATCAAAGGCTCACAACTTAGACGATTTTGAAATAACACAAAAAATATCAACAAAGGCACAGAACTCAGTCTTCTTATTAATTTTCTAGTCACATAAAAGGCATAGAGACATGCACAGTTATACAAACTTTCTAACTCAAGAAAATAGAAAAAAGTCAAATGATATTCCTGGTCACAACTAAAAAAGTCTAAAACTTCTTGACAATAATCTCTTGTAAAAAAATCTCTCTATCTTCTGATGATGATCCCTAGTGATCTCTGCACCCATATTTATAGCATCAGACTAGCTCTAGATTGCCTGCATGTTCCCAATCCAATGGTCTAACTGAACTTTAATTAAACAGGAAGTGTCTAACAAAAGATATTTCTTGAATCTGAAACATCTCATCTCCCTACAAGTTCATTGGCTGAAATAGATACACAGAATGCTTCCCACTATGAAACAAGTGAGGACACTTGGTAGTATCCACTTTTTCACTTGAAAACCATCTCATTATTTAGGTGACACTAGAAAATGACACTTGGCAGCTTCCATGGCACTTACATAAAACACACAACACTTTATGCGTAACTTATACTCTTTATATGTCTTTACTCAGGAGTGCTCTATCTTTGACATCTGTCATAGTCTGCTGCTTCAAAACTTTAACAACTTACAAAAAATGGGATCCACAACACTTCTCACCTGAGTAACTTCAAAAGGGAAAATAGGGACATGTGCCACTTTTCATTTATCTTTAACAAGGAACACGTGGTGGCTTTTGTTGCTTTTGCTAGGGACATGTGGCAACTTCCATTGAGTTTTAGCTACACTATAGAAACATTCAGAACTCATTTTAGATTCATACAGATGGTGACACTTGGTAGATTTCACTAACTTTAGAAACAAAACCCAAGGCCCACCATAGTCTCTACTTAACAATGAAAAAAAATGAAGATATTTTGAATGTTGACATGTGGCAGCTTCCACTTTCTTTAGCTAGATACACATGGCATCTTCTATTGCTTTTAGAAAAGCATATTGAAACCTTTAGTAGTTGCCACTTGGTGCCTTCCACTTGACCCTAAGAGAAGCTTATTGAAATAAGCTTTTGAAATGCATAAAAATCATGAAATGTGGATGTTGACACTTATCGCATTTCACTGAATTACTATGAGACACGTGGCGGCTTTCGTGCAACTTATAGAAATTATAAAATGTCTCTTAGCTGATGACACTTGGTAGCTTCTGTGTAACTTTGATACTTAGACAAAATTTAGGCAAAAATTAAACTCACACCCGCGCTCTATGTCAAAAAACTTTACTGCCTCAAAACCAAAATGCATAGGGATAAAACTTGGAGTGCACAGCTAAAATTTAAAAATAACATGTAGAGTATTTTTTACTCTATAGTTCTTGGTGACCCTGAGGACTTTTAAGCCTACTCAAAAATAAGAATCCACAATCTCTCACATGATCAAATGGGGTAAATCATAACTTCATTAAGACCATCTGATAAATAGACCACTCATCATCAGATAATCCCTACTTATTTTGTAATTCGTTGAAGGCTAAACAAGGTTGATGATATCCTTATGTGAATTTTTTTGCAAAATATGAACTATATCCTTCAATTGAAATCAAGCTGGGAAATGGGAATGAAAATAGATTCCACTTCAGACACTGATGAATCATCTATTAAACCCTAGAAAATTGACTGATCGCTTTGCCTGGCTAACAACAAAGGTTTAACTCATCAACCATCAACACTGTATTGCTATCAAGAAAAGGGGAGGGAAGACCCAATTGCACTAGATCTTCAATGTGTTGTTTCATGTCTTTGATTCCTTCTTTCACCACATCTAGAAGCTCTTCACATTTAATTATTGTGGAGTTACAACTGAGAACTTCATTCACTCTTTTAGTAGTGATCATCTTGTCACTAATCCCTGCTACTAATAATGTTCCATCAGTTGCATCATATAGCTTTTGCAGTAGCATTTGAGATTCAAACACTCTTGAAGAGATAGTGGACAGAGTGGCTTCAACTGAAGTCTCCACCTTTTTGCACAATTTTTTTGCATTTAGAAAAAAGGTTAGGGAGGGTCTGAGCTGAGTAATCTCCTCAGAGATTCTTTTACATATTGATACATAAAGCTCCTTAACTAGATTCAAAACCCCTACATTCTTTGGCCTATTAGCCAACTCAAGTGTCAATTTTTCTATCATTTGTCACTCAGCTTGAAGTTGGGCCTGTATAGTAGCGGTATTGTTCTACTCATTCAGCAACTTCTATTAAAGTTGAGCGACCTATTGTAATCTTTCTTCACATTTTTCTTGTAATGTTGCATTTTCCCACCTTAAGGCTATCATTGCAACTTTCACCTTCATCAGCCCTTCTTTCAAAGAATCATTTTGGGCTTGAATAGCCTGGTGAGTCTAAAAAGAAACAGTATCTTGAAACTATTTGTTGAGACTCTCTATTTCATTATTTTTGGGTATTGATTTCTGTAGTCAAATCGCTACAATTTGCCTTCTCTCAAGTTAGATCAGCCTCCATCTTTGATAGCTTCTTTGATACTTTCAAATAATCATTTGCTACTATATAAGTGGATTCATTTAGTATCTCAACCTTATCTTTTAGTCTAAAGAGTGACATATCTATTGCCACTACATTCATTGTATAATCTTCAGGCTACATCTACTCATTTAGCTTGACTATATTAGGTGACAAATGGGTCATCATTAGTTGCTACTGGATGGGGTCAAATTGTGACCTCATATGTGGTGTAGCCAAGGATTTATTATCTTTGATCCTCTTTTTCTCCATTTGGGCTTCCCTAGCCTTCTTAGAAATATTTGCTTGAGTTTGGAAGGTAGAAGGAGAGGCAATGTGTCCACCCGCAAAAGGATAATCTTGTGGCAAGCCATATAGAATAGCCAAATGTTGGCTAGGGGTAATTTGAGGAGGTAATTTCTTTGGGATAGAGGGGGAAAAGTGAGGCAATGATATGGCCTAATTATGAATAGATGGGGGAAAATAAGAAATGGGTACAATAAGGTAGAAAGGGATATTATTTGGCTAGATGAGATTGTCACCCCAATAGAAGAAGAGATAGACTGAGAAGAAGAAGGAGAAACAACACTTACCTATGGAGCAACTAAATTACTCTATAGTTGGTGTTGTGGGGGTTCTGCCTCCTCTGAATCAAGATGAAACCTCAACCTCTTATGTTTCCTTGGTGTTTCTTCTTCTGGTTGTGTTTCCTTCTCTTCAACATTTATCACTACTGCTAGTGGCAAATGTATAGAATTGGGACCCCCAAAGGTTGACACTGATGGATAAGATTTTGGTGGTGAGGATACCACACTCTTTTATTTTTTAATGACACTAAGAGATTGGGGCCAAATAGTTATAGTGACTATAGCTGAGGTTTGCCCTAGGGTTTGCAATGTTTGACTGGATTCTGCTTTGACTTCTGACTCTCCACCCTGTGTTTGCAAATTGCTTGTATCAGGGCTAAAAATAAGAGATGGATGACATTCATCCTAGAGTTCTTCCCATTTATCATCTGAATCCACATTTCCAAAAGAGTGAGTTGTCTCACAAATCTCTTGCCTATATTTCCAATAGGCTTCTATTTTCTCAGAGTTTTAGTCTTTGTTCTTTAATGCTCTTCTTAAACTAGAAGTCATTCTAATTTTAGGATCAAAATCCCTTTGCCTAACATAAAAATTTTCCCATGGCCTATCCTCTTAAAGGGGAAAATCCATCAATTCTACATAAAAATTAGGAATATCTTCCCTAGGATTTCTTCTATTTTCCCAAAAAGGACAGCCCTCATGCACAATTCTAGTACCAACCTTATTATTCCTGACCCATGAAGTTATGAAACCATTTGGGTTTATCTTCAATTAGACAAAAACCCAGGAAGGCTAGCTTTCTCAGCAACATGAGCTCAGTATTTCTAACCTCTAGGGCCATGTTGTTTGTCACCCATGAAACATCATACATTTTCTTCTTTTTCTTTCCAGTGCCATATTCATTATCCACCATAGACACTTGTTTGGTGACCTCTAAGAATGCTAACCTAAGGGTCAAAATATTAGGTAGCAACACTAGTTCTCCACTAAAACCATGGACTCTAACAATAGTATGATGGGATCCAAAAAAGTAATCACAAGGAATAGTGAAATTGGTCATAATGTGTGAGACACCTAGATTAAATATATTTACAACCGGCTCTAGGCTTAGATGACAAAAAGTAGGGGAAAAAAAAAGTTCCCAAAATTTTTATGGGTCACTGGTTTTAGACAAGATATGTGTCCATGCAGACACAGGAATGGTCCTATGTAGGCCAAAGCTTGGGTCATACATATTTAGATGCATGTGTTGGGAAAAGATGCTGGAGTTTTGATACAACATAAGGTGAAATAGATAAGAAGAATACCTAAAAATCCCTTTAGATTTGAACTGGGTGAGTTGTTCAACCATTGAATATGCCATCTACTCAAAGAAATCTAGCCAATATTCTTGAGACTTGTCAACAGTTTTCAATCTGAATAGAATGGCCATTTACTCTTCATAGATAGTTATATCATCTTTCATTCCAAAAATGAACACCATCATGGAAAGTGCCTCTTGATTGGCCTATGTAAATTGTGCTCTTGCTATTGACCATACTGGCATAGTGGTATCATCTTCCCCTAATTTCAACTATGATCTTAGAAATCTTAATTGATTATTGACATTCGCCCACATTTTTTGCATCTTGGCAATGGTAGGAAATGTGGCTGTCTTGTCATGATACAGGGCTAACATGTCCCTAATAGCCTTTGGTGTAATCTACACTATGAATGGACCCTATTGTATAGTATTTGAGGGAGCATGAAACAATTTGACTTATATTTCAACCAAGTCAGGGCACAGATACACAATTGGGACAATGAATTGTGCCAGCTGGGAAGTCCATATCCTCATTGTGAATGTTTCATATTGTCTAGCCTTGGCCCTCTAACTACACTTTTGATGTGCCCCTTCTCTTAGATTTTTGTTAAGCTTTTGAATAATTGGGTCCATGATTCCATCTGCAAAATCTTTCACCTTTTTTGGGTCGTTGGCATAACCAACTTCAGGGACTCTAGTCCATGGATAGGTCTTTAAGGGTTGTGCAGGGGCTGAAGCATATGATTTGCTTGTGAGAAACTTATCAATGGATTCATAAATCCTAGACCCTTGTTGTAAAGATTGTGCTCCCTCCATATCTATATCTATACTTGGAAATAGTGAACTGTGGTAATAGGTATGGAGCTTTGCAATAGGGAAGACACTTTCATTAAGCAGGTTTGCTATGAACTAAAAATGTAGGTAAAAAGGATTTTCTAACAGACACAAGAATGTTTGAGACACTTGTAAGCTTTAACTCTTATTATGAGGTATTTAATGACCCATCAAGTCTCAAAAATAGCATTAAAACTAGATAACTATTATCAAATCTTATTGAATCTGCTTGGGACAGCGAGTCAGACACATCATGAAATGGCTGCATAAGGTACTTTGGGGAATGTTAGAGATTTGGGAGAGATTTAATGTGTTGAGAATTTTGAAAATTTTGAAAAAGACTCTGAGCCATGGCCACCTATTCAAAAAATAATTATTAAAAAAAAGAGTGGGAAAGAAAAATGGGAAAACAAAGCAACAAGGAAAAGGAAACTATCTAACCATAATACATTAACCAAGTATCTTTGCCTCCCCCCTAGATCAAAAGTAGAATTTATGAAGTCTCCTTCATGTTGAGAAGACTTATGGTGCCAGATAAGTGGCTGAATGGGATGAAACTCTGGTGACTTTCTCTTCTTGCATGCCACCTTGATTGGCATGCATCCAAGTGGATCAGAGTCAAACATGCTTCCAACATATACATACTCTTCTTGTTCTTGAAAGCTTGTCGAATGCTAGTTCTTCATACTAGTGTGTCTCATCAATAAATCGATGGCTATTGGCTCATTACCATAATCCCTTTGATATACATCATTGATTGGCTTATCTCCTTCTACCTCAAACTCAGGTTTTATTGCATGAACATCCTCCTTAATGACTTTAAAAATATCATCTTCAAATTCACCAACCTCTTGAAAGGATAAGCCTGAAAGCTTGCATTAATTTTGCATATTTATTTGAGTCTCAATGTTGTCTTATCCATCTACAACCAGCTCATAGCCTCTTTAAAGAATAGTATAACTTTCCCCAATGACTTCAAACAATTCATTCAAATCATGATCAAGGAAGTGTCCATGCTCCTCCATATCATCTTGCAAAGTGAGAAGAAAGTCAAAAATTATCTCTTCCTCATCAGAGATTAAGGCATAATCTTATGACTTGTCCTCTTATTTATTAAAGGGTGTACTTATGGTGATTTCCTCCTCATCTACACTCATGAAATGTCCTTGACCAGCCATGAACTAAGCACACTCCTCCCTATCATCTTCAAGGTCCCAAGCTGGTTCATGATTTTCCCTCTTCCAACTTACAATCTAGAATTCATGTTGAGAGACCTGAGGATTGGTAGAAGAGGTATATTTTGGAATTTCTTCCCTTAAAACATTTGGGATTTTATGATCTCCATCAAATATGACATAAGTGCCCAGACCAGTGGAGTCATAATTTCCATATGGGTCACTTTGCATCATAGCTAACAAATGGTTATTTTCCTCTTCTTGTTCACGTTTAGTCCAGTCACCTAACTCCTCAACAAAGACCCTTTCTTCCTTATTTAGCATAGCATGAGCTACCTCTAATTTTGAGGTTGGTTCATTGGTGATGTGATCCTTAGATAGTGGCTCAGATAATATCTTCATCTTTGAACCATATTTGGTTTTTAGGATGAGATGAGACCAATCAAGTGACATATATACTCTTATCTTGGCTGTAAAATCCCTGGATAAACATAGGCCAAATACAGGGGGTATATCTATGACTACCACATCTTTATTGACAATTATATTAGGACAAGTATTTAATTGCAATGGGAGTTGTTTAATTCTCCCTATTGTTTGCACTGATTTGCCATCCAGCTGCATAACTCCTTTAGCAAGTGGATCATACTTTATTTTTAAAGCATATGTTATTTACTTAGGCATTACTATAGTAATAGCCCCTAAGTTTATCATTTCATTATGTAATAGTTTCTTTCCAACTATCAAAGTCAAATAAAAAGGCTCTGGTTTGGATTTTCTTACCTCTAGTGCATTGTTCAAAAAGACTGTTGTCTGCAGAGGAACCAAATTTTTGAAAATTTCTTTTTTAGTAGGTCCTTCTTTTGTACCAGTACATTTAGGCACTCCTTGGCCTTGTAGTGCTTCTTGTAACAGTTTATTTTTCTTAGGAATAGCTAACATGTCCCATATTGATACTTGTGCTAGGGTCCTCTTCAGTTGATCTACCACATTCATTAGTCCCAAAGTTTGGGGTCTTGGAAAATAAAGATATCTTGCTTTTTCTTGAACTTGTCTATTAATTACTTGGTTCTGCACTGGCTGAGGCACTTCTTGTCTAGCAACTATATTTTGATGACCTTGAAATTGAGGATTCCCTATAACTTCATTATTTGTGACTTTAGGCTGTTCCATCATCCTTCTCTTTGATTTGGTGTAGTAATCTAATTGTACTACTAGATTCTTGGAAGTGGAAGCTTCATTCAAGAATACTAACTCTTGATCCGCAACCCATGAAAACAAAGCATGTTCAGGGGTTATTTCTTCTTATATTAAGGACATCCCTTGCATCTGAGCCATCAGGACTAAATTTTGTATACCAAGGGATTGGTAGGATTGAGTGTCAGAAGTACTTGCAAATTATCCTTCCATTCTTCTTTTCTCTACTACCTTTTGTTGTAGATTACGCATGGGACAATCTTTGGGCATATGAGTATTATTACAATGGAAATACCAAGCATTGGTGTCATCTATATAATTATTCTACCCTTGAACAATCTCCTTATTTGGATTAGGGGGAACAGTCTATGAGGGTGTCGGGACTGTAACTAATTGGTTTGTTGGCTAAGGGTTATTTTGCCTTTGAGAACCCTGATACTAGTTTGGCTATGGTGGAAATCTATTTCCTTGGTAGCCTTGATATTGGGGTTTATGATAAGGATTTTTCTATCTTTTTATGTTAATTAACTCATTAGAAAATGTCCTCAAGATGTTCTTGATATCATCCATCTCAGATGATTGGGCAGGGACAAGTTCTTTAGTAGGTTGTTGAGGATATGTGTACATAGACATAGGTGGGGCTATGGAATTAGGGTTTTCTTGAGGCAAAGGTAAGGTAATCTCTAGAAACATGGGCATGGGAGGCCTTAGGGGCAACTTTCCAACATCTATTAAATTATTTTCAGCTCTGACTGCATATTCATAGGCTTCTGGCAGAGTCTGACCTCCAAGTGATTGAATCATTAATGATATATTTAAATTTAAAACTTTAAGATAAAAGACTATAGCCATACCTGGTAATGGTCTTACTATAGCAAGAATTCTTTCCCAAGTCTTTTGAAATCTTGAATTGAAGTCAGTCATTGCTTCTTGTGGTGCCCTTATGATAGTAATCAATTGTTGTAACAAAGAAGACTTATCACCCTTTTCTTCAAATATTTCAAAGAAAATATCTCCAAGTTGATCCCATGTAGATATTGTATTTGGGGTCAATGATCTATACCATTCCAGAGCCTTCCCTTTAAAGAAGCTACTAATAATCTTATAGCCACATTCTACTGTGTGACCACATGAATTTCACAGACATCAGACACATCCTATAGATGTTATTCAAGTGTTTTAAAATCTTGCCCACTAAATTTGGGTAGAGCTTTCAAGGCATTTACTAGAATAGGGTCCCAACTGGCTAGTGGTATTGGGAGGATCAAAGGACTGTCAGTGTTCCAAATTGCATAATTCCTTGTGGGTATAGGAGCTCCCATGTTTGCTCTTGGTATTGGTATAAACTGATTGACCCTTCTTCTTGGACTAGTTACCAATGGTGGAAAAAGAATACTTGGATTTACAGCAGATTGAGATCTTGTTACTGGTACACAACTCTGACTCCTTGTATCTCTCTGTTTCATATGATCTTGAAAGAAACTTCAAGATGGTGTCCTATTAGGCATGCCAAAAACTATTGATGCTTAAAATTGCATTGTTTCCAACACCAACAATGGGAAGTTTTAGGAATGTGGGACTTGCGACCTAAAATGACCTCTAGATTTTAAAGAAGCTAGCTCTTCTTTATCCCAAAAGTATTTTGGGGAAAAAGGATAGAAATTAAATAGAAACACAAATGCAACAAAAGAAAATCTAACTATGGTGATGTGCCTAAATTTAATTTGACCCTTAATTCTAAGCACAATGAATCTATCTTTAGGATTCAATTACATTAAAGAGCAAACAAGTCATGGTCAATGTAAATGATAAAAATAGATAGGATCAAAGGCTCAAAACTTAGATGATTTTGCAATAACATAGAAAATAACAACAAAGGCTTAGAACTCAGTCTTCTTATTAATTTTCCAATCACATAAAAGGCACAGAGACATGCACAATTATACAAACTTTCTAACTCAAGAAAATAGAACAAAGGCAAATGATATTCCTGGTCACAGCTAAAAAAAGTCTAAAACTTTTTGACAATAATCTCTTGTATAAAATTCTCTCTATCTTCTGATGATGATCCCTAGTGATCTTTGCACCCATATTTATAGCATCAAACTAGCTCTAGATTGCCTGCACATTCCCAATCTAATGGTCTAACTAAACTATAACTGAACTGGAAGTGTCTAACAAAAGATATTTCTTGAATCTAAAACATCTCATCTCCCTATAAGTTCATTGGCTGAAATAGATACACAAGATGCTTCCCATTATGAAACAGGGGAGGACACTTGGCAGTATCTACTTTTTCACTTGAAAACTATCTCATTATTTAGGTGACACCAAAAAATGACACTTGGTAGCTTCTGCAACACTTAACAAAAACACACGACACTTTTTTTGTAACTTATACTCTTTATATGTCTTTACTCAGGAATGTTCCATCTTTGACATCTGTCATAGTCTGTTGCTTCAAAAGTTTAACAACTTACATAAAATGGGACCCACAACATTTCTTACCTGAGCAGCTTCAAAAGGGAAAATAGGGACAGGTGTCACTTTCCACGTATCTTTAACAAGGAACACGTGGTGGATTCTGTTGCTTTTACTAGGGACATGTGGTGGCTTCCATTGAGTTTTAGATACACTGTAGAAAAATTTAGAACTCATTTTAGATTCATATGGATGGTGACACTTGGCAACTTCCACTAACTTTAGAAACAAAACCCAGGGCCCACCACAGTCTCTACTTAATAATGAAACAAAATGAAGATATTTTGGATGTTGACACGTGGTGACTTCTACTTTCTTTAGCTAGATACACATGGCATCTTCTGTTGCTTTTAGAAAATCATATTGAAACCTTCAATAGTTTCCACTTGGCACCTTCTGATTTACTTTGAGAAAAGCTTATTGAAATAAGCTTTTGAAATGCATAAAAATCATGAAACACAGATGCTGACACTTATCGTGTACTACTGAATTACTATGAGACACGTGGTGGTTTCTGTGTAACTTATAGAAATTATAAAATGTGTCTCAGTTGATGACACTTGGTAGCTTTTGTGTAACTTTGATACTTAGACAAAATTTAGGCAAAAATGAAACTCGCGCCCGTGCTCTGTGTCAAAAAAATTTACTACCTCGAAACTGAAACGCATAGGGAAAAAACTTGGAGCGCACAGCTGAAACTTAAAAATAACATGTAGAGTATTTTTTACTCTACATAACCAATTTATTTTTATTTTTGGTAGATCTAATTCCATAGGTATCTAGTAATTTTTTGCATTTGTTTTTCCTTTTTCAACTTACAAAATCGATTCAAAAGTGAGTTGCCAAAAATAGCTAGAGGAGTCTTAAAGAGAAGCCAAAGTTTAATAGTGATTAATATTACCTTTAAATTTATATAAGAAATTTTATTTAGTAATTTCAAACATTTTTACTATTTTACTGACCCTTTGAACCTAATTTATTCAAAAAATTGCTTAGCAGAACATCATTCTACGTTAAAACCCATTTGGAATGTTGAGTTATTTTAGTGTTTAAATTATTGGAGAAACGTATTGGTAGATTATAGCTAATAGGTTATAGAAAAAATTATTGGAAAAAAATTACCTTATGGGGGCTTTTACCACCACCATTTGATAAGTGTTTTAATGAATTTAAGACCAAACTGAGAGGTGAGCTAGTCAAGTTTAGTTGCATCAAGATTAAGTAATTCCACTTCAACATGATTGGTTAACCTTGAATAATGAATTCATGGGTGGTAAGGTGTTTGTATTATAGTTTTATTTAAATATGATATTGGTTTTTCACTTAGTTTTATTGTTCTTGAGGTCATAGTTTGTAGTTCCTCCTTGTCAATGAATCATTAGTAGATTACTTTTCATACTATTAGGGATTAAATTCAGTATTGGTATCATTGGTATAAGATATAATTGTTATTCCTTGAGTATATAATTCATGTGTAGTGCTTAAAACTTATTATATTGTAGTTGACATAACTTTTTTATAGCTAGCTTGTTGAATGCCTTAATGAATCTCACATTCTGAGATTAAAAGTGAGCAACCATGTAGTAGGTGACATACATTGAGTCTGAGTGAATTAATTTAAGGTTTCATTGATATTTTTAATTATTTATATGATGAATTAAATCATATCTTTCATGTTTATTTATGGGTTAATATTTAGAGTGTTCACTTGTGGGAAGATAGATTTACACACACAAAAAAAAAGAAAATAAAAAATTGTAGTTTTTTTAAAGGGTTTTATTCAAGTTTTCTTGAGGTGAGTTTTTTTGGGTGTTGAAATTTTTATCTTCATGGGTTTAAACTCTTAAATTTTTTTACTTATATATACATAGCTCACCAAAGTATCAAATTCAAAATATGGTTTATTTTATAGCAATACCTTCTTTATCTTGAAAGTTGTTGCCTTGTCTTCTATACAATCATCTTTGTCTTGGTTCAAAATCTTTAAGAGCTCAACTTATACCATTTTAATGTCTTATTGATCTCTTATGAGGTCTAAAAAATCATATTATTCCATGATTTTCTTCCAAATCAGCTCTTTTTCTTCATCGTATTCTGCTATCCCTTCATTTTCAACTTTGTTTTCTTATTCACAAGGTACTAGAACTTATGCTATGACCTATTTTTTAAATTTATATCCATTGGGTGTCAAGTTATACACCTTTTACTACTATATATCAGGTTATTAAAACACTTCATGAGTATTTTATCTTTATTTTTGCTTTTCATGAGTCTATACAATGACTCATCTATTTCTTTGTTAAAGACACCTTCATCAACTTGTTCATTTGCATTCCCATGATCAAGGGTAATATTAAAATTAATTTTTTTGGCCATATAACCTCTTAAATTACTCCTTGATTCTCAAATTCTCATTCTTGTATGTTTTCTTCCTCCATGTATTTAATAAGACTTTTTGTTTCTTGAAGGTCTTCTCTTAGAATTTCTCCTTCTTATGGATAGAAAATGTCTATCTATTCATATAATGATGGAAATTTCATTTTAATTTCAAGATCAACATGTTTCTCATGCTTATCTTCTATAGCCAACTATTGTCGATTCTTCATCAACTCATCTTACTTGAACTTTTCATAACTTGTTTCCTCAAATTGGGCTTCCTCTCTATAAACTTTCATACATGTAACACACATGCAAATTCATTATTAGATTTAAAACCTTGAGGCTTGATTGCCTCTTTCATTTTATCCTTGGATTACTTTGCTAGTCCTTAGTAGTCTTATCCATTTACTAAATTATTGTTGCCTTTCCTTTTTCTTTAAAATCTACTTAAGAGGCCACTTAATAATTTTTTTGATCTTTACAAAGAATCCTTGTTTTGATTCTTACAACCTTTGTATTATACCTTCAAAAATATCTTTCATCTCAATTATTTCTCTCTTTATATCCAGATCTCTCTTTTTAATATCTTCTTTCATATTCTTGTGGCAATTTACTTCAAGTAAGCCCTTCATTTAGTTTTCTCCTCTGAGCATTAATGTGTTCTCATCTCAGTCTCTCACCTTGCTTACTTCTTGATACCTCATGTAGGTTATCATACTCTAAACCTTGTCTTTCAATACCTCTTCACTTGCCTCACCCAAGTCTCTTTCACCTTGGTCTATTGAATCCTTCTTGAGCTTCTACACACTCTTTCTTTATCATTTTTCAAGACTCAATGGGTTGTAGGGCTTCTATCTTGCCACTCAACTATTCAAGGTTTCCAATAACCTTCTTACTTCAATCACCTAAAAATTATTATTACTGTAATATGAAAATTATACAAAATCATTAATCTTTTTCAATATATCTAACTAAGCTTTGATACCATTTGATGTAAATGGTCTTCTTCCATTTACTCACTATGATCAATTCTAATTTAATTAGGCTTCTTTGGTGTCTAAACCTAGTCTCAATCATCCAAGGTTTGTAAATTATCTTTAATGTATATTATTTTACTATCCTCTTCAATTATATTATCTTTTTAATATTGGTCTTTACAAGACCAATGAGAATATTCCCAAAATCAATGTTTACAATCACCTTTCATTGTTACTCTTGAGTAAGAACATAAAACTTTGTCTTATACACTTGTCCTTTTAGGCCTGATCTATAATTTTTTTTTATGAATACAAAACTCATTATTTATGATTATAAAATGTTTAAATATAATCCTCAACTTGTTTCACAATAAAAATAACCAATTATACACCTTCATATAAATTGGGTTGATAAAACTGATCGATAAGCTCTATTTAGGCCTAATTCAGGCATATAAGATTTAAACATGAATAAATTTATTTGATAATATTTACCAATAAATAATACCTTGACCCTCTTTTTTTAATTATATGGGACCTATGTACAAAATTTTAGGCAATCTGGTTAAGTAGGATGCAAGAAATTTATGTTTCTATTTGTTATTAATATTATTTTCTTAATCTCAACAGGCCTGGTAGAACATAGTACTAAATAATTATTCTTTTGGTGACTTTAAAGACCAATAAACACATAAAAAATATTTAAAACACTTCATCACACCTTTATCTAGGTTTTTGGGGCATTTGAAAGTTTTAATTGAAGATATGGACCTTTTGATATACTAAAACCTTGATATTCTCTCCTTTAGATGACCTTTAGACCTTGCCTTATTAAAATTCACATTATTTGATCTAAATTTATTAATATTTGATTTATAAACCTCCACACACTATCAAATCACTCAATACTTCTCTCATGTACCACCTTTTAGGTTTAATATAGGCCAAACTCATATTTTATGGTTGTTGACTGTGTTTTTTACTTATTTGTAAATCATGAAACTATGATAACTTTATTTTAAATCATCATATAAACCTAAAATACCTTATAAACCCATAAATCACTTCCTTATATCTCCCTTTAAAATTTAAATCCATTTGTCTAGGTGAATCAAAAGATATAGGGCTTTCTTGAACTCTAAAACCCTAGGTAGGGTTTACATAGTCCTACTCGGCTGAGAGCAAACAAAATTATATATTTTAACTTTCATAGAATTTTATGGAGTTACAAGGGTGGAATAATTTTTTTTCACAAAATCCATTGTTTTTTCAATTATTTTTAATATATGTCCATGTCTAAAATACACAAAACCACCTTTTTGTATCTGATTGTTACAGTCTTATCAAAAAACATAAACCCAAGGGCTTAAATTAGACAAAATATTCACTAATAATGACCATTAAAGTTTATATTTGGGATTTTTTAAGATATAATTTAGTTTATCTTACCATATCACTTGAGTTATACATTAAACCAATCATAATAACACAAGACACAATGTCTTCTTATAGGATTGTGTCATAAGGACAATATTTGTAAACCTTCATGATAACACAAATTTATGAAACAAGATCATAGAATTATCAAACACAAGACTTAAAATTTATATTTAGTATGAGAATACATGGAGATCATAAAAACAATACTCTTTTATTCATTTATTTTCCATTTTATACAAAAAGTCTTCTACCATCTTGTTTGCAGACCTTGCAAACCTTTTTTTACCTCTATTTGCCCCTATTTACTCTATATTGCTTCTACATGCACACCTCCATTATTAATATATTAATTTATGTTCTCAATATTATCAAAAAATTTAACAAAATTCTAAGTTTGGTTTTTATTCCAACATTCTCTCATTTGATCCTTATCTCAACAAACATGCTTTCTTTGGCCTTTGTCCAACATAGCATAGGATTTAGATAGTTTTTGAGAGGTGTTTCACATTTTCAATAGGTAATAAAGAATTTATAACTCATAATTATATCTTAGTGATCATTTAAAAAAGGTCCACTCCCTTTTTAACATGTCCAAATATTTCAAAATCCCTTCAAATAATTTGAATTTTTAAATATGGCTTTTTGGAGGGAAAATCAATATGAGGATTTAGAGACCAAATTGAACACCCTAATCATTATAAAACCTATAAATAAACTTAAATTTACTTCCTTAATCTAATCATGAAAACTTTTATGTCTAATGAATCATGACATATATTCATATTACTTATAACTTCACTAGACCTTTTAAAACTAAAAAATCAAAATTTACAAAAGTTATTTGATTCTTCTACATCATTGAGTTATAATACTTTATTATGAATTTAATTTATAATAAGGGACCCATAATTACATATGATAAATTACCATCATTACGATAATGACATGAAAATACAATTTGTGATTATATCTTATGGTTTAATACATGTATTAAGCAATTAATTTATCAACCATAAAAATTGGAGATATAATATATATTATTTATAGGTATCATATTCCCTCTTATGTAACAGTTGTTATATCAAACATCTAATTCATTTAAACATCTTTGTAATGTAGATATTACATTAGAAAATAAATTTAGAATTATTGAGATTAATACATAATCACATTTTTATATTGAGTTATTACCATCAGAGTCATCCAAATTGGTCCAAGCACCTAATCCACCTCTTCAAAAGGTCAATATGAAACAAAACCACAAGTTAAAGTACTCAAGAAAGGGGAAATTTTAGTTTATATAGCAACTCCTATAATTAAAAAGCATATTATACCAAGTGAGAGCCTCTATAATTTTGATTCATTCAAAGATAAGTCTCATCACATTATATTGACACTATTGGATAAGAGGAGGATTATAATTAATCCCAATAATTATCCTCCACCATATCACTTGGACAAAGTAAAAAATCAGCCATATTTAAACTATAATCATATAAATGATCATTGGGATAATAATTTTTGTGCACTTAGAGAACAAATTGAGTAGTATGTTGACAAAGGTATTATTGCATTTTATAAAGGAGACATTTAGGCATCTTTCTCCTCATTATCCTAGATCCCATTATACCCTAATTGAGTTATCTTATAATATTCTTATCAAGGAACCAATGGTTACTAATCATGTGACTAAAAATGTTTATCTGCACCCAATTATGATAGATCAGTGGTACCACCAGTTCAAAACAATGGAAACCAATATAAAAATATACACCAACTTACAATAGTAAGGACTATTTTGAATAATTTGGACTTATACCCACTAAAGTGCAATGGAAAAAAAATTTCCTAATTTTTTTTCTTATATTCCAAATAATTTATACTATTTTAAACCATTTGAACATAGATAATTTTGAATGAATTGGATTATTTCAAATAATTTGGACTTATACCCACAAAAGTGGAGTGGAGAATTTTTTTACAAAAATAATTTTTCTATATTCCAAATAAAATGGAATATTTCAAACCATTTGGGCATAAATCATTTTGAATAAATTGGGATATTTCAAATAATGTGGATTTATACCCACTAAAGTGGAGTGGAGAGAATTTTCTCCAAAATTAAAAATTTTATATTCAAAATAAATTGGAATATTTCAAAGCATTTGGGCATAGATCATTTTGAATAAATTGGGCTACGTCAAATAATTTAGACTTATACCCACTAAAGAAGAGTGAATAAGATTTTCTCTAAAAATAAATTTTGTATATTCCAAATAAATTGGACTATTTCAAACTATTTGGGCATAGATCATTTTGATTAAATTATGTTATTTTGAATAATTTAGACTTATACCCACTAAAGTGGAGTGGAGAATATTTTCTCCATAAATATGTTTTCTATATTCCAAAAAAAATGGATTATTTCAAACCATTTGGGCACAAATCATTTTGAATAGATTGGATTATTTCGCACACATGTCACCCTTATGGGCCTTCAAACCCATCATTGATCCTTTGACATAGATTTTAATAATGGGACACATGGCACCATTTGAATAGCCAAATTATGGATGAAAACATAATAAGTAATTAGTTAATCTACTAATAAAATCTCATTTGATGTTTCCTAGGGTTGCTTAGTCATAAATAATGTGTGAGGTTTGATGGATAACCATTTAATTTTAGAACCAAGGAAACATAGGGACTATAAATACATTCTGATCAAGTTTTTAAGATTTTTATGAGTCAAAGGTAACTTGGCATTAGAAAATATATTTAATGAGAGAGAGACTTAAGAATTGTTTGTTGTTCATTGGGAAGATCTTCATAAGCAAGTGTTAATATACTAATGGATTAACTTGGGAAATTTAAAGATAAAATGATGGAGTATCCACTTGTAAGGGGATTAGATTTGAAACTTAGACCTGATTCAATACTTTCAAGATATTTTCAACTATAAATCAAATTACACTTAGTGAGATCAAAGTATTACTAAATTAAAATCGATAAATTTGAAATAAATTTAAATACCTTTGAAATAATTTAGAATTTATTTGTATGAAATTGATGATAATGTTTATTACTATAATTATAGTTTATAATCAATAAATACACTTGAAATAATCATATGGCAAAGTTGCATCCTTCTAAACAATGGTTCATAGCTACTAGCATGGATTGTTTGCTTTCTCCCAAGAAAAGTGATGACAGACATCATTTTGATTCTCCAATACTTTTCATATTTTTGAATTTAATTTTTGATGTAACGTAAATCATTTTCAATTTTTCATTTATAACATAATTTTATGAATTACAATCAATGAACACCATGTTGGAAATTGAAAAAATCATCTCCAAAAGTCCCTTTAAAAATAACTTCATCCAATTTATTTATGTTTATATTAAAGGGATTATAATATATTTTCCCATAAACATACATGAAATTTTAACTTGTGTAACCCATGGATTGAATGAGTAGCCTCAAATGATTGTCCTCTATCATTGACCAGATGCTAATGTGAGAAAAAGACTGCAGTGCCACCTTCAAAATTTCTTTGGAATGTTCTCGAATGTAGTATGACATATTTTCAATTTTATAATCTTATTTTTTCCTATATCATTAATTTTAATATATTTTATATTTTGCACAATAAATAATAAGTCACCCAACCCTAAAATCATTAGTTTTTTAGAAGTCAGTTTTAGCTCCTTTGAAATGTTTGCAATTTGTTAAAAAATAAAGCAATCATTTATTAAAAATATTATATTATAATAACTATAACTTGTAATTTTTCTAATAAAATATTATACATGTTAATAGATTGGTAATTAATGCACTTTTGATTTGTATTTCATATTGTAACATATAAACATAATGCATTTTTTATTTGCATTTGATTAAATCTTATAAAGATTCATATAAACATATATAAAAATAAATACATGCTCAGACACATGTAAATATACTCATTATACATATATGCACCATTTCTATTACTAGTTTTGTAACATACATATACATATACATGTTCATATTAAATCTTTATAACTTGACCATAACTTGATCATATTCTAAAACAATCCCATTTCTACATAACTCATTTCTCATATACATTAATAGGAATTTAACAATGATCATACAACATCTATATTCTTAGAATAATGAAATTATAGTTGTTCTTATGCATACCAATACATATTTATAGGTTTATACAACCCATCATAATAAATAATATAAGATTTACTCATTCTAAGCCAAAGTTCACTATCACTAATTTAAAATGAATATACACCTATAGTTGAACCCCCTTCATATACTTCCAATAAGACCCATCAAATTAAAAAATATTAAAATAAATAACAATATAATTATTTCTATCATAATATACTTTATTATTTTTATATTGATAAAGATCACATGGATATTCGTCATCAAAATTTATTGTATTGAAGACATAGTATAGAACATATTATATTATTTTAAACTCGGTAAATTAAACATGTTAACGACATTTTAATTTGTAAATACAACCACATTCAAGTCGACACAACAATAAATTGAACACACACTTTCAAATCTCAACTTGATGTAAGTCTATATTTTATTGTCTTCTACAATCCCCTGTCCATGAAGAAAAAATCAATTGTAATGTGTTTAGATAAATAAAGATAATTAATATATTCTAGTGTATGAAATTATATAATTACACATTCATTGAAAGTGGTTTTCACCTTTTTTTTACCTTTTTGTAGTTTGTACATGTGCACTCTTTCATTGAACCTTTGGTTCTTTATTCCCTACAAGGTATTATATAATGTAGTAACTAAAATTGTCATCATCAATTGATTTGATATTTTTATTTTAAAAATGTGTCATGTTGTAGAGTTTTACCTTGTGTTGTTTTCATGAAGGCAAAAATCTTTAGAACTGTCTCATGGGTTGTTATGTTGGAGACAACAAGTTGTAGAGTTGTGTTGTGAAATTTTTGATTGAGATATAAACAGATGAATAAATATTTTGTCAGTATAATAATTAGTTGATAAATAAAAATTTATATAATTGTAAAAATATGCATGGTCTTATCTTTCCTTCAAATTTCAATGTGTCATGTCCATTGATTTAATTTTTTGTTATTATTATTTCTTCATTTGTATGCAATGCCATTAGTGATACACATCAAAATATTGTTAAACTATTAGGTTGAAAAAATAAAGAATACACACCAAAATATTGTTAAGATGTTATATTTAAAAAATGAATCATGATTATAAAATAAATTTAAAATGTTATGCATCTAGTACTAATCAAATCGATTGTTATTTTATTGGTTTCTCTAAATTTGTTAAGCAATTTTGAAATTGAACATTAAAAATTGTTTATTCTTTAGTTTTTGTAATGCAAGATAAATTCCTTTACAATTATGTAAAATCACAAATCAATACAGCTCCTATATATACCCCTAACAATTCACATGTATTTGAATTATTGAAAGTAGAGATAAGTCTCTCACAAAAGAATTTATCTATTTCATTTTTGAATGGCCTTCCTATTTTGTGTGAACCAATAATTTAAAATGTTGGTACATATTTGTTGATGTCAACACCTTCCTCTAATTTACTTTGTTGTGAATGGAGGATGAAATATTCAAGCTAAAAATTAGTGGGATCTTGAGAAAAATTGATGCTTGTAATATGTGTGCAATTGAATCTATCACCATCTAGACCCCAAAGTATGACACCTATTTTTTTAATGCAATGTAAATCACCAACACAGATTCTTGAGAGAGTTCTAAATGCTTGAAAAATGTTCAAGTTTGTGAATGATGAATATATTAAAATCCCCAGTAATAAATTTATAAATAAATGTCTAAATAAATAGGTGAAGATGTTCTTACTTAAAAACTTCAATGAGATTCAAAAGATCAATAATTATCAAATGAGCATTCACACCAACAATAAGCATTTCACTGAAATATTCTAAAATGGATGGCCAAAAACATAGGGGCCCATAGTGGTAGATGAATATTTTTGTATTTGTCCTAGGAAGCTAACCTCTATCACTATGTAGATATTTTATCAATATGCTCATTGAATCTGTAGATAATGCTTCCCACCTTTTTTATTTTTTTAAATACCTTCATTTAGGACACACAAATTGTCAAACCTTTTCATAGAAATTGTATGATGATCCATTACCTCTTTAGGTATGATTTTTTTTATAGTGGTAGTGTCAAATCATGGTTGGTGAAATAATATACTATTTTTGATAATATGTTACTTTATAGATTTACCTTTTTTCACCAAGTATCCATGTTGTTGTACCTAGGGTTTTCAAGAAGGAAATAGACCTTTTTTTCAATAAATTTGCTAGTTCTATTTTTTGTTTGTCTGAAAGAGCTTAAATATTTCTAAGTACTATTGTACCAATCAGATTTAAATCTTATTTATCTAAACTAGGTAATGTATCACTTTTAAACAAATCAAATTCCTTATCAAAACAATCCCAAATGAGTTGTTCCATGAAAAGAAGACATTTTATCTTGTGCAGTTGTTATGTTGAATAGTTCATTTATGTGAACAAGAGTCTATCTTGTTCATGTATTTCATACATTTTTTTTCCTTGTTTCAAGATTCTTCCAACATCTTAGTTGGATAAGGCCACATGCAGATCAAATTCTTTCTACAAATGAAGCCTTAAAAATTGTTTCATTGGCTTCATTATATTGGTTACATATTTTGTGCATAATATGGAACAAAGTACAAGTTTTCAAAAGTCTTGCCCTTCTAAAAGGAACATTTATTGTTAAAATATGGTGAATTGTATTCCTCCTTTAAAATAATTATCTATTGTGATTTAATTATGTTGGCCATCTACAATTTTGAAATTACAATTTTTTCTCCATCATGTCTTCTAGGAATTATTTTGATTTGATAATACATTGAGGGTTATTTGGATCAAAAGGAACTAACAAATCATCCTTAACTGGAACCTCATTATGTATTACAAATGAATGAATTATAAAATTCACCCCTCTTTCATTTAGATTTCTTATTTTGATATTAGTGTCCCCCAACTCACACAACTCTACAACAATATTCAAGGCATAATTGCTAGAGGAAATATACCATGTAGAGAATTCAATGTGTGTCTGACCAAAAAATTGTGTCAAAAAAAGTGTATTAACCTTTTGTTTGTTATTTTTTTTCCATTGATGTGAGTAATTATATAGCCTCTTTCAAATATGCATATAAATATTATGCCCTTGCTTATCTTGTTTTCTTCAATGTTTTTTCTATCATGACTGCAAGGTATCTTAAATACATGTTTACATGGTGGCAAATAGAATAATTTGTTTCCCCTTGTTCATGTTTTTATTTCAACATTTTTGTATTCAAATAACCAAATTATCTATATCTATCAACCCAGACATTTGAAGGTTATCATAACTATTCAAATGAAACCCAAATGTTTCACAAGAAAGAGAAAAATTATTTTTTGTCAATTCCATTTTACTAGAGGTAAATTTATTGAAATTATCCCTAACATGATAGATAATTTCCCCTTCCCCATTCCATACTTCTATTTGGAATTGAAGGGCATATTCAATTTCATCCTTATCACAAGCAAGGATTATTTCAATATGAGAAGATTATTTTACCGATATAGTGTTAAACAAGTAAATAGATGCATGCATATTTGGCAGACTAAACAACTCAAAATACCAATCAACAAGAGGAATTTTGTCACCACAATAAAATGGAAGATGGTGATGTCGATTTAATTTTATTTTTGGTATTTTAAATGGTAATATATCTAAATTATCTTTGATGAAACCTTATTCTACCTTTTAAGTGTGGGAATTCCTTTCTCTCCTAAAGATATTTTGCAAAGCAATGGAAATGATTTAAATATTGATCTTTTATAAAATGCAAGTTGCATATTGCATCATTTAACAAAATTATTTATGATTAGGTAGTGATTAATTATATATAAAAAAATGTGAATTCTAAACTATAATATAAAATACATTTTAAATCTTCATAATATATACACCAACTCAAACTTAAACTAATCATATATGACCAAACTAAAAATAAATTATATGTAGAGAGATGTAAAAATAATTCAAAAGGGATGGCCTAAAAGTTGATTGTGCATTTATAACATATCAGGCACCATCTATTATAATCTAATGGGAAAAAGAATCCATAAATATTTGTTTCAAATGAGAAAGATGAGGGGGAAGTATGTCTATAATATGTGTCAAAATGACCATCAATAGGTACCTTCAAGGTATTTTCTAGGAGATACCTTTCAAAAATGCACAAGAGTGAATTTTTCCTACAAGGTATCTCTTAGGAGATAGCTTCAAGTTAACCATGATGATATTACAAGTGTATTTAAAAGCCCTTGAAATAATCTCCTAGCAGACACCTTGAAGGGTGGTGTCATACATTCAAAGGGGCATTAAATGTATCTCCCAGTAGATACCTTCAACTTGCACTTGAGTAGAATTTTTCTTCACCTTAAAAACACTACTAGGTGATAACTTGAAGGGTCTTGTAATACTTGGGAGAGTGCACATGACATTGATAAGCCATACATAAGAGCACACAGTTTAGGTCTTCTTGCACACATGCACGTTTCACCTTAAAATAGTTTAATAATTTTCCCTATTATATAGAAGTAATTAATTTGCTTGAAGTTTTAAAAAATTTATAAATTTTTGAAAATGTTGTCATAAGGATGTAACCCTAGGCTGGGCCTTGGTAGTATTACTAACTATTATGAGGGTCATATGAATATGATCACCTTACTGCATTATGCAAGTGGAATTTTATTTCAACTTGAAGGTCCTTGTAATATCTTCAAGGTATATCCTAGGAGATACCTTCAAGTTACCTATGAAGGTATTACAAGGTCCTTAAGGAATCTCCTAGTGGATACCTCGAGGTTGAACTTGCCCAATGTTATTAAGGTTTGTAATATCTTCAATGTATATACTAAGAGATACCTTCAAGTTACCCATGAAGGTATTACAAGGCCTTTGAAGGAATCTCCTAGTGGGTACCTCGATGTTAAACTTGCCCAGTGTTATTGAGGTGTATGAGAGATTTAATGAGTAAATAGGTGTTTTAATCAAAGAAAGTAGTTATAAACACATTAATTATTGTGTATAAAGTCTCCTTAGTAGGTTATTATAAAAAAGTTTAGTACTATTAAAAGCCTATTTAGTAGATATTTACCATATAATTAGATTATCTACAAAATTAAATTCATTAAGGTGCTTGAGTCATGTTAATTCCCATGGGATCGGGCCACTAAATTGGCTACCATTAAGATGAAGGAGATTAAGATAGGTGTAATTAGCAAGCTAGTTGAGAATGGGTCCTGTGAATTAGTTATTATAAAGATCTAATTACATAAGAAAGGGAAGCCATTTACAAAGATATTTAAGGATTTACCCTAAAATAATATTACCAAAGACATCCAAGTAAGACATGTTATCATCATTCCTTAAGCCATTGGGGAAACTTATTTTTAGAGTCATTCCATGGAGCTTAATGCTCAATACTTTCTTATTGTCATTTTTCTAGAAATGAAGTCCCATAAAGTTGTAGATAAAGCAAACTTGTGATGCTCTTCCAAAACTGCCACATGAAGAGGGATTTGTTTGGGTTTTTTATTTTTTATTTAGTCGCACCGAGGCATCTAATGTATAACTATTACAAACTCTATGATGGGGGTGGCATTATGGAACATAATTTACCACACCAAAAATGCCTCAAATAATACCAAACTCAACACACCTATGTTTCCCATAGCTTGGCTTGGTTTGGATTGGTTTAGGTTGGCTTGTCTTGTTACAAGAGGATATTAATATGATACAGTGGCTTCAAATACAAGACCAATAGAAAAGGGATTTACTTTTTCCTTGTATCCAAATCTACTCCTCCCCTATAATTTTTTATGAATTTTATCACAACCAAAAAATGAATGATTATTATCAACAAGATGTGATGGTTCAAAACTATACCTTATTATCTCAATACACCCCTTTGTGTGCACCTTCGTAGGCCAAATCCATGTTCTTGCTGAACTTTTTTTTTGATGAACATGTAGAAAACAAGAGAGGTGAATATTGAAAACTCTTATGTTATGCACATGAGGATGTAAACCATTGGGGGATTATGTATTGATGCTAACATGCCATAAATAAGAGCATGCATTTTAGGTCCTCCTATGCACATGGAATTTTCACCTCAAAATAGTTTAACAATTTCCCTATTATTTGACAATAATTAATTTGCTTGTAGTTTTAAAAAGTTAGAAATTTTTGAAAGTGTTATCATAAGGATGTAACCCTGGGCTAGGCCTCGGTAGTAATACCAAATATTGTGAGGGTGGTATGGATACATATACCTATGCCCTTGAGTGTGCTTAGGGATGAATTTTGAATGCATCTATGTAGCTCTTATGCTTCCCTAGTCAGCATGACATTAGGACCATTCTCATTCTCATTCCTAACATGAAAGATTCTAATGGGAATCTTCTTGGAGTGAAACTTTTTGATGAATATAATCTAAGAGAGTTAAATAAGGTAGATCACCCATACTTCATTTTATATGGAATGAGGTTACTTTAATAGTTTTCAATCTAAATAATTATCACATTGTAGGAGTGGAATTTTCCTTTACCTTGAAGGTCCTTGTAATATCTTTAAGGTATCTCTTAGGAGATACCTTCAAGTTACCATGAAGTAATTACAAGGCCCTTGAAGGAATATATTAGTGGATACCTCGAGGTTGAAATTACCTAGTGTTATTGAGGTTTGTAATATCTTCAAGGTATTTCATAGGAGATACCTTCAAGTTATCCATGAAGGAATCTCCTAGGGGATACCTTTAGGTTGAAATTTCCTAGTGTTATTGAGATTTATAATGGATTCAATGAGTAAATAGGTGTTTCAATTAAAGAAGGTAGTTATAAATACATTAATTATTGTGTATAAGGTCTCCTTAGTGGGTTATTATAAAAAAGGTGGTGCTATTAAATGCCCACTTAGTGGGTTTTTGACTTATAAGTAGAGTATCTGCAAAATTGAAGTCATTAAGGTGCTCAAGCCATGTTAATTCCCATGGAATTAGGCCACTATGTTGGTTGCCATTGAGATGAAGGAGATTATGATAGGTGTAATTAGTGAGCTAGTTGGGAATGGGTCTTATGAACTAGTTGTTAGAAAGATATAATTACATAAGAAAGGGAAGCCATTTACAAAGATATTTTGGGATTTTCCTTGAAAGACTATTACCAAAGACATCCAAGTAAGGCATGATACTTTAGTTCCTCAAGCTACTGGGGAAACCTTATTCCATAGTCATTCTAAGGATACTAATGCTCAAAAGTTTCCATAAATTTTTCATTGTGCCAACACTTAATTCCCACAAATTTGTAGATGAAGCAAGCCTATATTATTGTTCCTAAACCACCACATGAAGAAGGATTGGTTTGGGTCTTTCAATTATTTTTTTGTCTCACTGAGGCATCTAATGTACAACTTCTACAAACTCTAGGATGGGGGTGGCATAGTGGCACAAAATGGACCACACCAAAAATACCTCAAATAATACCAAACTTAGCATGCATATGTTATCCATGGCTTGGCTTGTTTTGGATTGATTTGGGTTGGCTTGGATTTTTATAGAAGGATATCAAAAGGCTATAGTGGCTTTAAATACAAGTCCAATAGAAAAGGTATTTACTTATTCCCTCCATCTGAATCTACTTCTCCCCTATAATTTTCCATGGCTTTTATCACCACTAGCAGATGAATGATTATTATAAATGAGAGGTGAGGGTTTAGAAATGTAACTTATTATCTTAGAATACCCCTTTGTGCACACCTTCATAGGCCAAATCCATGCACTTTCTAATTTTTTTTGATGAAAATTGTAGAAAAATAAGAGAGGTGAAGACTAAAGACTCTTATGTTATGCACATGAGGATGTAAACTATTTAGAGAACATGTATGAATGTTGATAGGATGTACAAAAGAGTACATATTTAAGGTCCTATTTCACAAATGAATTTACACCTCAAAATAATTTAACAGTTTTCCTTGTTACATGAAAGTAATTAATTTACATATAGCTTTAAAAAAGTTAGAAATTTTTGAAAGCACTATCATAAAGATGTAACACTAGGATGTAACACTAATATCAAGTACCAACTATTACAA
The DNA here is from genome assembly GCA_037957365.1 of Torreya grandis. Classification (NCBI taxonomy): domain Eukaryota; kingdom Viridiplantae; phylum Streptophyta; class Pinopsida; order Cupressales; family Taxaceae; genus Torreya; species Torreya grandis. Next base: position 3,843,637 of record JARHVA010000129.1, on the reverse strand, counting down.
GGGTAGTATGGTTGTGATCACCTACACCCTTGAGCATGCTCAAGGATGTATTTTTAATGCATCTGCACAACTCTTCTAGCTTTCTAGTCAACACAACATTAGGACCATTCTCATTCCCATTGCCAATGTGAAATCTCCCAATGAGAAACTTCCCAGAGTTAATTTTTGATGAAAATAATCTAAGAGAGTTGAATAATATAGATAACCCATGCTTTTTTTAATATGGAATGAGGTTATTTTAATAGTTTTAGATCTGAATAATTACCACATTGTATGAGTGGAATTTTCCTCTACCTTGAATGTCCTTGTAATATCTTGAAGGTATCTCTTTAGAGATAACTTCAAGTTAGCCATGAAGGTATTATAAGGCCCTTGAAGAAATCTCTTAGTGGATACCCCAAGGTTTAAATTTCCCAATTTTATTGAGGTTTGTAATATCTTCAAGGTATCTCATAGGAGATACCTTCAAGTTACCCATAAAAGAATCTCCTAGTGGATACCTCAAGGTTGAACTTACTCAATATTATTGAGGTGTATAGGGGATTCAATGAGTAAATAGGTGTTTCAATCAAATAAGGTATTTATAAATACATTTATTGTTGTGTATAAGGTCTCCTTAATGGGTTATTCTAAAAAATGTTGGTGATATTAAAGGCCCACTTAATAGTTATTTGCCCTGTAAACAGATTATCTACAAAATTCAATTCATTAAGGTACTCAAACCATGTTAATTCCCATGGCATTGGGCCACTAAGTTGGTTGCCATTGAGATGAAGGATATTAAGATAGGTTCAATTAATGTGCTGGTTGGGAATGGTCCCTATGAAATGTTGTTAGAAAGATCTAATTAGACAAGAAAGGGAAGCCATTTACAAAGATCCTTTTGGATTAACCTTGAAAGACTGTACTAGAGACATACAAGTAAGACATGTGTAGATGCTATAATTTTATATACTATATATGATTTTTTATCTATCCTAGGACATTATTATTATTTTAGTCTATTAAATATCCCTATCCTAAGGTTCAATTTATTTACCATTAGTTACCTGGTAATTTGCTTTTACAAATTACCTTTTCACCTCCCTAACCACCTAAATCTATTAACAACCTATGGAATATAAACCTTTTAACCACTTACCCATGTATAATCCCATCCCTAACAACCTCAGACTCACAAATAAAAATTTACCCATAGTTTGAACAAACTAACATGGATAAAACCTTCAAACACTAAATTGGTTGAATCATCACGGATTCTCCCTCAATCAACTCCAATTCTCAAAATTGGCATCAATCTATTTATACCTATCTATCCCTTTGGCTTAGGGACCATGAGATCTAAACCTTGAAATACTACTTAAATTTTTGGAGAATTGAGGAGACTATAACACCACTCTATCTTATTGCTACTGCACCCAATCCCTATCCACCATCTCAAGCTTGAAGGACTTCTTGCATTTGTGGGAAGAAATATATTTTTCCTATAGCTCAGTTCAAGGTAGGTACTTATCTCGTTTATTTCATTTCTCATTAGTTTATTTATTTTTATTTACTTATATAAACCTTATAATACAACCTATATCTGTCTATGTCATTTTAGTATCCTCTATCATCTTTTGAGTCTCTATTTTTAATTAAGTGCAGTTTTAGACATAATCGATGTTGATTCATTATAAATTGAAACTGATCCTACAAGATCAGCATCAATCCACTTTACTTGGTTTTTAAAAACTTGAGCCTTTAATATCAAACCCCTATCTTTAATTCATCTTGATTTTCTATCCTCGTAGACATGGCCTTATTCTGTAGATGACTATGGCCGACATTGTACATGATGTCATTAATATAACTAATATGCCTATAGTATCCCAACCCTTATTCAATAATCAGAGTGACATAGCCTTATATTTATCTCTTTTCATCATTTTTTACTCTCCCTTAATTAAATCCACGTCTAACCAACTTGATGTTATACAAGAGGATGTGAATACTGCTATGACTTATTGGGATGAATAATTTGCTTGCATTGATAGCTTAAACTAAGATTAAATCATAATTATTATTTTTATTGAATATTTATATTTTGTAATTTAAAGTGTTATTTATCCACTTAATTATGAAAATAGTGAGCTAATATCCACTTGAGAAAGTTCACAATTTCTTGAGACTGGTTCCTAACCAGGCATCTCACCCATCTATCTATTAATCTATTTGTGTCCAAGTTGTTTATTTGTGTGTAGGTTATTCTTCCCAACCAAAAATAATTTCCCTCATTCATTATATTTGAGTGTTCCACAACCATCTTCATATCTCTAAGTATTCATCATAAACCCTGATTTTCATTGAGTTTTTAGTACATTAATTAAATTAGAGAAAAAACAAAAAAATACTATAACATTTTATCATGTTTGATGGGACACATAAGGTCTCATTTTTAATATTATAATTCATTTTGAATTTATCCATATTTCTCTCCTTTTATCTTGATTTTTTTCTTCATTGAAAATAAAATCCAAGATTGTTTTTAATTTCTTTTTTCTAAGGTTAAAAGAATTGCATCCATTTTTACTTCCTTAGGTAATTCATATAAAATAATCTAGGTGGGTTAAATTATTGTATAAATCACTTATTTAACACACATACCAAACCACTTACATAATAAATCCATCAAACATTAACATAAAGGAACTGACTGAGATTTCATCACCTAGTGGTAATCTTCATCCTAGCTATCCTACTTGGATTTCATCATCAATGGGAGAACCAACTTAGTACATTGACTGAGTATAAACCTTGGTTATTAGACATGTACTGGCTAAGCACCCAACACCCTTATGCTATGGTGTGTTAAGTGAGGGGGTAGGCCCCAATACCAAGCCATGCATCAATTCCAATACAAAGATATATTTTATCCTAAACAAACCTGAATCCATCTCTACATTTCCATTTCTTAGGACCTTCAGTAACCTTTATTTTCTTTTATCACACCTTAAGGTTAAAAATTAAAATATCTTTAGGAACATCTTGTAGTGTATGTGCCTTTTTCCCCACTAAATATGAGATATTCAAAAAGACTATTATGTGTTTTTTGCTTTTATTTTTTTATTTTTCCTTCATCACTACATGGTTTAAACATGACAATAGTGGCTAAAGTAAACCAAACCCCTAGATTCATCCTCATCCATGGAGAAATATCCTATTCCTCCTACTTCCCTTGAGTCCATGGGGGAATGTATTCCCTAGTATTATACTCAGGGTGATCCTAAATTTTCCACCATATTGGATACTAATCCAATCATTCTTAACCATTACCTTAGTTTTTGAGCTATACATATTCCACTTCTCCCCCATACACAATTTTCCATAAATGCATATGACATGCCTTTAGAGGAAGGTGAAGGGTTTACCACAACTATGGTGTCCTCCCATAACAATCCTCCCTTGACAAGTTTTGACACTAACACTACACAAACTTTTGGCAATCCACCTCCTATAACATCTAGTGGTCTATCCCAAACTAGTACCCAAGCCCATAATATCACCACACTTCAACTTATATCTACTATACCTTTTACTATGGTACCTCAAAATGTAGTTATCTCAATCCTAGTAACCCTTACACCTATACGAACTAACATACCTTTAAATCCCCAAACTTAGACTTTGTAACAAGTCCTCATAAGTCAACTTCCTCACCAATATATCCCTTTAAACACCCAATACATGGCTACTTTTCAAACTCCTAGGTCTACTTATATACTCTTATAATCCCCATAGTATGGGGTGGCATCCCAACCAATTATGACCACCTCAATTGGTTATCCTTTATCCTAGCCCTTTACCACTCTACCTCCTACCTACCAACATCTACAATAGAATGTCTTGGGTGATATCCCTCAATAAGATACCCAAATAGACCTTATGAGCATCTTTATGAATATAATGACCAATTTGGAAGACTCTACCTTTGGGTAGAAAAATATGCTCACTTATGAGCAAATCTCTAATGAACCTATCAACCCAACTATCCCCATTATACCATACCCTCCATAATGGGAACTTCTAAAATTTACCAAGTTTAAAAATAAGGAGGATCTTCAATAGCACCTTTGAGAATTTAGGCATGCTTGTTATCTTATAACTCATGATGATACTCTTATTATTAGGACCTTTCTCATGTCACCAGTTGAAATTACCTTATACTAGTATAACTCAATTCCTCAACATTACCTATTCTCATTTAGGTAGTTAACTTAAATATTATTAGAGCTATTTTATATCAACATTGTAAGAAAAATAACTATCATCAACCTCTATGACATAAGACAGTTCGATGAAGAATCTATCATTGATTTTGTAGCTAGATGGTGGAGTCTCATAAACCAACTCCTCTTTTTCCTTCCATAACCTGAACTAATTAAATTATTTTCAAGATCATGTTATAAACATATCTCTTTGATGTTATGGGTGCAATCTTTCAAAACCTTTGATGAGGCATTTTTGATGGCTCACAAATTGGAAATTAGAGCCTTGGAAGACAGGAAAGTAAAATTGCATAGTAAAAACTTCAAACCTAATCCCTCTAAAGGGAATAACAATAATAAGTATAAAGGAGATGTTAATTCCATAATCATAAAATCAGCACCCCTAAAAGCAAAGAGCTAATCTAAACCCTTTACTTTTCAAACACAATCCCAAAAACCATTAACATGTTTAGATAAGCTCTTAAACTCATCTCTCATTAAACTTACTCTGGCAAGACTTATTGATGACTCTCAACCTAAGCCTAATTGGTTTAATGAAAATGACTTTTGTAACTTCCATTGTGTAATAGGTCATGACATCAATAGCTATCACTATTTCAAGGGTCTAGTTCACAACCTTATTGATCAAGGAGAGTTACAACTAAATAACCCTAACACACCCTCTAATCAATTTATAGACATCATTAGGTAGCCATTCCCTAACCACACTTTCATGACTAATTCTATGCAAGCTAATTTAGGATCCACCTCAGATCACAAAACCCATGTAATCAATAAATCCATGATTAACTTATGCCTAAAGAATTTGGTAGTACTTCTAGCCCCAATCTCCTTATAAGAGATGCCTTTAATCCATCTAAATTAAGTGAAGCTATCCAAAAACTTCCCTAAGCTTTCCAGATCTCATTATTTGGGATCCACTTGAGGAAATAGTATCTAAAAACATTGAATATGATCAACTAAAAATAAGGGAGGAAAAGTCTATTGAGTAAAAGGCTTGTTTAGACATTATACAATATATGCCTACCATTCCTCACATCATCTCAATATATGCATCTAGCATACCCATCCCATCTAACTTACTATCCCTTGAATAAACTATCATGCTGCCTTAAACTAACTCAAGACTAGTCACCCTCATAAATCAAATAAAGACAAATCCTAGAGAAATTAAGGGAAAGGCTATAGGTATAAAAATAAAAAGCCTTAGGTTACCACGAGGAAAATCCTTGTAAAATCCTCCCATTAGGATTTAAATCCCTAAAGAGGATATCCATGTTACCCGTAATTATATTTGAAAAAGGAAGGGACCCCTATCACCAATTTATATAAAAGCATATATATTAGGACCCCATCCTTTAACAATACTAAAAGAAACTATCATAAAATCCTCTAATAAAGAACATGTATCATCACAAAGGGATATTCCCATGGTGATAATGCTAATATATGACCCTTTGAACCCTTAATATCCACAAGGTTTAGGTGTAAGGGCTTATCCTAAGCACAAAGTACCTACTATAGGAAATATTCAAATAAGCAGTTTAAAAAATTGAGGTTCAAATTCAAATAAAACTTCCCTACCAATGCTTCAAAGGATTGAAAAACCTAGTTAGGATATATTAAAGGGGTTTTATTCTAATATCCTTGATAGACTTCTCCAAACCTCCCTTATCACTCTACCACCCATAAAACCCATTAACCCTCATGATTAGAGACCAATATGGTAGTGGGAAAATATTAAATGGATCTATCATCGAATAATAGGTCATGCTATGAAAATTTGTAATTCCCTAAAGTTGTGATCTAAAACTTATTAGAAGAATATGATCTTTTAATGGAATAGTTGGATCATGACCATCCCCATAGTCAAACTACTAAGGTTACATCCATCTCAAGAACTAGTATATTACCAACAATATCAGAATGAGATGTAAAAGAAGATAATACCTTTGATATAGATCAATATCAACCCCACCTAAACCCTCTAGATTTTGATGAGTTTAAAAACATAATAAATCCCCTTTGTTTTAGATACACGCAATTCACATAACAATTTGATCCCAAACTCAGGGTCATAAGATGCACAATCATGATAAATCCAAAGTAACTATTGTAAAAGACCATCTCCTACCATAAATAATCCTATAACACCCACTCCAAAACCTAAAATTTCTATTTTATGGAAAGCACAAAATAATAATGCTTTAAAATTAATATAGATATTATTTCTAAAGTAGCTTCATCAACTCCTGGTTAAGATGTCTTTATATAAACTTGTCCAAAATTCTCCACAGCATTATGAGGCTATTATATAAGCCTTATGAGCCATCAAAATACAAGCTAATGAACCTTAGACTTTATCAACTTTCATCACATTGTGCTAAAATCCATTATCCATAACATTCCATGATTCATAAATATCACCATTATAGCCTAATGACCAGGATCCCCCACTATTTATCACTACCCAAATTGATCAGAATCAAATCAAAAGAGTAATGATTGATAATGGTGTAAGTATAAATATCATCTCCTCTCATGCATTTAAGAAACTATAGTTACTTAAAACTATTGTAGCCCAATCCCTAGCCATTTTATAAGCATTTAGTGATACTATCATCCCTATGTTAGGAAAAATTATTCTTCACATCCAGGTAGGTGTGCATGTTCTACCTAAACTATTTTATGTAATATAAGGTGAGTTTCAATACAACATCTTATTAGGCCATCCCTAGATACACTATGTATTGCATCCCCTCCACCTTGTATTGATGTATTAAATTTGAACATGAAGGTAAAATACACAATGTCTTGATTGATCCCCATCCATTTAAAACTTTTAACCTCACCTTTCAACCCAATGATGTTCTAATTCCATTATAAAATATAACCCCATCATCATCTAATGAGGCATCGGCTAGTACAATAATCCTTGCATCAATAATTGGTAATAAGTCCATTGATTCCATGTTGTAATAGTTATCAATTAGAAAGTATCAATTATTAACACTCATTACTCTCCCCACTCCCCAATAATATGGGCATTTGGACAAAAAACATGAATATTATCCAAATTTAGGAGAATTTTTTTCTTGGTCCACCTTTCCTCTGCACCCATTTGATCTATGGGGTAATCAATCAATATTCTTTAGGCCTTTCTAACCAAACCCATGCTAAACCATTTACCTCAAAATTTTCAATCCTAGATAAACCCCACTTTGAAAAAACATACCTATAGTGGTGTGCTTGGAAGGATTTTGATATAGGATGCTACAAACAAGGTCCACACAAGGTTATGTTAGGTGATTTTAGGAAACCCCATAAAAATCATGACCTAAATTTTAATAAAAATCCCAAAACTACCCTAGAATGTACTCTTCTTCCTATTCTTGAAGAATACATGCCATCATCACCATCTAGTACCCCTTCTTCGATAGATGATGTCATATCTATTTCCCCCCCCCCAAAAAAAAAATTAATCAATACCATTACCATAGTACCTGTCATCTATAATCATGATGGGGAGGTCAAAACCATCCCTCTATCCTACCAAAACATGATAGGATAAAATTTTTACACCATCCCTATTCTTCAATGCTAGTTTGATGAGTCGATCTTAACTCATTTAGGTGTGGATAACTCCCATCTACATAAATCCATTCTATCTGAAACCTTTAGTCTATTAAATGAGGCTACCATTGACATTAACATAAGATCTCATGAGACTTTATGAATAGTTAAGGTCATTAAATCTTTAGATCCTCAAGAGCACCAGGATTTCACTATGTTTTTGATAGATCATAGTGAGGCATTCACTTGGTCCTATAGTGACAAGCCTCATATCAACCCCACTATTTTCATCCAAAACATTATCACATTCCCTGATGCCAAACCTATAAAGCAAAAGCTTAAAAAAATGTACCCTCACATTGTACTCTTAGTCAAGGAAGAGTTGCAATGTCTCTTATTCATTAACTTTATCCATCCTATCGATTACCCTTAATGGGTATCTAATATCATCTCTATTACAAATCCTATAGGGGGACTATGCCTTCATACTAACTTTCATGACCTTAACCTCACTTATATTAAGGACGATTTATCTCTCCCTAGTATTGACTAAGTAGTGGATTTAACAACAAGAAATGAAATTTTATCACTTATGGATGGTTTTTTTGGATATAATTAGATCCTTATTGCACCAAAAGACCAACATAAGACTTCATTTATTACTCCCTAGGGGACATTCTACTATTGAGCTATGATTTTTGGCCTAAAGAATGTTGGAGCCACCTATCAAAGAGCCATTACTTATATATTACATGATATCATCCATAAAATTGTGGATTATCTCCTCATTAAGTCAAAATTATGAAAAGACCATCTTTCAGTACTAAAGGTAATCTTCAATCATTTAATCTAGTTTCATGTCCATATAAATTTCGAGAAATTCATTTTTGGATTATTTATTGGTAATATTTTAGACTTTATTGTCTCTATTCAAGTTATATAAGTTGACCCCACTAAGATCAAATCCATTTTAGAAATGCCACCCCCATCTAATCTTAAGTAACTCTATAGTGTGCAAGGAAAAATTTAGTCCATCTATAATTTTATCTCCCAACTATTTGATTGATGTCAACCATTCCATCACATCGTAAGGAAAGATATACATTTTAATTGTGAATATAGTTATTAGGAGGCTTTATATGCTCTTAAAATGTACCTTATTTCACCACCAGTTCTCATTCCCCCAAAATAAGGACAACCGTTCTTGTATATTTCTACTACAAATCATGTCCTAGGAGCCATGCTTACCCATTGTGATGAACAACATAAATATCAAGTAGTTTAATATATCATTCACACACATTTTTAATATGAGACACATTATTCTCATATAGAGAAGTTATACCTAGCTCTGGTCTTTTTAGTTTCTAAGCTTCAACATTATCTGCTCAATCACAAAACTTATGTGATCATGAACATTGATCCCTTAAAATTTATGCATTCAAAACCTCATGAAAATTATCTCATGGAAAAATGGATCATTATTTTGGCATAATTTTATCTAAAATTTATCCATCAAAAATTTATTAAAGGTTAAATAATTGTTGATCATCTTGTTGAGGCACCTCTTACAGATAATCAACCAGTTAATTATGAATTCCCAAATGAATCCATAGCTTCCATATCTAGAGTAGATCCATAATATTAGATGACTCTATTATTTGATGGATCCAAATGTGAGCATTGTGTGGGAGCTATAATTATCCTAATACCTCTTGGGGGACACCTATACCCCTATATTTTAAGCTTGATGTTGATTACACTAATATTATGGCAGAATATGAGGCTTTGATCATAGGTCTTCAAACCTATCTAGACTTGGGTATTAAAAACATAATATATATGGTGATTCCTAACTATTTATCAATCAAATAAAGAGCATATATCAATGTAAAAATGACACCCTTTACAAATATAAGACTTTGGTTGATCAATTACTAGCTACTTTCAAGCATTATGCTTTCTAAGCAACTCTTCAATAAACTAACAAGTTTGCAGATACCATGGCTTCTTTGGCCTTGTTTATCCCATCTTCATCTTAGGAATCTAAGTTATTTGTCCTCATCCACAAGATTAATCAACCTTATTTTACCAAAATTGATATTCTTTCCATCCATGGTGTGGATGAAAATCCATTAAATCTCTAGTACACATAGATATTTGATTACCTATCAAAGGTGATTATTCCTCTAGATCTATCTAAAAATGGCAGGTGATCTTTCTATTAGCACATCGCACATTTTATCATACTAGGGGGTGTTATCTATAATCATGGTTTTGATGGTATCCTTCTTCATTATATTTTAAATTATAAAACTACCCTTGCTATTAAGGAAGCTCATGATGAGTCATGTTGTGGATATTTTAATGGTTGCACCATCACTAAAAGAATCTTATGATTGGACTACTATTGGTCCACTTTAAATTAGTATTGTTATGAGTACATTAATAAATGCATAATGTGTTAGTAGTGTGCCAACCTATCCATGTCCCTAGTCAAGAATTACAAGAAACACAAGACTTTTGGCCTTTTTCCTAGTGGGGGCTCAATCTTATAGGTTAGATTAATCCTAAATCTTCCCAGTGTGATGGATTTAATATTACCACCACTGAGTATTTTAATAAGTGGGTGGAGGTTATCCCTCTTATCTTAACCAAAGCAAATAAAATTATTGAGCTCATTAGTCAACATATTATTTATCACTTTGGTTTTCCTCATAAGATCATCATAGATAATGGAAAATTGTAGTCATATAAAATGTCCAAATTGGTAGTTTGAGTGTGGTTTGTGATACCCCATCCATAGTTCCTTTTTCATGCTCTTACGACCCTTTTAAACACGTTTTTGCTCATTACCAGTCATCTAAAACATTTTTAACAGTCATTCCACCTCAGCGAGATAGTATTACCCATGTCAATCCTATTCCCCTAGGTCTTAAGCCTATAGGATAGGAGCACCCCATTTGTAATATAACACCCCATAGAGAAGTGTCTTATTTTGATGATCCAATTTATTTTCACTTTGAGCCCCTATGGTTATTTTGATCTAGTTATTATTTTTTAATTAGGTTAACCTAGCATGAATACATCTGACCCATGACCAATTATTCCCTATAAAATCCCACTAAAAGCTCATTTAAAAGGGAGGTGGCCAAACTTACAAAGTAAGAAATAATATAAATAAAATACTAAGGCAAACTTCCCTATTCTTTGCACACAGTCACCTAACATAGTTGAAAACCTACTCAAATCCTCATACCAGTCCCTAGCCACCTCAAACACTATAAATTTGGCATTTATATTTGTGTCACATTATTTCACAAAGCACACTAGGTGGGAGAAATACATATGATGTGATCCCTCTTCAGATTATTGGTATGTAGGCAACATGACCACACAAGGGGTGTGGATTATATGTTTAATACATCTTTCACACTAAACTCCTTTTCTCAAGTGACTCAAATGTTGTTTTATCAAGCATGATGGAGGGTTAGGGTTTTAATACAAAATAATCTCCATAATGAGTTCCATCGACAACCAGTGCTCAGTTTTTTAAAGGCATGCTCACATAGGCATAGTGAAACTACATAGAAATTTTTAGATCTCTATGATTAGTTTGGATAACAATGATAGGAACAAAAAACAACACCAAACACCAAAGCATCCAATTTTATATGCTCTTATCCTTTCACCTAATGAAATCCAAATTCAAATTTATGACACCTTAATGGTGTACATCAATTTTCAACCTCTGTATCAGTCATCTAAATATATTTTCTAGTTAAGTTATATTTCTTCTTATTTATTGCTATTTTTAAAAAAAGGTGAAAAAGACAAATAGTTGCATAAATTAGGACTATATTTATTTTTATATTTTATACTGATTTATTAATCTAGACCCTTAACTATAATAGGAATAAAAATCCATTATTGCTAAATAATTTAAATCATTTGGTGAAACCAGCTTATTTCATTTACACACAATAACCCTATAAACCCTAGGAAAAATTACTTGATGAATTTAGAAATATTTTTCTAATTTATCCTACATATATAAATTAGACCATAGTAATTTTAAAGATCATTTCTTTCAAACCCTAGTAGAATATACTAGGTCCCTATGCTTTTGAGGTATCACCTTACATGTTAGTGAGCTTCATATCCTTTTTATGCATATTTTAGTTTTTTATTTATATAGGACTCTACATTTCCTTTATTAAATACTTTCCTTCCATCACATTTTTATTATTACAACTTATTGTAAAAAATTTAATCCACTTTCTCTTTATTTTCCTACTTCAACAATGGCCCAATATACTAGCTTTGATGAAATTGATAAGAGGGGACTTCAAGACCTTTTAAATAAAAATCGTAACATGTGAGATGAAATGATTAAAATACTACAAGAAGAATAACAAAAAATGAACAATGGTTAATCATCTCAAACCACAAAACAACCAATTGTAAATGACACTATGGGGGAAACTATGTCGCAATAACCCCCTATAATATCCCAACCTTCTTATGTGGTACCACTAGTTATGGCTAATACATATTTTCCTCCTAATGTGGCTACCATTATGCAAGAGATTAAATATCTTCAATCCAAGGTGATACATCTTGGGTCAGGTGCCTCTAAACCAACATAGGCCTTAGACTATTTTGATCTACTTCATACACCATTGTCATGCCATATTGATTCTACACCCTTGATACCAGGTTTTGTTCAACCTAAGCTCATTATTTATGATGGTAAGGGTAATCTAGAGACACACTTGAGATATTTTCACATAGCATGCTTAGACTATGTGCGAAATGACTAGTTACTAACCAAGGTATTTTTATGGATTTGAAAGGATTATGCTCTACAATGGTTCTATAGTCTACCAAATCAGTTGGTAAAAGAAAAAATAAAAAATAAGAGTAACATTAAAGTCCCATAGAAATTAAATTTTAATGATAGAAAAATTCAAAATCAACCTATAGTTAATACAACTTTAGAGGCTCCTCAATGAGTGGTGAGTGGTTTTATCAGTGTCACCTTGGTGATTCTTTACCAATCTACTAGTATCTCTAGTTAGAGTCTTACATCAACTATTGTAATGTAATGTCCTATTTCTCCCTCCTATTCAAGAAGTTGATATGCCAAAGCCTCTTCCACATGGATATGATTAGAATGCATTATGTGATTTTCATAGGGCACCAAGACACAAAAAAATAAATGCATCAGTTTATGACATAAGATACAAGACTTGATAGATGGTAACCTTATTATTCTTAGCACTCCAATTGAGCCAAATATAACTTGGCTCTATCATGAATCCAATTATGGAATTTTAACTTCAACTAGAATATGATATTTTCCAAAAATATCACATTTTTTAGTGGATATAACTTTTAAGATATAATTTGACTTTTAACTTTGAATTTTATTATTATATGGATTTTAAATCTATTAATTTTTTATATTTTCCTTCTCCATGTAAATTCAAAATAAACAAATAATGGATGCTAAGGCTCTAAAAACTTTCTCATATCCTTTCACATAACATTATAAATAGGAGATAGGGGGCACATTAGGTGTTCACCATGCATATCATGCACACCTTCCACCAACTACGTACCAGACACTTTTATTTGAGTCAAATCCTTTGAATAACATGATCGGTGTGTATAATTTTAGAGTTCTATATAGACCTTCAATCTCCTTCTCAGATTAGGAGATAGTTGAGAATAATTTAGATTATTGTGCACTCTTTATCATATCCTACATTGATCACCATCCCATTCATAGTATTATTGTAGAAAATGGATCTGGTGTGAACATATTCACTATGAGATTACTTCAGTATTTGGGATATTTAGAGCAAGATATCACTCTGATGGACTTAGTTATCGTTGTATTTAGTGGGCACATACAAATTTCATTGGGTGAGATTTTCCTTCCTCTATAGGTTAGTCCAATATATGTGGCCACAAATTTTACTATTGTTCCCAATGTAGGAGTATTCAACATGTTTCTTGGTTAACCATAGATCAAGAAACTTCATGCATTACCTTATATAGTTCATAGATGTGTGAAATGCATTCAAGCTAATCATGTTGTTACAATTGGTGGAGTTTTGTATGAGTTACCACTCCCCACTTCAGAGCCATCTTCTACTTTGTAGTCACCAGTTTCATCTCCTCCACCAATTACAATTCTTCCTCCAATTAAGATTCAAACATAGTCGAGGCCTCCCTCACTAGCACAGAGAGTTTATACACTTCCATAGAGGCCTCTCTTAGAGTGAAAACTACATCAATGATAGTTTTAAGACTCTAGATAGTTTATAGCTACAATATTCACACCTAAGGTAATATAATTTAGGTCTAATGCCTCTATACATAGAGCATATTTTCATAGATATTATTCTACTACCATATGGGTCCCCAAGAACCCCAAAATTACATCCACTTCTCAGAGTTACATGGGGACCCCATAGTCAATTTCCACTACAAATATTTTAGAGCACTTACATCATACACAACTTTTAGAGTCACAGTCTCAACCCTTCCATCATGATCTATAATCATACACTATCCCTCTTCTTAATATAGGACACCATGATAGGGAGCTCTTATGAGACTCATTGGTTAGTATCATTTATTCTTAGTCTTTTTGTACATAATTTCTTAGCTTACTTGTACATAGTTTATTTTCATTTTCTTGTACATATTTTCCTAATGATTACTTGTACATATATTATTACAAAACACCAAAAATAATACAATATTTCAAAATACCAAAAATAATATAACATGTCAAAATACCAAAAAAAAAAAAAAAACTCAAAACACGAAAAACTTTTCAATTATATGCATTATCCATGCTTTACATTTCTACTAACATGCTAAACTTACATTTTGCTATTATATGTTATTTTTTGTCAATTTATCTACATTACTATACTTCACTTGATCTTATTTGAGTGTGTGTAGTGACACCTAGATCCTTGATTGTTTCACTCTACCCATTGAGGGGGAATCCTACTTTTACATTTGATACCTGCATCGACATATCTACCCACTAGGGGAATCTTCTAAATGAATACACCATCTAGGTTATGTCATACCTACACCAACCACTCTAGTTATCATGTGGATGTACATTACTTATGATCTTACATAGATTATTATATCGACACTCACTAGTATAAAACACTTGTGTATTTCTTGGCATCTACCTAGTCTTGTACTACATGTTTTACATACTTTTACTTCTTTCTTTGATCAGTTAGATGTAATATTATTTCTAGTATTTGCATGCCTTCATTTCTATATTTGAGTAGCTAGATGTGATTGAATTTCTTAGTTACTATTTTGTTACTTATGTGTGCCTTAGGACATTTGCCAATGTCCTTTGCTTATACTCTTAAATGTGCTTGTGGCCCTCATGTCAATCTTTCTTATTTGTAATTATATGTGTATGTAGGCATTTGAACATGACTTGTATGATTGATTTCCTAGTTTGAGTGACATGTGCCCATGCCCCATGTTTACTTGTCCCCTTGGCATATTTTTATGCTTCTTGCCTTACATGCTTATTTGCTTATTTACTTCTAAGTTATTTGCAATGCCATGATCCACATCATGCATTATCTTGCCTTCTTGGATACCATGATGGACATAATGCTCCATCACTCATTTATAACTAGCAATATTTCTAATTTTAGTTTAGTATACTACACATGCTATTACATTGTTACCAATACAAACTATGTTATATCTTGAGACATATTTTTTATTATTATTGCTATATCATATATTTAACATCATAAAACACTTATTGGGATCTTTATTTTGAAGGAATTCATTGTAGGGTCTTCATTTCTACCCTTAGAAGAGGAGGAAACAAACAAGGGTTTTGTCATAGAGATCAAAGCCCTCTACTAGTAAAAAAATAGTTTTTAGAACACTCAGAATAGTAATCATAATTCAAAACACGTAAAATAGACTAGAAAAATAGGGATGAACATAAAATATTCATAAAAAATAGTAAAGGATAAGAGTGCCTGATTCAAACTACAACACCCTACAACAATGTGTCTACTTTTCAACTCTCTTATCCAAACAACTAAAAACCCAAAAAAATTAGAAACAAACAAAAAGGTAAGGCCAATTATAGTTTTTTCAACTACAATCTAGTTCAAATTGGTAGTTTTAGTAAAATTTTACTCAAATTATCTAGATATAGGGGGCATCATGCATGACACGATGGATCTCACTTCCAATTTTAGATTGGTCAGTTGGTACAAATTCTAGATTAGATTCCATATTACAAACACTAGTTATTAGGGGTAATGTATGTGGCATATTTACCTTTTTTTTAGTTCATTGTATTACCTAGGTATTCTCAATAGTTACATGCCTTATTCCTTCTATAGGTGGTTGGCATCATTTTGGAATGGCTTTCATATAAGCCTAGTTCTCAGTTGTGAAGTGGCTTTCATACAAGCTTAATCTCCACCTTTCTAAGTGGCCAAGATTGGCCTAGTTTTTAGTACACATTTAGTTATCCATGCCACATTGTCAGATTATAGAGTATTCATGGGCTTCATGAGCTATCCCATATGAAACACATTTATACCAATATTAGTTCATAGTTCACACTTAGTGGGCAATGATAGAGCCAAAGGACTAGCTAGCCTTTGTATTCTTGAGCCACCTACTCAGAGGGATTGGATACACAATCTAAAAATCAATTAACACATGCATGATCACATAAGTTCCCTACATAGTGGGTGATGATGGATCCAAAGGCCCAACCTTTATATTCTTGAGCCACCCTCAAGGAATTGAGCACTCATCTCCATTTGCAATATTACTCTTGGTATAACACATACCTAACATCCCTCAACATAAATGAACATCACAATAGGTTTTGTATTGGTTCACGTACCTAGTGAGGTGTATTCATTCCTTTCTCTTCTTCTCTCTTTTACCCAGCCTTTGTATGTTCTAATTTTAGAAATAACATGTCTTGTAAGAATTGATCTATTCCTTATTTTCTCTTGCATATTTAAGCTTCATGTTATGCCCTCTCTATGCAAACTCAACATCACACATATTCATGGGCTTCACCCTTGCAAGTAAGTTCAAGTACACTTTCTACTTTTCCTCTATCCTAGTATTTCACTTTGCTACATTACTAGAATAAAAGGGGGGTAAATGTAGTCATATAAAATTTCTAAATTAGTAGTTTGAGTGTCGTTTACAACACTCCATCCATAGGTCCTTTTTGCATGCTCTTACGACCCTTCTAGACACCTTTTTGCTCATTACCAATCATCCAAAACCTTCTAAATGGTCATTCCACCTCAGCTCGATAGTATTCCCTATGTTAATCCTATTCCCCTAGGTCTTAATCATATAGGATAAGAGTGCCCCATTTGGACTATATCACCCCATAGAGAAGTGTCCCATTTTTGGTGGTTCTATCCATTTGCACTTTGAGCCCCAATGATCATTTTCATTTGGTCCTTATCTTTAATTAGGTTGGCCTAACATGAATACATTTGACCCATGATAAATTATTCCCTATAAAATCCCACTCAAAGCTCATTTATAATGGAGGTGAAAAAAATTGTAAAACAAGCAAGAATACAACCAAAACACTAAGGTAAACTTCCCTATTCTTTACAAAAAGTCACCCAACACAGCTACAAACATACTCAAATCCTTGTACCAGTCCCTAGCCACCTCAAACACTATAAATTTGGCATTTACATCTACATCACATTGTTTCACAAATCACACTAGGTGGAAGAACTACATATGACTTGATCCCTCTTCAAAGTATTGGTATGTAGGTAGCGTGTCCACATAAGGGGTGTGGAGTACATGTTCATTACATCTTTCATACTAACCCCACCTTTCTCAAGTGACTCAAATGTTGTTTTATCAATCATGATGGAGGGTTATGGTTTGAAAACAAAATCAAATCCACAACAAGTTCCATCAATAACAAGTGCTTGATTTTTCACAAGTATTCTCGCACATGCATGACACTACCTAGAAAGTTTTAGGTCTTTGTGATCAGTTTAGACAATAGTAATAGGAATGAATAACAATGACAAACACCAAATCATCCACTTTTTGATGTTATTAACCTTTCACCCAATTAAATCCAAATTTAGGCTTATGACACCTTCTAGACTTGTATAGCCATTTTCAACCTTTGTATCAACCATTTTAGTCTATTTCTAGATAAGTTATGTTTCTTCTTATTTATTTTTATTTTAAAAAAAAGGTGAAAAAGACAAATAGTTTCAAAAATTAGGATTGTATTTATTTCTATATTTTATACTAATTTATTAATCTAGACCCTTAACTAAAATAGGAATAAAACCCCATTATTACCAAATAAGTTGATAAAAAAATCTTTTAAAAATAAAAAGGTTTAAGAACTCTATGATTCTTTTAGCATTAAGCTAAGCTTTTCCTCACCTTATTATCCTCAACCTAACAAACAAGCTAAAGTATCCAATAAAACTCTTATCAAAATATTAACCAAATTCATTAATGAAGCAAGTAAGAACTAACATCTTCATGTTCTTTCTACCTTATGGGATTATCAAACTAGTATTCAAACCCTTATGGGTACTACTCCTTTCTCCCTATTCTATGCCACTAAAGTTGTACTTCTTCTTAAGGTTCATTTTCCTTCTCCTCACATCTCCCTTAAAGATATAACTTCTGAGGATGATTTATATTAGAAATTATTAGCTTGGCTCAAACTCTTGGACAAGCATCAATCAACTGCCCTTGACCATCTCCATGTATATAAGGAATGAATAAAGTATGCCTAGAATAAACATCTAAAATAATGTGAATTTAATATTGGTGACCTTATATTAAAATAGAATCAACATGTCACTAATATGGAAAAAATCAAATGAGGAAAATTTGCTCCAAATTATCTTGGACCATATATTATCACCCATAGATATGGATATGGGGCATATCATTTAGCTTCTCTTGCTAGAAAATTAGAATGAGAGCCTCTTAATGCATTTCATTTGCATCCTTTCCACTGTTAATAAGTTTTGATCACCTTGGTCTACCTAGTTTCTTTTCTTTTGGGTTTGACCATATCCATATTATTCTTATACCAAATAATGATGTATAGAGATATGTGGTTATCTAGAAACATTTCCCATTTTAATCTTGAATATGAATACCCTGACTCCATTTATCACATGATCTAAATGGATATGCTTTGCCTATAATAAGAAGGAGCTCCAAATCATTATTTCCTAAAATCCCTCATTATCACTAATTCATTTTGATAATAAGAGTATTATCTTGTGAAACAAATCTTTGGGAAAATATTTTAGGATGACTAAGGCCAATCTATAAATAAATAATAGTATTCAGATCAAAATAAAATCAAAGCATCTACAAAAAAAGAACAAATAATAAACTGATCCCTCAAAGGAAAGCTATGAAATCTACAATATATATATATATATAAGTGCATACTACTCCCTCAAAGGATAAATAATTCAAAAATCATCTCTCAATATATATACCACTCCCTCAAAAGATGGCTATCATGCATAAAATATCCCAAGAAATCTTCCCTCATTGATCACCTTTCTTTAAATTAGTAGACTTCCCACATTGATCGGTCTACATGGATTGGAACAAAAGGATTCCAGGGTTGACCTTAGTTTTGGGTATGTAAGATGAAAACATATTATTCTTAAAATAATCCACTTTCAATCAAATCCTAAAAAAAATTATAAGTAATTTCCATCTCAAACGAGTAAGATCCCAGACTTAGTCGACTTAAAGTTGTTAGGCTATTTATTAGTAGTCAATTAAGGATGCACATGAATTCATTTCAAGTAGTTTTCTTGGGTTGTGATATAAGATAGTAATGAGAAATAAATCCCTTTATGAATCAAATTTGTGCTAAAAGACATATTTTCCACATATATCAAAAAGTATCTTAATCTAGTAATCCAAAAATCTATAAATCTCATAACATGAAATCTGTAATCTATAATTCACATCCATAGTAATCATAATCCATCAACACTTTTCATAATCCATAATATATTCTAATTAATAATCTAATTCACATCCATAAATACCATAATCATGATTGATAAGCATTTTAACAATTCATAAAGTTATAAATCCATAATTCATCATCACATAACATAAAATCTATAATCCATAATCAAAATATATCCATAATAATTTAATAATGAACATTTTAATATAATAACATCACAAAAACCCATACATTAAATAATTAAAATCACATCCATAATGATCATGATCCATAAACATTTTAAAATTTCATAACATTAAAAACCATAAATCTATAATCCATGATCTAAATTCACATCTATAATATCCATAAACATGTCAATAAAAATTTATAACATGTAAAAATCATAATTTATCACATCATTTATGCTAAATCCATAATCACACCATCTAAATACAAGTACCCATGATAACATGATCCATAAACATCCATAATACATAAATAAAATCCATATGAATGTCACAACTCATAATCATGAATCATATATATATACATACATACATACATACAATGATCAAATTATACATCATAAATATACACATACAAGTTTATGGCTCTCTGGCCAGTACAATAAATATAAAAATAATGATCTACTCAGTAAAATTAATCTTGATCAAATGAATGCTCCCCAAAAATCCACCACCACCTCTACTCCCATCTCCTTCCCCATCTCCATCCCTCCTCTAATCCCTCCCATAGGATATACTGCCTATATTGGTTGCCCCTATGTGTGTCTACCTAGATGATCTACCCTATGCAGCTAAATGGGTAGCATAGCATCAAATATCTAGATGAAAATATAAAATGTTTTGCTCATAGTACCACATCTTTGTTACTAGTTCCCTATACCTATCAATTCTCATTTTACCCACCTATCATGTGCTAGGCCTAACCAACCCTACAATCATCTCTCTTATCAAGCCTCCATCACCCCTTGATAGGTTATCCCTCTCTATTTGATAGTGATCTCGATCTTCCACTACTAAATCATGGCTAATATATAATGAGTCAAAATCCACACATAGTGTATCTAATCTAGTCTACAATGTGTCTCTCTCAATCTACATCATGGTAAGAGCCACCTACACTATAGCTACTTGTACCTATAAATAAATACACAAGGCCCTTAGTGTATCCCACTCTGTGATGATATATATATATATATATATATATATATATATATATATATATATATATATATATGTATATGTATATGTGTATATATATATATGTATATGTATATATATATATATATATATATATATATATATATATATATATATATATATTATATATATATATATATCCTCCTCTCCCCCATCTTCTCCACTCTCCCCCTCATCTCCCAACTCCTCCTCTCCTCCTCCATCCTCCTTAACATCCTCCATCTCCTTGTCAACTCACTCCTATCTAAGTTGCACCACACTCTCCTACCTCATAGCCCACTATCCTACCCACCAAGCTAAGAATTTTGGAGTGAACCTTGTATTCTCCATATCTGACCCTACTTCTTCCTCATCATTGGCCTCTATTGGAACATCTATGGTGTCTAGTTGTAGGAATGCAAGCTCTATCTCATCCCACCTATATGCACATGGGGCCCATGGTATATCCTACACCAAGCCAAATTATCTCCTCACCTACCCAAATTGGAATTACTCCACAAAATCTATCCTCCATCTTATCACCCACCTCTCCTTCAAATTATTTGGGAGCTCTGACTCTACTCCAGGATACATAATAAATCTAAGATAGGGTCTTTAGATGATATATCCATCTCATAACCCCTCTAAGATCCCTTGGTAGTATTCTAGGTCCTAAATAATGCCATATATGAGATCTTGAACTAAATATACCTTCCATCATAGGAAGGAAACACTATAATCAATATTATATGACCATATCCATGGGGTGCCTATAGGATGCACCACCCTGATGTACTCATATGCCCAACACTGTAGAACTATGATCACATCTAATCCATACAACTTATGGGTCCTCCACCCCCATAACTCCTTATAGACATATGCCAGTGGTGTAAATGCCTAGGCAAACATTATCTTATGATCTAGCATATCCATAATCATACCTATCAGGCTCCATGGGAACCTGCCTCCTACTAAGTATGGGAGTGCATACTAGGAGACCACTAGAAGCATCATAGTTAGAAAACTCCTCCCTACTACATCAACAACATAAAGAGGCTTAAATATAAATCCACCAATAAAAAAAGTGATATACACATCATTTCCACCATATACTACTACACATCCCCATTCATCTATAGGTACTATCATTTCTCCCTATACTAGAAATCAAAAAATCCTATATATGTCCTCCTTAGTGATCATCATCTCCCCTATGGGTAGCTATAATGTCTTAGTTGTCACATCAAATTGTTCCAACAATGCATCTTGATGAATATATCAATAATAGTGCATTCCTCCTAGGCCTATGGCCTCTAGGTGTGCCCAATCATCATCATTGAGTTGATCTCATAGTCACTCTAATAGAGGTAGTACTTGATCTCTCATCCACACTTGCATTTGTACTTGTTACCAAAATCCCTTATAGGCCTCAATTCTCTTTAAAACTCTACTTAGACTAACCCTAGATTCTAATCTAGCATTTTCACCTTTTTTATGAATTAGTGCCAATCCCTTATAGATCAGTGTTATTCCATCTAGATCGATGCCATTTTTAGGTGAAACAACATTGATTCCTAGTGAATTGTCACCAATTCATGAGAATCATTGCCAATTCTTTGATCCATAATACCCTAGTCTTAACATCTATCCTAATCCTAAAAAAAAATATTAAAAAAAAATCTAAAAAATTAACAAATAATAGGTCCCACCTCATCCTATGATCATTTTTTTCACCTCAAACCATTACTACTAGCCTCTATTTTATCTCGCATCACAATCATCATTGAAATTCTCACTTATTATTTCATTTTCATAGGATCAAAAATGAGCCCTTTTCCATGCTAGATTTCCTTATATACCTAACTTTGGATTGCTACTAATATATTTTGGATCAATGTCAATTTGGTGGATTGGTGTTGATTCATTTTGTATCAATGTTGATTTTTCTTTTATCATTGCTTGTAGTTTACATGCATCTAATCTTTCTCTATAGCCTCATCCTGGTACCTTGCCACACCTACCCTATTATTTATCCTATACCATTTTAGGTTTATGGATTTATACCCCTTATTTGTCTCATAACTTTCATAAGGCATGTACTCTTTTGGGTATCTCCCCTAAGTAGGTCTTGAGAGTACATTTTCTCTTAAGAATAACTATCTATAGGTAGTGCACACATTGTATAGCACACTAGATGCTTCAGTTAACCAACCCCTATCACTTGTTCTCTTGTTTAACCTTTGTTTAATCCCACATGTTTGTAGTTATGGAATTTTATTATAGGATTTGTCTCAAGGAATCTTTTTATATATTACCTTACATCCTATTAGTGTAAAACATATACTTTAGGTTATGCATTTGCACTTTAAATCTCATTTTTTATCTACCCATCCCATTTACTATTCCATTTTTTCAAGCCTATTACCCACTCCTCATCCTACACTAGCTCTCAATTTGAGGGGGGATACCTCCTCACATAAACCTAGGGCATTGGAACTCTTTCAATTTTTGTCTCGTAACACATATTCCATACCACTCCATAAAAATGGGAAAATGTAGACAGTATAATTTTATATACTATATATAATTTTTTAGGTGTCATAAACCCTCATTATTATTTTAATCTCCTAAATATCCCTATCCTAAGGTTTAGTTTATTTACCATTAGTTACCTAGTAATTTTCTTTTATAAATTACTTTGTCACCTCCCTAACCACCTAAATCTATTAACAACTAGGGAATCCAAACCTTTTAAACACTTTACCCATGTATAACCCCATCCCCAACAACCTCATGCTCACAAATTCAAATTTATCTATAGTTGGAATAAACCAACATGGATAAAACCTTCAGCTTCCAAATTGGTTGAATCATTATCGATTCTCCCTTGATCGGCACCAATTCTCTGAATTGGCATCGATCCATTTATACCCAACCAACCCTTTAGCTTAGGGACCATGAGCTCTAAAAATTGAAATACTACTTATATTTTTGGAGAATTTAAGATACTGTAACACCACTCTACCAAAAAATTTCTCCACCCAATCCATATCTACCATCTTGAGCCTGAAGGATTGCCTACATTTGTGAGAATAAATATGTTATTCCTACAACTTAATTCAAGGTAGGTATTTGTCTTGTTTATTTCATTTCTCATAACATTAGTTGATTCTATCTACTTATCCAAACCTTAGAATGTAATCTATATCCATGTGTCCTTTTAATATCCTCTATCATCTTTTGAGTCTTTTTTTTAATTAAGTGTAGTTTTAGATAGAATGGGCATTGATTCATTCTAAATCAACACTGATTCTACATAATCAGCACTGACCCTATAAGATCAACATTGATCCACTATACTTTGTTTTTTAAAACTTAATCCCTTAATCTTATACCCCTATCTCTAATTCATGTTGATTTTCTATCCCCTTAAACATGGCCTTGTCATATAGATGACTCTACTTGACATTGTACGTGACATCATTAATATCATTGATCTACCTATAGTATCCTAACCCCTTTTTTATGATCATAGTGACATAGTCTGTGAGTTATCTCTTTGCACCATTATTTAATCTCCCTCAATTGAAGCCACTCCTGACCAACTTTATGTTATACAAGAGGATGTGAATGATACTATGGCTTATTGGGATGAATACTTTACTTACATTGATACCTTAAATGAATATTAAATCATAATCATTGTTGTTATCACACCTTTATCTTTTGTAATCTCAAGTGTTATTGATCCACTTAATTGTGAAAATAGTGCACTGACATCCACCTGAAGAAGTTCATATCTTTTTTGGACTAGTTCCTAACCAAGTAACTCACCTATTTAAATATTAATCTATTTTTGTCCAATTTGTTTATTTATGTGTAGGTTATTCTTCCCAACCAAAAAAAAGTTCCCTCATTCACTGGATTCAAGTGGTGCACAACCATATTCATATCTCTAGGTATTCATCATAAACCTTGATTTTCAATGAATTTTTAGTAAGTTAATTAAATTATAAAAAAAAGAAAAACTACTATAGCAACATGCTACTGTAGTTCCTTAGGCCTTTAGGGAAACCTCCTTATAAAGTCATTTTAGGGAGATTAATGCTCAAAATTTTCCACAAATTTATTATTTTGCTCGTACTAAATTCCCAAAAAGTTACATATGAAAAAAACATGTGTTGTTGTTCCTAAACCACCATGTGAAGAGAGATAGATTTGGGTCTTTAAATTATTTTTTAGTCTCACTAAGGAATCTGATGTGCAACTATTACAAACTTTGTGATGGGGGTGTCATAGTGGCACAAAATTGACCACACTATAAATAACTTAAATAAAACCAAACTTAGCATGCCTATGTTTCACATGGCTTGGATTTGTTTGGATTAGTTTAGGTTGGCTTGGTTTGTTATAGGAGGATATCAATAGGCTATAATGGTTTCAATTACAAGACCAATAGAAAAGGGATTTACTTATTACCTACATCAAACTTTGATCCTCCCCTAAAATTTTCCATGACTTTTCTCACCACCAATAGATGAATGATTATTATCAATGAGATGTAAGGGTTCAAAACTGCACCTTATTGTCTCAGGAAACCCCTTTATGTACACATTCATAGGTCAAATCCATGTACTTGCTATTTTTTTATGAACATGTAGAAATTAAGAGAGGTGAAGACTAAACACTCTTATTCTATGCACATGAGGATGTAAATCATTGGTAAATCATACATTGACATTATTAGGCCATACATAAGAGTGCACATTTTAGGTCCTCCTACGCACATGCACTTTTCACCTTAAAATAATTTAACAATTTTCCTTGTTATTTGATAGTAATTAATTTGCTTGTAGTTTTAAAAAAGTTAGAAATTTTTGAAAGTGATGTCATAAGGATGCAACCCTAGGCTAAGCCTCAGTAGAAATACCAACTGCTATGAGGGTGGTATGGCTATGATTACCTATGACCTTAAACATGTTCAAGGATGAATTTTGAATGCATCTGCATAGATATTTTACCTTCCTATTCAACACATCATCCTAACCATTCTCATTCCCATTCCTGACATGAAAGCTCCTGATTGAAAACTTACAAGAGTGAAAATTTCTGATGGAGATAATCTAAGAGAGTTGAATAAGTTAGATCATCCATGCTTCATTTTTTATGGATTTGCCCTAAAATAATTTTACCAGAGACATCTAAGTAAGACATGCTACCACATTTCCTCAAGCCACTAGGGAAACCTCCTTCCAGAGTCATTTTAGGGAGATTAATGCTCAAAAGTTACCACAAATTTGTCATTGTGTCAACACTAAATTACCAAAAAAAATTAGATGAAACAAGCCTATGATGATATTCCCAAACTACCATGTGAATAGGGATTAGTTTGGGTCCTTAATTCTTTTTTAGTCTTACTGAGGCATATGATGTACAACTATTAAAAATTATAGGATGGGGGTGGTATAGTGGCACAAAATTTACCACACCAAAAATACCTCAAATAAAACCAAACTTAGCACACCTATGTTTCCCATGGCCTAGATTGGTTTGGCTTGGTTTAAGTTATCTTGTCTTATTATAGTAGGATATCAACAAGCTACAATGGCTTCAAATACAAGGCCGATATAAAATGGATTTACTTATTCCATACATTAGACTCTACTCCTCCCCTAAAATTTTCCATAGCTTTTCTCACCACCAATAGATAAATGATTATTATCAGTGAGATGTGAGGGCTTAAAACTATGCCTTATTACTCAGTAGACCCTTTTATGCACACCTTTGTAGGCTAAATCCATGTGCTTTTTTATTTTTTTCCTAATGAATGTGTAGAAAAATAAGAGAGGTGAAGACTGAAGACTCTTATACTGCATGCATAAGGATGTAAACTATTAAGAGAATGTACATTGATGTTGATAGGTCATACATAAGATCACACATTTTAGGCCCTCTTATGCACACGCATTTCCACCTCAAAATAGTTTAACAATTTTCCTTGTTATGTGGTAGTAATTAATTTTATTGTAGTTTTTAAAAGTTAGAAATTTTGAAAATGCTATCATAATGATGCAACCTTGGGCTAGGCCTAAGAAGCATTACCAATTGATGTGAGGGTGGCATTTTTTTCATAACATATTCCATCAAGCATGTTTAGGGATGCATTTTAAATGTATTTGCATAGCTCTTTCACCTCCCTAGTCAAAACAACATTTAGAACATTCTCATTCCCATTCTCGATGTGAAATCTCCCAACGAGAAACTTCTTGGAGTAAAATTTTTTGATGGAGAGAATCTAAGAGAGTTAAATAAGGTAGATCACCCATGTTTCATTTTGTATGGAATGAGGTTATTTTAATAGTTTTATATTTGAATAATTACCACATTATATGAGTGGAATTTTACTTTACCTTGAAGTTCCTTGTAATATCTTCAAAGTATCTCTTAGGAGATACATTGAAGTTGCACATGAAGGTATTACAAAGCCCTCAAAGGAAGCTCCTAGTTTATACCTCAAGGTTGAACTTGCCCAATGTTATTGAGGTTTGTAATATCTTCAAGTTTCAAGGTATATCCGAGGAGATACATTCAAGCTACCTATGAAGGAATATCCTAATGGATACCTTGAGGTTGAACTTGTCCAATGTTATTGAGGTGTATAAGGGATTTAATGAGTAAATAAGTGTTTCAATCAAAGAAGTTAGTTATCAATACATTGATTATTATGTATAAGGTCTCCTAAGTAGGTTATTCTAAAAAAGGTTAGTGCTATTAAAGGCCCACTTAGAGGGTATTTTCCCTGTAAGTAGATTAGCTATAAAATTGAAGTCATTAAGGTGCTCAAGCCATGTTAATTTCCATGGAATCAAGCCACTAAGTTGGTTGCCATTGAGATGAAGAGATTAAGATAGATGTAATTAGTGAGCTAGTTAGAAATGGGTCATATGAACTGGTTATTAGAAAGATCAAATTACTCAAGAGAGAAAGGCCATTTGTAAAGATCTTTGGTTTTTGCCCTAAAAGACTATTACCAAAGACATTTAAGTAAGACATGTTACCATAGTTCCTCAAGACACTAGGTAAACCTCCTTCTAGAGTCATTCTAGGGAGCTTAATGCTCAAAAGTTTCCATAAATTTATCATTGTACCAATACTAAATTCACACAAAGTTGTAGATGAAGTAAGCCTATGTTGTCATTCCTAAACCGCCATGTGAAGAGGGATTGATTTGGGTCTTTCAATTATTTTTTATTCTTTTTGAGGCATCTAATGTAAAACTATTACAAACTCTGGGATGGGGATGGTGTAGTGGCATGGATTTAACCACACTAGAAATACCTCATATAATGCCAAACTCAACATGCCTATGTTACCCATGTCTTAGCTTGGTTTAGGTTGGCTTGGCTTGTTACAAGAGGATATCAATAGGTTACAGTGATCTCAAAGACAAGGCCAATAGAAAAGGCATTTATTTATTCCCTACATCAGACTCTGTTACTCCCCTACAATTTTCCATGTATTTTCTCACTACCAATAGATGAATGATTATTATCAATGAGTTGTGAGGGTTTAAAATTGTACCTTATTATCTCAATAGAACCCTTTGTGCACACCTTTGTCGGCCAAATCCTTGTGCTTTCTAATTTTTTTTTATGAACATGTAGAAAAACAAGAGATGTGAAGGTTGAAGACTCTTCTACTACACACATAAGGATATAAACCATTAGGAAATGTGCATTAACATTGACAAGACATATATAAGAGAATACATTTTAGGTCTTCCTATGCGTATGCACTTTCTACCTCAAAATAGTTTAACAATTTTCTATGTGACATGGTAGTAATTCATTTACTTTTAGTTTAAAAAAGTTATAAATTTTTTAGAATGTTGTCATAAGGATGCACCCTTGGGTTGGGCTCAATAGAAGTACCAACTAATGTGAGGGTGGTATGGTTGTGATCACCTACACCCTTCAATGTGCTAAGGGATGAATTTTGAACTCATATATGTAACTCTTCTACCTCCCTAATTAACACAACATCTAAAACATTCTTATTCCCATTCTCAACATGAAATCTCCTAATGGGAAACATCCTAGAGTGAAACTTTCTGAAAGGGAAGTTATCGATAAAAATCTATTGATGAGAAAATATTCCTAGGAGATACCTTTAGAACATACACAATAGTTGATTTTTCCTTCAATATATCTCTTTGGAGATACCTTCATGTTATCCTCAAGGAGATAATTTAAAGTCACCCATTAAGGTATTATAAGACCCTTGAAGGAATATCCTACTAAATACCTCGAGGTTGAACTTGCCCACTATTATTGTGGTGTATAAAGGATTCAATGAGTAAATAGGTGTTTCAATTAAAGAAGGTAGTTATAAATAAATTGATTGTTGTGAATAACATCCTCTATAGATCTTATATATTGGTCAAGGTGTCTTAATTCCAAGATTCAATATGAAACCCATCAAAATTATATACCTCATAAGATCATCAAGAGATAGTTGAATAATAAATATCCTTCATTACATCATTTTGTATTGAAAAATAATTACACTCAAGGGAATACCCATACTTTCAAGGAATTACAAGGACATTGAAGGAATATCCTAAGAGATAATTCAAAGGGCATTATCATACATTTAATGAAATATTAAAGGTATCTCCTACGAGATACCTTCAACATGCACACAAGTGGAATTTTCCTTGACCTTGAAGGTACTACTGTGTGATAACTTAAAGGACTTTGTAATACTTTCAAGGTATCTCCTAGGAGATACCTTTCAAACATGTACACGAGTGTATTTCTCCTTAAATGTATCTCCTAGGAGATACCTTCAAGTTATCCATCAAGGTATTATAAGGCCCTTGAAGGAATCTCGTAGTAGATACCTCGAGGTTGAACTTTCCCAACCTTACTGAGGTGTATAAGGGATTTAATGCTTAAATAAGTGTTTCAATAAAAGAAGGTAGTTATCAATACATTGATTGTTATGTATAAGGTCTCTTATGAGATACCTTAAATTTCCCCCTTGAATGTATAACAATGCCCTTAGAGATATTTACTATGAGATTCCTTTAAGGGCATTTTAATACCTTCATGGGTAACTTGAAGGAATTATAATTCCTTTGAAGGAATATCTTAGGAGATACTTCAAAGGGCATTGTCATACATTAAAAGGAATGTTGAAGGTATCTCATAAGAGATACCTTCAACATGCATGAGTGGAGTTTTAATTTATGTAGAAGACACTATTGGGTGATATTTTAAAGGCCCTTGAAATAACTTTAAGGTATCTCTTAGGAGATACCTTTCAAACATGCACAAGAGTGTATTTATCCTTCAAAGTATCTCTTAGGAGATACCTTCAAGTTACCCATAAAGGTATTACTTTCAAACTTTTTCCTTTGCAAGGAACTCGATGCCAACTTAGCCTCAATTAACATGCAATAGTATTTCATGCACTAGTCACTCAGCCACATAAAGTTCTAAGCTTTGTCATGCATCTTTTAACCTTTGAAAATTCTTGTGACCTAGTGACCCAATGAAAGTCTACAACTTAGCACCTAGTTGTGGCCTTCTAAGGATCCTATTGTTTTTTAAAGTCTCACAACCTTGAAATCCTATCGCATCATGCTACTTGGCACCTATTTTCTACATTTTAAGTCCAACGAAGAGTTAAAAAAAATTTAACCTAATGACCTAATAGGAATGTCCCACTTGTCATTAAATTTATACATTTTATCCCACAAAAGAGTTATAACCCAACTAGAGCATACCACATGGTGCCCAATCATAGCCCTATAAGGCCCTGATTGATTTTTAAAGTCCCATAACAAAATGAGACAATCATATCATGCCATTTGATACTTGGTCATGCCCTTCATGACCCTAAAGCTAAGGTGAAATATTTAATATCTCAATACTATGATTTCATGACAAAATGACACCTGGTAGCTAGTCACTTAAATCTTGGATAGATGGATACTATGTAGAAACCACCCAATAGATAGAACCAATAGGATGAGGACACATGGATCCATATCTTACAATAATAATGTGATTAAATAAAATTGTAAGCCCAACAAATAGTGATCTAATCAAAAGATGACACTTGGTAGAATATCATGCAATCCACACAAATAACCCAATATTTGAAATAAAAGACTGAAGTGCATGGAAAATCCAAAGTGTATAACACATGTCAAGTACAACACCAATTGTAGGTGTGAATTAAATGCTAGTGGGACTCATTTTGGTGGTTATAAAGCCAAGTAAATTCATGAAAAAAGTCAATCCTATGATAGTAGGCTACATGGAGCCCAATGAAAAGTGATCCAATCAAAATATGAAACTTGGTAGAATATTGCATAATCTACCCAAATAGCCCAATATTTGAAATAGAAGATTGAAGTGCATAGAAACATGGAAGTTTAGAGCATGTGTCAAGTATGACACTAGTTTTAGGTATGAATTCAATGATGGTGGGACTTATTTTAGTAATTATAAAGCCAAGTCAATTAATGAAAAAAGTTAACCCTATGATAGTAGGCCACATGGAGCCCAACAAAGAGTGATCCAATCAAAATATGACACTTAGCAGAATATCATGCAATCCACCAAGATAGCCCTATATTCAAAAAGGCTCTACGTGTTGAGCACGTATCAAGTATGATACATAGTTATCTGTAAAGGATCAATTATAATATTTATTTGTAAAAAATTGATTATATCATGAATTGAATGTCAATGGGGATCATTTTAGTATTTATAAATCCAAGTCACCTCAAAGGAAAATTCAAGCCTATGATGAGAAGAAACATAGAAAAATGAAGAGCAATGATTAGCTAATCTCTAAAAATGGATTTTCAAAGTCGTTAAAACAAAATTGAAGAGCCACATTGAGATTTAAGTCAAATAAAATTCTATAATATAATGATTCAACTACATCATGAAAACATCATGAGTGCATGGCAAGGTGACACCTAGCATCAATTACCTAATATTGAATAACTAGAAGTTACTTATAAGCCACTTGGTAGTTAGGACCAATACACTAATGACACATGGACCCATTACCTCATGGTAATACATGATCAAAGGAAGTTTCTCAACCCAACAAAGTGTGAGCCCATCAAAGGGTGCCACTTAATAGAATATCATGCAACAAACTTAGGTAACCCACTCAAAATAAAAGGCTGAAATACATACGGTAATGTTAAGTGTTAAATGTGTGTTGAGTATGACACCTAAAAAATAGATATATATTCATGAAACATCAGTTGTTGGTGTGAATTAAATGTTGATAGGACTTATTTTAGCAGTTATAAAGCCAAATCACCTCAAGGGAAAAGTCAAGTCTGTGATGGGAAGATGCATGGACAAATCGAGAGCAGTGATTAGTTAGTTCCCAAAAGTGGATTTTTAAATCTATTTGAAAAAAATTTAAGAGCCACCCTGGATTTAAGTCAAATCAAGTAAAAGATACTCACCATATATGGCTTGAATATTTTAGTTCAAAATTCTAGAAAATATACAGTTTAAAGCTTGCAATCTCAAGGCTTTGCATTCACTTTCAATTGCTATGTGTTGAATAACTCTGAAGTAGTTTGTATTATTTGCTAAAGTACTTAATTCATATAGAATTAAGACAATATACGAGCTCGTCAATTAAAATTCAAAAGCCATGGCTAAAGTAGAAATCTAAAAAATCTAGAGTTTAAATCTTGTAATATCAAAGCTTTGTATTCACTTTCAACTGGTATCTATTGAAGAACTCTAAATTGGTCTATGTTATTTTCTAAATAACTTTTGTGTATTCATCTATAATTATAAAATATACAAGATCATCAATAAAAATTCAAAATCCATGGCTAAATTAGGAATATCTATAACCGCCAAGTTAGAATAGGTCCCATTTATCTATTCATATGGGACAAACATAGTCTTCCAAGACACCACTTTCAATACCATTACATTGGCCACAGATGACAAGAACTACAATGAATTATTCTACCATGTGGAGAATATGGTGAACTAGGATAGTGATGATGAGGAGGATACCAATTTTTCAAAAAAATGGTTTGATATCTTGGCACTCAAGTCTATGGGATTACACAAAGATGTATCCAACCTAGAGGTATTCCCATATGTGGATTTAGTCTAGCAAATATTCATACATTCTTGGTGTATAGAAAACATGATAAAATCTATCAATTTAGGTAATAATATCACCTTTATAGATGGGTTAGCCTTCCAAGCCTACTATGATTTACCCAAGCCTAAAATTGTTTATAATCAAGAAACTGTAACCTTATGGCTTAACTTAAATAAACTCAAATAAGTCTTGATAATATGGATAGAAAACTCAAGGAAATTCATCTACAAGTCCAAAGTCAATCAGATACCCATCACCCAATTCAAAAATGGGGTGAGGATGGGGATGGCCATGATGAATAGGTTACATGGTTTAGAAGATACTAGCCACATGGATGAGAAGTGGGTTCCAATCCTCTGCATGATCATAGATGACTCCATCACTCCCCTTCTTGGGGAAGTCATTTCCTATAATTTAGATTCCCAAATTAGGAAGACCATGGCCAACCAAGGAAATAATTTCTATATGATGTCCTACTTGGTTGATACCATCTATGCCACTCTAAAGTTCCCTAATTTTAATAATTGGGATCTAAAATTGAAATAGACCATGTCCCATGTCTTCATGAATGAAAGAATTTACATTTATATGTAGGATATGTGGGCCATTCTAATCATTTCTACCCAATTTTAAATAGGGCCATCCATAAAAGGACTATGCCCAGGTTGTCAAAAGAGACTAGGGAAACACTTAGCACATTGGGATCCTAATAGTACTACCCTAGCCATACCATAATAAGACTTGAGGGGTTTAGAAAAACCCCATTTAAGGTTCAAAATCCATGGATAAAGTAGAAATCTAAAAAATCTAGAGTTTAAATCTTGTAATATCAAAGCTTTGTATTCACTTTCAACCGGTATCTATTGAAGAACTCTAAAGTGGTCTATGTTATTTTCTAAATAACTTTTGTGTATTCATCTATAATTATAAAATATACAAACTCATCAATAAAAATTCAAAATCCATGGCTAAATTAGGAATATCTATAACCGCCAAGTTAGAATAGGTCCCATTTATCTATTCATATGGGACAAACATAGTCTTCCAAGACACCACTTTCAATACCATTACATTGGCCACAGATGACAAGAACTACAATGAATTATTCTACCATGTGGAGAATATGGTGAACTAGGATAGTGATGATGAGGAGGATACCAATTTTTCAAAAAAATGGTTTGATATCTTGGCACTCAAGTCTATGGGATTACACAAAGATGTATCCAACCTAGAGGTATTCCCATATGTGGATTTAGTCTAGAAAATATTCATACATTCTTGGTGT
This sequence comes from Torreya grandis, assembly GCA_037957365.1. Classification (NCBI taxonomy): domain Eukaryota; kingdom Viridiplantae; phylum Streptophyta; class Pinopsida; order Cupressales; family Taxaceae; genus Torreya; species Torreya grandis. The sequence goes on along the minus strand of JARHVA010000129.1, from coordinate 3,809,092 downwards.
ATAGACAACATGATAAAATCTATCAATTTAGGTAATAATATCACCTTTATAGATGGGTCAGCCTTCCAAGCCTACTATGATTTACCCAAGCCTAAAATTGTTTATAATCAAGAAACTGTAACCTTATGGCTTAACTTAAATAAACTCAAATAAGTCTTGATAATATGGATAGAAAACTCAAGGAAATTCATCTACAAGTCCAAAGTCAATCAGATACCCATCACCCAATTCAAAAATGGGGTGAGGATGGGGATGGCCATGATGAATAGGTTACATGGTTTAGAAGATACTAGCCACATGGATGAGAAGTGGGTTCCAATCCTCTGCATGATCATAGATGACTCCATCACTCCCCTTCTTGGGGAAGTCATTTCCTATAATTTAGATTCCCAAATTAGGAAGACCATGGCCAACCAAGGAAATAATTTCTATATGATGTCCTACTTGGTTGATACCATCTATGCCACTCTAAAGTTCCCTAATTTTAATAATTGGGATCTAAACTTGAAATAGACCATGTCCCATATCTTCATGAATGAAAGAATTTACATTGATATGTAGGATATGTGGGCCATTCTAATCATTTCTACCCAATTTTAAATAGGGCCATCCATAAAAGGACTATGCCCAGGTTGTCAAAAGAGACTAGGGAAACACTTAGCACATTGGGATCCTAATAGTACTACCCTAGCCATACCATAATAAGACTTGAGGGGTTTAGAAAAACCCCATTTAAGTTTCCCATCATGGTTCAAAACAAGTTATCCAATTAGTATATTACCTTTAAACTACTCAAAGGAGTAGATGTACTATGAAAAAATAAGGACCAGTACATCCCTAATTAACCAACATCAGTTGATTTCAAGTTGAGACTTGGTACTCAATCATGGTTTCTATAAAACATAGGTTCACCTTTAGTCTATAAAAGAACACTAATAGGGAATGAGACCATATGTACTTGAAATTTAATCACTACATCAAACACAGGGTAACTCTCAGCATTACATACCATCATGAGCCCAAGGAGGGAGATTAGTTCTATCTCAATGCAACTAATGATGTAGAAGTCAAGAGGAGGCTAAGGGATGTAAATATCACATAGGTGAAAAAAAGACTGGATGGTGTAGAATTTTTTTTGGTGTCCAAAAAATAAGATACTTAGGCTGTAGCATCAACATCTCTAGTCCGTACTACTAGTATTGGAGAAAAATGCCTGATGGACCCATAACTTAGTTGAAGAATATTCCATGCATTGTCTCCCACTTTGGAGAAGGGAGAAGCTAGTTTAGGGGAACAAGTTGAGTAAGATTCCACCTTAGGTGTCTCATTTGGAAACCTATCCAAAATACAAGGTCCCATCTCTATATAAGTAACACATTCAATAGAAGCAAAAATAACTCCTACACCATCAAATTCAAGTCAACCATTTCCTCCCCTTCCTCTTACCAGATAAGGGTCAAGTATTATAGGTCAATAAATTATTTATTTACCTCCCTCTTTCCTCTATTATTAACCCCTAAGCATATTTTATAACCCCTAACTCTAGTCCATGTCAACCTAATACCTTATAGGCCTCTGACCAGAACTATACTTAGGACTATGACCATGCCATTGTCTATTGGCACCCCCTTTATCATATCATCCACCTCTAGAGTTTTGGTAATTGCTAATTTTCCCCTAGTCATGCCTAGACCTATGCCTAGACCTAGTCTATAATTTTGTAAAAAGAGGCCCACTATCATCATCCCATAAGTTCCCCCATTCTCTGCTAGTTCTTCAAATAGCACTGGTACTTATTCATCCCCTAGATATGTGTTTATATTAATCATGAACATTTATTCATCCTAGATGTTTTCCTTTTAATGGATAACTCTAGCTAATCCATTACCTCCATTAATAAATCCCCCAAATGGTTCTTCAAATAAGACATGGATTAAGAAGATGCAATTGGCTACAAAGAGGAACCCATATTTGGTCAGAATGGAACCCCCATAGGTCATGTTGAAATTTGACAAGGAGGCTAAGGAAATGAAGAGAGTGACCAAGAGGAAGGTCACCCACCTAGACTAAAAAATCATGTAAGAGTCAGAGGAAACCTTGTTTGAGTTGACAAAGATTAAAAAAGGCCAAGCAGGGCCAACAACAATAATATGAGGACCCCCTCTCATCCCGCTAAGCAACTATGGATGTGTCTACTGAATTGGTTAAGGGAGTTAAATAAAGAATAACTAATTTTGGAAAGTAATATAAGGCCACATTACTAGAGTGGATAATGACAAAATTATAATAGGCCATGGAAGAGATGTTTGACATACTGAATACTTTGGCTCAATATAAGGTAAAGGGAGACAAAATATATAATAGAGTCCTCAAGGTAGAAGCTATGTATGGTGGATACAATATTAAAATAATCAACTTGGTGAGGTTAATTAGGATGAATAAATTTGAGGACCTAAATTTTATTCCCTTAGAGGTATTGAGCATTTCTTAATCCTATGTGATTGGTAAGAGGAAAGTACTAAACTAGTGGATTGATAAAATGAGGTCACCAAGCTAGTCTCTCACATAACAAGGTGATAGAGTCATCACACTACTAAATAATGATAAAATTATGCACCTTGATAACAAGGATGGCTCCATTATCAACAATTTTGACTTCAAGTCCCAACTACAAAACTTTGTGGTGAACATTTGAAAATAAGCCATGGCCAAAAGGGTGACCTATAGGAAAGAGATGGTAGATTTGGCAGCCTCTACCAATTAGAGGATTGATAAGGTTATAGCCATCAATAAATCTATATGACCTCTCTTGAGAAAATATGATTAAATGGCCATACTCATAGCCAAGTTATTGAAGGAGCCTATCATCAATCAGAGATTGATCAATTAAAAATACATGAAATGCTTTGAAGCCTAGAAAGGAAAAGTTGATTTATAAAAACAAACTACCATCATAGGAGCCACCACCTCATCATCCCCTCTTGGAACATCTTATTTTTTAATTGGCACTAGCACTCCATCTTCTTCTACAATAAGAGATTCATTATCAACTACACTGGTGGGTTCTTTATAAGCAGGAATCATGTTTCAAGGTCCTTCAAATTGCATTGTAAAATATTCCCTTATTTTGAATGAGGAATATTCTCTGACTTTAGAACATGGGAGACCTTATCTACTGACATGTGTCATATTGTTTAGTTATTTTTATAACTAAGGCATTCAAATGGTTTATATATAGGGGTTCTTCCCCTTCATTTTAATTCAGAGATAGAATTTAATGATATTAATGCCAAGAGAAAGGGAATTATTATAATTGGCTCGCTGCCTTTTCATTATTTTCATGCACTCTTGTTTCCAATCTTTGTTAATGATATATGATCCCATTTATTCAATGGTTTTAATCTAGCATTAGTGTTTCAAATTTATCTTATTAGTTTGTGTTTTTAGATAGGCTAACAAAGTTTTTTATGCACGCTTTATTTTCTCCCTACTTTACTAGTGAATGTGTTTAAGGAAAATTATTGTAGGTAACATTTTAAAACATACTTTTGAGAAATGTGTATTATATTCAACCTAGATTCCTCACTGCATTTATGATTTTTTGAGTCTAAGCATTAGGATATCATACCTATTATTTTTATTTTCATTATTATCAGAGGAACTAAAAAGGAATATTGTTATATTGTTCATATTATATCCTTGACACATATATACATCAACATATTTAGCACCTTATATATAAATAAATAACTTTATATATATATGGTGTTATTTATTTTTATATATATGATGCGTATATATATATATATATATATATATATATATATATATATATATAAGCATTATATATACATATATAAAAAATACCATATATATAGTTATTTATTTATATATATAAGGTGATTTATACTTATAAATATAAATATATTACACACACACACACCATATATATAAATTAAAAACACCATATATATATATATATATATATATATATATATATATATATATATATATATATATATATATATATATATATATATATATATATATATATATATTATATAAGGTTATTCAATTATGTTGCATTGGCCACCAAAGATAAGCATTTTAATGATCTATTCTACCATGTGGAAAAGACTATAGATAGATATAGTGATGACAAGGAATGATCCGGTGATGTAGAAGGTAAGTTGGATATCTTGGCACTCAATTATATAGGATTACACAAGGCTAAATATAACCCAATGGTACTCCCCTATGTGGACTTAGTCCACCAAATGTTTCTTCAATCTAGGTGTGTAGAGAATATTCTCTAAGTTTTACGATACTAGAGACCTTGTCCATTGATAGGTGTCATATATTTGGTTCTCTTGTAATCATCTTAGGTATTCGAAGGCCTATATATAGGGGCCTTCCCCCTTCATTATACCTCATAACAAAATTTTGTGAAAGTAATGTAAAAAGAAAGAAGAATTCTTGTGATTTGCTCATTATTTCATTATTTTCATATATTCTTGTTTCTGAAGCTTTGTTAATAACACATGATTTATTTATTTAATGGTTAAATCTTAAAGTAGTTATTTGAATGTATCTTGTTAGTTTGTTTTTTTAGCTATTCTAACAAAGTTTTTTATGTATGATTTCTTTTCCCTCTATTCTTATAATGAATGTGCTTAAAGCAACTTTTTATAGGTAGCTATTTTACAACATCCTTTCTAGATATATTCATTGTATATACCCTATAATCCATACTATATTTATGGTATTCTAAGTCTAGCACTAGGATCTCATAGATGTTAGTTTTATTTCCACTATAGTCAAAAGGAATAAAAGGAGATTTTTTGGTCTTTGTTGTTGCAATTAAAACTTTATTTTCTATTCTACCCTGCTTTCCCTTTTGAATTTTTTAATATGAATCACTTTAGATTACTTCTCACTATAAATATACACTTGCTCATTTAAAATTTGGACATATTTTACATCATAACACTACAAAGAAATTTTAGATAAATTGTGTCACTACTAAGTTCATAATGTCCCTATAGTAGGGCCTACTTATAGGCTAAAGGTGGTGGCCACATAATCATTCCAATAGGAATGAATTATACCCTAAGGTCTTCCAGTACCTACACTATAAACTAGGATCTTCATCATCATCCATACCAATAGGATCCTAGACTGGCACCTCAAGAGTTAGATAGCCCCTTGTTAGGGTTTCTTTTGATGAACATCATGTTTAATTCCCCTCAATATATTATAAAATATTCCCCTATTTGAATAGATAATATTCTTAAGTTTTTAAGACATGAGGGACTTTATCCACTGACAGATGTCATGTATTTTGTTCTCTTGCAAATAATGTAACCATATTAAGCATGAAAAAGGCCTATATATAGGGGGTTTCCCCCTTAATTATACTTAAAATAAAAATTTAATGAAATTAATGCAAATAGAGAACAAAATTCCTACAATTTTTTCACTATTTCATTACTTTCATATTTTATTATTTATCAAGATTTGATAATGATAGGTAATTTCATTTTTCTAATGGTTAAGTCTGATAACAGTGTCTTTAATGCATCTTGTTAGTTTTTTCTTCTTGCTATGCTAACATAGTTTGTCTATGTATGCTCTATTTCCTTCTACCCTATAAAGAAATATTTATAAAATCAATTTGTTGTAGGTATCTATTTTAAGCACATTTTTTAGATATATGCATTATATTTACACTAGAATCCTCATTGCATTTATGATATTTTGCATCTAGCATTAGGATCTCATGAATATTATCTTTATTTACACTATTATCAAGAAGAAATAAAAGAAATATGTTAGTCCTTTGTTGTTTCAAGGCAAACCTTCTTTTCTTCTCTATGTTGATTCCTTTTTTGAATTTTTTTAATAATAATTACTTTAGATTAATTCTCATTATAAATACTCACTTATTTGTTTAGAGTTTGGGTAGTGAATAAGAAAAACACAAAGCAATTTACATCATAACAATGAAGAAATTTCAAATAGATCATATTACTATTAATTTCTTTCCAACCCTTTAGTAGGGTCTACTTGAAAACTAAAGGTGGTAGCCACATAATCATTTTAGCAAAACTAAATTAATTTACATTTAAAGGATTCACTATCTCCTCCTCACATTCAAATAATTATCTATTTCCCACATGTACAGGGAAGGAAATAAAGGTACTGATCATATGGAAAGTATAGGGGTTAGTGGTGATTCACATAAAAATTATATGAGTGATGTGGATCTCTTGAAAAGGGGTCACTCTTATTATAAAAAAATGAAAAACCCCTCTCACGCATGTGATATGACTAATTTATAATTATAGAAATCCATGTCATAAGGTATAAATCCTAATGCTAGGTACTATATAAGGATTCACTAATTTTAGGATCTCTTTCTTACATGCAAAGGATTCACTATTTTCCACATGGTGAACATAGGGGTTAGGGGTGATTCACATAAACATTGGAAGAGTGACGTAGATCTGACAAAATATCATGCATGTGATATGACTAATTTAAAATGCTCAAAATCCATGCGACGAGGAACTAGAGTGGAGTCCCATGTTGGGGGATAGTTAATTATTTTCAAGGGGGAACTACTAAGAAATTATAGGAGTCTTTTTCTTTATTATCAGTCTCATGATTTTCTAAATTTTGTATAATACATATTACTGAGAGAAATTAGGATCATTTTACTACAAAAATTTTATTTGAAAAAAAATTGATTAGATGCAAATGATAGATGGAAACCCAGAAAAATGAGCATCCATACAAATCTATAGCCCCCTATTGCTTCCCACCCCTCATAAACTTCTCCCTAAATAATAGTTTATTTTATTTTTAAGGTGTAGATATTTTATGCATTGTTTTTTAATATATAATGATGCATGTGACCCATCTACCCAATAATATAAAAGCATGAGGGAAAATTTTGCCACCTTAAATAATAATGTTAGGTGTTATTCAATCATTCATTCATTAAAGTTTATGATGTGGCATGAGGAAAAAATTTCCACCCTAAATAATAATAAATTTAAATAGACCAAAAAATGACTTTTCAACTTAACCTAAAATGGAATAATTTATATTATTCTGAATAGAGCCAACAAATGAACGATGCGAGGAGATAGAGACAAGGTGGAACCATTGAAACCCTCTCACATCATGACACTTTTTTACTATGATTATTTGATTACAATTAATAAAAAATGTCTAATTTGCCCTCACATTCTGATGCAGGATCATCATCACAAATTTCAAATTATTGTATTTTCCTCTAAAATGTTAAAAATTAAGGAGAAAATGTAAAAAGTAAAAAGGTAAATGTGGAGCTGTTGAGGAAATGAGGGGAATGGTTGAAAGATTTTCAACCGTAAGATAACATTGGAGATAAATCTTCTCATATTAGAATATGCTGGAAAATCAAAAATTGTATTTGTTTTGCCTGAGCCAAGTTTGGCATAGAGGTTAGGGAAAAGATTCATTCAAAATAAAATATATATTGTTCTGATATGGATAGGGAAAGGGAGTACGTAGAAGAGAGAGGAAAGACCTCTCTTTCTAAGAGAAGTTGATGTACAGACAGGGGGACGCAGAGCAGAACAGAATATATTTAGTGAAAAGGAGAAGAGGAGAGTAGAGGCGTGGAAAGAAGAGTGGCAACATAGAAAGACACAAGGTATATAACCTTTGAAATATACAGGTGTGTATTTTTTTAACATACTGATGAATGTGAATTCATTTTTCTTAGACCAAATATAGGAAAAGACATGGTTGAAAGTTGCCAGTTTGGGTGCTCAATGAATTTAGCCACATAAGCACCTATTTCATCATTGCAAATATAATTGATGGGCCGTCTCAACCCTCCTACCGGTTCATGTATGCCTGCTGGGGCATTTTAAAAGTATTGACTATAATTCTGGTTTATTGTGATTGCTGGGTCGTAGTTTTTACCAAATACTCTATTTGAACTTTTGGGCCACCCTAATGAGTTAATTACAACCTTGGTATTATGCTAGATGTTCTTTTAAATGTGTTAAGCAAAATAATTGTTCGATGCTGTTGTTATATCACTTCCACTATCGGCTCTTATTTGCATCAGGGAAATGCACGTTGTGTTCCAGCAAACCAAAAGATTTATGGAGAAGTTTTGAAGAAGGGTATGAGTAGTCTTTTGTGGTTAGAAAATGGAGAACCAATTATCTATATGATTATTACGATCTTGGTAATGTTTAGCTCTGATTAGGCTTATAAAATTAAATATCTTCTATTACAAAATTTGATGGGAGGCAGAGTCGAGCATTTGGTGAAGAACGTGCACTTTTGAGTTAAGGCTTTCAGCTATAGCCATTGTTGTGCATCTTAGAATAAGGACGTAGGTGAGCTTGTGGTGTAGAGGTATAGACGCTGACTATATGCATATTTTTTTGTTTTTGGCTATATGTTTTCAAAGAGGAGCCGGTCATTCATCCTGTACATACCAGGACTAAAGTCTGTATTATGGATTCATCCATTGTTGGCTTCACCAATTAGACATTCATCCTGGCTTAACTGATTAAAAGTGGAGAATTGTCTTTGAATATTTGTCAATGCACACTGAGATCTAAGCCCAACCGAGCTAGGGGAAAAGAATAGGTGGCTTACGCCTATTGGCAAAATTGAGTCTAAGAAAAGAATCGGCTTACGTCTATTGAAAAAGTAAACAGGCATGAGTGTAACCATAGTCCAGTTGTCATTCATGAGCTCGTTGATGGAAATATAGTAGCCCCAAGACATTTGGACACCATTTTTATACACAGAGCAGAGTTGGTCGAATTTGTAGTATGCTTCTTCCTAATTTGTACACAATACTGATAATTATGAGGACTCCAGTCAGTTATGAGATAGTCTAAATTATGAATGATTAAAGATAAATAGTAGGTAGATGCCTTTATAAAAAGTGCATATGATCATTTTTATAATAAATAGAAGAGTCTTGTTTGCAGTGTGTAACTGAGTATACATCAATTTGGTATCAGAGCTTGAAGCTCTTGGGACTTAGGAATTGATCATAAGTTTTTCCAGAATTTGGAATGGTTGCATTTGTCAATAATATTGCAGTTGTGACAGGATTTGGCAAAAGGATCAACAGGACAAAGTGCTAGAAGACCTTGGGAAGAAAAGGTATAAATAATGTTGCTATTTGATTTGAGTTTATTAAAGCAAACAAGTAAAGAGAAAGGTAGCCAAGCCATTGAGGCTTAAGAGAAGAGAAGAAGCCAAGGAAGGCTTAGAGAAGAAGATCCAAGAAGAAGCTTGGATAGCTTGCCAAAAGACTAAGGTGAAATAGACTTAGGTGAGGTAAAGGATGAAGTTTGTAGAATTGAGAAGAGAAGCTTAAGAGAAGCTCTAGAAGAAGAGCAAGTGAATGCTCAAGAGGAAGATCCAAAGCAAGGTAATCTTGTATTTATGATTTGTATTTGATGAAGTGTTATATAAGAGTTGCTGTAGGATTGAGAGAAGAGGATCAAAAGACTAGGATGCAAAAGGCCTAGGTGAGATCAAGGAGATTGTCAAAAGACCAGTCAAAGAGAAAAGGCTTGGGTGAGACAAGGGATCAAGAGACCAAGGTGGAAAAGACTTGGGTGAAGATCTCAGAGATGGAAGCATTGTTGAAAGCACTATAGAGCAGCAAGGTATATGAGGGCAGAAAGAGGAAAGCAAGCATCAAAGGTATGACTAATGTTGATTTTAATAAAGAAATTGCTAGTTTGAAGAAAGAATTAGCTAAGGTTAAAGATGAGTATGAGTCTTGGATGCAGTTGAATAGGCAAGCATGGGTATGGCCAATAAAGAAGAGGATAAAGTGGCCAATAGATCTCATAGTGAAAAGGAGAAGAAGGCAAAATGAGATTTCCATGAAGAGAGAAGCCCATAGAGGCTTGAAGAAGGTAAGGAGGTTGCCAAGTGAGCAACAAGAGGAAGAAGTTGTGAAGAAGGTTCTCATTGAGAAGAATAAGAGAGAAGAAAGAACAGATGAAGTGCCAGGAAGAGCACTTGAAAAGATGAGAGTGTTGATGAAGAGGACACTCATGGAGACATTATGGTCTCTTGTTTTTATTTCTAATGCTATTTTTGAGTGGGTAAATGCAGGTATGAGCAGCCTTATGAAGGTCAAGAGAAGGGCCTTGGAGAGTGAAGAGATTGGTGTAGGAGAAGACACCAAGTGCACAAGTGAATGTGCAGGAATGAGAAGAGAATTTGCTGCTGTTGACAAGGTGCATTGGTTAATGCATGAGAGAGGAGAGGTAGAAAAAGAAGCTGAATTCCATGATGCCATTGAATGCCAGGAAGAAGAAAGAGAGCAGCCAAGCATAAAAGAAGAAGAAAGTACAGATAATCAAGAAGCTATGCAAGTCAAGGAACTAATGGAGCAGCCCATTAAGGAGGTAAAGTTGAGTTCAATAATTGATTCTTCTTATAAGCATGAAACTGTTGATATGCATGTTAGAGAAGCAAATAGAAAAGTGAAGTTTCCAATTAACCATGGATATGTGATGCCTGAATGGTGGAATAAGCAAACTCCCAAGCAAAAGGAGGTGCTGGTACAAAAGCAGGGATGCAGGATGCCTACATGGCTTGAGAAGAGAAATGGTAAGAACAAGAAACAAGTATGGGTGCCTAAGAAGGCTAAGAGTGAAGAAGATGTGAGTGTTGAGGTAACAACACCAAGAACCCAATGGAGAAAGGTGAAGGATGACACAAGTATATGGAAAGGTAAGTCAATTGCTTGCAATAAATGGGATAATGATGTTTTTGAATCATTTAATAATCTTTTTATGAAAAATGAGGAATGGAAAGTGGTTGTAAGGACTAATATGCAGCAAGGAGAGACTTCCAAAGGGATGGATGATGAGAAAAGGAGAAAGTATTTAGCAGAACAAACAAGATGGCTTCAAGCAGATATTGAAGATAGTAAGAAGACAGAAGGTATGAATACTGCAATTGTTTTTTATGAATATACTGATGTTGATGAAGAAGCTGATTTGTAAGAAGAAACTATAAAGTGGATGAATGTAATTGTAGAGGATGAAAGACAATCTGGTCCTAAGTTTAATATAGGACATGAAGATTTGGATGAGCTTGTGTTGTGTGAAGAGTTGAAGAGGATAGAAGAGTTGTTGAATCCTCCAAGAGAGTTGTGTAAAGGTACAAGCCATGGTGAAGGCAGCATTGGGAAGAGTGGAACAAGACAAGAGCAAAGCAATGAGACCAAGACAGTTTTGGTCAAGAAACAAGAACAAAAATGTGAAGGCAGCCAAGAGGCTTCATGGCCTCAATGTTTTTCTACTAAGGTTGCTTTTGATGTTTTGAATGCAGGGGTTAAAGTTGTGGAGATGAATGAAGTCCATAGTTCAATGGACAAATTTTTGAACCAAGAATATCAAGAAGATTTTGAAGACATGTATGAGAATGAAGCATGGAGATGGGACATAACAACTGAAAAAGAAATGAGAAGAAGAACATACCAAAAGAGGAAGAACAGCAAGATGAGAGACAGAGACTATCAAAGACAACCATTGGTATTGACAAGAATACCGTGGGATCCAGGTATAGAATGAAGACTAAAGCATGGAGGCAGCATTTCATTTGAACTAAGGTTCAAATTGTTTCTAGAGGGAGAGTATGATGTAGGAGCATCATCACAAATTTCAAATTATTGTATTTTCCTCTAAAATGTTAAAAATTAAGGAGAAAATGTAAAAATTAAAAGTAAAAAGGTAAATGTGGAGCTGTTGAGGAAATGAGGGGAATGGTTGAAAGATTTTCAACCATAAGATAACATTGGAGATAAATCTTCTCATATTAGAATATGCTGGAAAATCAAAAACTGTATTTTTTTTGCCTAAGCCAAGTTTGGCGTAGAGGTTAGGGAAAAGATCCATTCAAAACAAAATATATATTGTTCTAATATGGACAGGGAAAGGGAGTACGTAGAAGAGAGAGGAAAGAGCTCTCTTTCTAAGAGAAGTTGTTGTACGGACAGAGGGATGCAGAGCAGAATAGAATATATTTAGTGAAAAGGAGAAGAGGAGAGTAGAGGCATGGAAAGAAGAGTGGAAACACAGAAAGACATAAGGCATATAACCTCTGAAATATACAGGTGTGTATTTGTTTAACATACTGATGAATGTGAATTCATTTTTCTGAGACCAAATATAGGAAAAGACATGGTTGAAAGTTGCCAGTTTGGGTGCTCAATGAATTTAGCCACATAAGCACCTATTTCATCATTGCAAATATAATTGATGGGCCATCTCAACCCTCCTGCCAGTTCGTGTATGCCTTCTGGGGCATTTTAAAAGTATTGACTGTAATTCTGGTTTATTGTGATTGTTGGGTCATAGTTTTTACCAAATACTTTGTTTGAACTTCTGGGCCACCCCAATGAGTTAATTACAACCTTGGTATTATGCTAGATGTTCTTCTAAATGTGTTAAACAAAATAATTGTTTGATGCTGCTGTTATAGCACTTCCACCATCGGCTCTTCTTTGCATCAGGGAAATGCATGTTGTGTTCCAGCAAACCAAAATATTTATGGAGAAGTTTTGAAGAAGGGTATGAGTAGTCTTTTGTGGTTATAAAATGGATAACTAGTTATCTATATGATTATTATGATCCTGGTAATGTTAAGCTCTGATTAGGCTTATAAAATTAAATATCATCTATTACAGAATTTGATGGGAGGCAGAGTCAAGCATTTGGTGAAGAACGTGCACTTTTGAGTTAAGGCTTTCAGCTGTAGCCATTGTTGTGCATCTTAGAATAAGGACATAGGTGAGCTTGTGGCGTAGAGGTATAGACGTTGACTATATGCATATATATTTTTTTTTTTGGCTATATGTTTTCAAAGAGGAGCTGGTCATTCATCCTGTACATACTAGGACTAAAGTCTGTATTATGGATTCATCCATTGTTGGCTTCACCAATTAGACATTCATCATGGCTTAACTGATTAAAAGTGGAGAATTGTCTTTGAATATTTGTCGATGCACACTGAGATCTGAGCCCAACCGAGCCAGGGGAAAAGAATAGGCCGCTTACGCTTGTTGGCAAAATCGAGTCTAAGAAAAGAATCAGCTTACGTCTGTTGAAAAAGTAAACAGGCACGAGTGTAACCATAGTCCCGTTGTCATTCACGAGCTTGTTGATGGAAATATAGTAGCCCCGAGACATTTGGACACCATTTTTATACACAGAGCAGAGTTGGTCAAATTTGTAGTATGTTTCTTCCTAATTTGTACACAATACTGATAATTATGAGGACTCCAGTCAGTTATGAGATAGTCTAAATTATGAATGATTAAAGACAAATAGTAGGTAGATGCCTTTATAAAAAGTGCATATGATCAGTTTTACAATAAATAGAAGAGTCTTGTTTGTAGTGTGTAACTGAGTATACATCACATTCACCATTTGGGTCCTTATTGAATACAAGTAGTAAAAAATACTAATATCTACCATTTCATAATAAAAATCTAGGTCTATCTGAATCTCAACGATTTCATAACTTAAAGTAGTAAACAATGAATGACAAACAATTCACACATTTTAGATACAATAAAATAATACATTAAATATATTAAATACCTAACAAAAAGGACCTACAAAAATGACATTGAAAAGTGGGGTCAACACTTCTACCACTAACACCACAATTAACCTAAAAATCATTAAAAGTTTTTTTTTTTTTTTACTTTCTAAAGGGAGAGAAAAAAACTAAAAGAGAAAATTAACCCTAATTTTAAAGCACATAGGAATTTTTAATTCTATAATAATTTAAAAGTTTACATAAAAAATTGTAACATATAAATTTATTTTTAAAAAATATTTATATATTTAAACATATTAAACATTTAAACATACATTATTTAATAAAAACATTTAAATATTTAAACATTAATAATAAACTCAAATAGTTTTCTAATATAAAAATATTTACAATTTTTTATCATTTATTATAATTATTCTTATTAAAAATGTTTATTAATATTTGTTAGTTAAATTACATGATTAAATTGTCTAATAGGGATTTGACTCCTTAATTTTCAGCCCCATGTAATACCTTTGAGATAATTTAATTTACCAATTCAAATACCTACGAGAGTGATTCACCTTTCTTGAATTTATAAACTAATATTTGGAGACGAATTCAGCCCCAAATGGTAATTAAAATAAGTGACACAAAATCATACCAGTAACTCAAAGACCTCTTAGGAAAGGATTTTGTGGGGTTATCTAAATTATCGTTATGTGAGGGCATAATCAGTCTACATTGTACTAATATATAAACAATAAATTTTCATTCATGATAACAAGGTGTGTTATCTCAATGCAGAGTCAAGGTTAAACATTTTGGCCAAAAAATAAGTACTTCAACTTCAAAACCCAATATTGGGTTAAAAATACATGGACAAATCACATCCATGTAAAATAAATTAAATTTAAAAAGGAAAGTAAGCCAAAAAACTTTCCTCCTCTTGAAAAAATATTTTAAAACAAGAATCATAAATACTTCATTTATCAAGATTATAGAAATTATGTTACTGAAGAAACACAAGATTTAATCATGTTTCTTGTGAAGCTTTTCAAGGAAATTTTGAAAATTAACTGGCACATCCCAAAATGATCAATGCCATTTTCATCTACCTCATAACAATTACTATATATATATATATATATATATATATATATATATATATATATATATATATATATATATATATATATATATATATATATATATATATATATATATATATATATATATATATATATATAATTTCCATTTATAGATTATAGCTAAATGTAGATTTGTATAATTTAAGAAATTTCATTCCAATAAAATAGAAACAGACTCATTTGGGAAGCTTTTTAAGGGTATTTTGATGATTAAATGGTACATCCCAAGATGATCAATGCCATTTTCATCTAACTCATAACAATTACTATATATAGTATTTATATATATAGAATTTCCATTTATAGATTATATCTAAATGTAGATTTGTATAATTTAAGAAATTTCATTTTATAAAATAGCAATAGACTCATTTGGGAAGCTTTTTAAGGGTATTTTGATGATTAACTGGTACATCCCAAGATGATCAATTCCATTTTCAACTATGGACTCATTTGAAAATAATTTCAAAGGCATTCTAATGACTAATTGGTCCATTTTATGATGACCAAGATCATTTCCATCTATCACAAGTGTTATTTATATAGTATGTCTATAAATATATTTCCATATATTATTATATAGACTTTCTTTTTATATATGTATTTAGATATAGATTTGTAGTTGAGACAAAATCTTGGAAATCAAGGTAAAGGAACCAAGGTGGGGCTTTTTCACAATCCTCATTATAAATGATTAAAATATTGGAGGAAAAAAATTATTTCATTGAGAAGAAAACTTAAAAGGCATCTAAATTATGTGTTTGATTCACAATAAGTCTTGTGTAACCCTCTTACATTAGAGGTATCATTTCATCCTTTGATAGCACACTTTGTGGCACTAAAATTTCCTACTTATGAAAAATAATTGGATGACCCTGAGCATCGCTAAGAAATGAAACTCCTTGCATTAAACAAGCTAAAGTTTGGGGTCACTACATTGATCTCATCCAATACATGAAAATTTAAGATCAGGCCATCTTAAAAAGTTAATTCTAATGAACCAAAATTTGATACCAATCAAAAAGTGAACATGGTGATTCCATAATGAGCTATATTAAAAACTTCACCAAGAAAAAAAATTACTAGATTCACAAAGCCTCAGATGCTTCATATTATGAAGTTGACTAAGTGTCAACTCATATCTCTCCCTACACATGTAGAGGTTGATATGAGTAAACTTCTTCCACATGGATATTATGATGAGAACACATATTATGATTTCCACTAGGGCCATAGGCATTATACTAACATATTCCTTTCCTTGAGATATAAGCTTTAGGACTTATACGAGTCTCAATAAATTATACTTTATGGGTCTCCTACCATAGGTTTTGGATCACATCTAGGGGATCATAAAAATTAGAAAATGTTTAATAATCTACTACAAGACATACAATGAAAATTATAGAAGTTCAAATATGGAAATAGAAGTAAATTTATAATCATGGAACTTTGGAACTGATCGTAATGATTTAGAAATAATAGGTGCTTTCATAATAAGTGTAGTTTTAACCACATTTTTTGAATATGTAACATAATTAAAATATCTAATAGGTATTTGAATCCTTAATTTTTAGGCCCCCTATAATACCTTTGAGATAATTTAATTCACCAATTCAAATACATGTGAAGATGAGTCACCTTTCTTGAATTTACAAACTAATATTTTGAGATGAATTTGACCCCAAAATGGTAATTAAAATAAGTGACACAAAATTGTAATAGTAACTCAAAAAACTCTTTGGAAAGGATTTGGTGTTCTTATCTAGATTATGGTTATGTGAGGGCATAAGTAGTATACACCATACTAATTTATAAACATTAACTTTTCATTCATGACAACAAGGTGTGATATCTAAATGCAGAGTTAGGGTTAAACATTTCACCCAAAAAATAAGTACTTCAACTTTAAAGTCCTATAATGGGGTTGAAAATACATGGTCAAATTACATCTATGTAAAATCAATTAAATTTAAACAAGAAAGTAAGCTAAGAAAATTTACTCCTCTTGAAAAAAATATTTCAATACAATAATCACAAAAACTTTATTTATCGAGATTATAGAAATTATAGATGAAACACTAGATTTAATTATATCTCTTGGGAAGCTTTACAAGCACATTTTGATAATTAACTAATACATACCAAGATGATGAACGCCATTTTTAGCTACCTCAGAACACTTACTATATATAATATTTCTATATATTGACTTTTCATTTATAGATTGTATCTAAATGTAAATTTATATAATTTTTGGAATTTCATTCTAATAAAATAGAAATATACTCATTGTAATAAATTACACTTGATGGGTCTCCTACCATGGGTTTTGAATCACATCTAAGGGATCATCAGAATTAGAAAATGTTTAATCATCTGTTATAAGACCATATAATGAAAATTATAGAAGTTTAAATATGGAAATAGAAGTAAAATTATCATCATGGAACTTTGGAACCAATGGTAATGATTTAAAATAATAGGCTCTTGGATAATAAGTGGAGTTTCATCCATATTTTTTGAAGATGTAACATTATTAATAATATTTTTAGGAGAAACAAGTGGTGGTGGTATAATAGTAGGCACACACATTGAAATAGATGGTGTCATTCAAACATATATGTCCACTTAAAATTGTGATAATATTTATAAATATTAAATTCCTCTTGGTTTCTTCTAATTTTTTAAACTCCATTGTAATAAAATCAATTTCTCCATTGTAATCACCAAGACAAAACCTGATCACCCACAACTGAGCTCCTTATCCAATGAATACAAATTCCCCCTGATCAAAACCAAGGGAGTTTTTGTTTTGACATAGATATTATCCTAAGAGGCTATCTTTACACACAAAAAATGCAAGCCATCGTAGACTAAAGCATTGCATGGTGATTTAGATATCGATAGATTTGCACCCATAATTAATTTAGATGAACTTATTTTGACATTGTCATAGGTTTAGAGTAACTAAAAGGTTTAATTATTTATGTACACTCTTTCGATTCACATAACCCCTCTTACCATTACACAAACATATAATATTAGTTATTGTATAAATATTGATATATAATATATATCATAACATTTTTATAGATTAAACTATTTAATTATATATTAATATTATATTTAAATTATATATTTTGTAAAATATAGTTTAGTATTAATAAATATTATTATATCATATAATTTATATGTTAATATAGTTTATAAATCAATATTATATATTATATATTTTAGTATTATATATTTCAATACATCGATATATTGTTAATAGTGCATAAATAATATTAATTTTTTAAAAAAATTAAATGAAATTTTATGCCTTTAACGTATTATCTAATTCCACATAACATGAAAATAGGTTGAGTTTCTGCTTCATTTCAAAATTTATGTATGGGAGGGGGGTCAAAAATGCGCTCATAGGTACAGATTTAAAATTATATGACACTTCATCATATGCATAGCATATGAGGTAGATTACTTTGAAGACCAAATCTATCAAACACTAATTTTTGGTAGGCATTAAATTATAACTTGCAATCATATATCATGAAGTTAAAATGATGTATCATGAATCATTAAATTTGGAGTTGCAAATGACACTTGGCATGGGACAGTGGGCAATAAAGTAGATGGATAATCAACTTTCAAGTAATGTGAGTGATTAATTTTGTATCTTCAATTTGAACTTGGTTATAAATAGTCTACAAACTATTAAATTACATACAAATTATACAAATGAATCTTTATTCTAATTTATAAAATGAGAATCAAATTTCAGTTAACTATGACGTATTTAGAGTTACAATTTGAGCTAGTCATGCACAATTTTTCTATTGAACTGATTAAAATTAAGCTAAAATTTATTTAGCACCAATGAATCTTTGTTCTAGTTATTAACAGTGAGTTTATTTTTCCACTGAAATCCTTTAGTTTATTTAGAAACAAAGAAATTTAGAATTTTTCTAGTTTAAGACCAGAATGATTGTTTACTAACTTTTATTTTGAAGTCTGACTATGAGATGTGTTTTTTGGAATATCTTTTTTCATATGAAGGTGCCACAAAGTGAGATAGAGAATGGTTTTTCAAGACTTGTTCTTTTTTGACTCATGTATACTGTGACCTTATTGGCAATTTTTTGTAATGCATAGTAAGATGCATATGTTCAAGCACCTACAGTCATCTATAGTTTTTTTCTTCTTATAGATGTTAGAAACTCTTTATTTCATATTCTCAATTAATTTTTTTAGTATGGGATGAAAAATTAATTTTAATATTAGGGAAATCTATTTTATTTCTTTGTTGTTCACTCATTTCTAAGAAGAAATAATATATTATTTTATTTTCTTGAGCAACTTAGTTTCATCCAATAATTCCTAAAAATGTATATCTATAAATATGTCTTGTAAATATGAGTTACATTATTTAAATAAGACTCAAAATAACAAAAACTACCATATGGTTCTGTAGCATTGACTAAAATGTAGAATAAAATGTGGGAAGTGAAGATGAAGATAAAAATCATAAAACCCTTTAACCCTCCTACAATTCCATAAGAATCCCCATGTAATCATGAGGCTTTAATCGCACATATAATAGAAAAAATAGAGATTGAGGAGTTAATTAGGCTAATGAGGGATACTCATTTAGCCAAACCCCACCATACTTCTTTAGAAAATACATTAGAGTCATTATTGTAGATGAATTTGATTAAATGGTAACATGTCAAATTGACAGATGGGAATCTTATAGAGAGAGATGTAATTCCTACTATGATAAAAAAAAATTAGTAGTTGGTTTGAGAGATAAAAAATAAAAAAAGAAAATAATTGATCATTTATTACTAATCCAAAAACCAATGTGCTACTTCTAATGTAATTCAAACATTTCCCAATCCACTATTACCATCATAAATTAACTTGAAATTTTTTTTGGGACTAATGGTGAATGGTTTATGATGTCATACCTTCTAAAAACAATGATATTCTTTCATATTTTTTAAGGAAAATTTATTGCAAGTATAACATCCTAAATGAAATTCTTTATTAATTTTATTATTAAGAGTTTTAGGGCCAATAAAAAAGGCTTTCGATAGGATAGGTTGGGTGCATATCATGTGTCTAATCAACCTATGAGAGTCTCTATCAAATAACCACTTTAGCCTAAGACAATCCTATATATAGTGAAGGATGTTGTAGAGATTGATATTTTACATGCACTTAAGGCACTTACTGACACCCTTGTGTAACATACAAGCTAATTTTCACATATTGATGCTTATGAGAATGGACATGGAGATGGTCTAACTAACACTGCTACTCAACCACACTAATGTAGATCCTATGGTGTTGTATGTATTGGAACTTAAATGAGATGAAGAGAAGTATTTGATGTAAACCAAATATGGTGATGTTTCTAATTGGATAGATGATATGGTTTTAAATAACAAATTTTTGAAACATACATTTTATTCAAAAATATCACATGTACCTTTGCAAGTATCTTTTAAACCTGACATGTAATT
This sequence comes from Torreya grandis, assembly GCA_037957365.1. Taxonomy (NCBI): domain Eukaryota; kingdom Viridiplantae; phylum Streptophyta; class Pinopsida; order Cupressales; family Taxaceae; genus Torreya; species Torreya grandis. The sequence continues at coordinate 3,788,817 of JARHVA010000129.1, read as the reverse complement.
TTTTTGTTGGACCTCTTAAATTATAAATAGTGTTTAAAAGATGATAATTATTTTACATATAAATTACAATAATATATATTTAATTTTTTAGGTTTTAATAAGAGACAATACCATATTTTTCCTAGCCAGATTGTGAACCATCTTGTAGCTCATATATTACTAAAACTACTTGGTTGATGTTTATATATACAGAGGTAATTTTGAATGTTATAAGTTTTCATTTATGTAGATTCATGTAAATTTATATATATTCTCAACTAATTATGATATTTTGTTTGTTTCATTGTTGACCTCATTTGAGACTCTTCCATCTATACCGGTAGGAGTAGACATAGGCATTGCTAATGTGATTTCATTTGTGCAACAAATTATTGAGATGTGAGTCAAACTTTTAAATTATGTTTAAGTGTAAATATGGATTTGTTTTAATAAATTTCCTAACATAAGAATCCCCATGTTCATATTTTATATTCCTTTAAGAATTATATATATACATACACACATTTGACCTTGTTGTAATTATTTTATACATATTATTATTTGAATTTCATTATTTTATTGAAACTCTACACATAGATATAATCATATCCTCAAATTATTTGATCATAAGACACATGTCATCAAAAGAAGTTGATCACATCCTTCAATATTTCTATCTCAATATGTCACTAATCATATAGAATATGGTTGGCCTTTATTTGATTATGGATAATTTTTATGGGTCATATATGTCCACCATATGTTCTTGTGGTAGTATTGAGTAGCTACAGTAATATTTTTAGTTCAAAATTAATGGCTTCATATCATAATTTTAAATAGCTCGTGATTTTTTACTTCATATACATAAAGGTGTGTTAATTTCTTATATTTGCATTTATGGAGAGGCTTGAAAATTAGATGGATGCACCATGGAGTGACACCATGATAATTATTTTATGTGATATTTTAGTTCATTGTATTATAATATGCACATGGATGAGGTTTAATAAAAATATTAATTAGTCAATACTACAAAACCATCTGGTAGTTGTTTCTATTTTAAGTCTTACTCAAACAAAATAACTCATATTTGTAGGTCATAGTTAGAGATCTACACTTTCAGGAATTATTGGATGAAACCTAGATAACTACCATTGTCAATGGTTTGTGGTTGTTTAATTCAATATCAAGGGCACATGAAGTAATCAAAATTATATTAAATATGAAATGTGTTTCTAAACAAAAAAATTTAGTTCAAGTGAAATATATAAACAACTCTTTACATGCATGTCAAGTCATGAAAATTGATTTAGAGGTGGACTTGTATAAAAAAATTGGCATGGTTCATTTTGCTAAATGCTAGAGGGATTCTTGTTATTCATATGGTTGTAGGATAAAACCTTATCTATATTTAGAGATATTTAAACTTGTAGAAAATAGTCAAAATATTTGCAATGGAATGGTGACAGTGTTTAAATTTTTTTATCAGTATGGATTTATTTCTTCTATTTATCACCACCTAAATACAAATAAAAAATTTAGTAAAATAACATTTCATTCAAAAATGTTTCATTTTATGAGGAGGCAAAAACTAACCACTTTGGAAAAACATTTAAACATAAATTAGTTAGTAAAAATATTTAAATATTTAAACATGATAAATAAAAATCAATAATAACCATCATTTTTAAATATAAAAATAATTACAATTTTTTATCATTTATTATAATTATTCTTATTAAATAAGTTTACTTATATTTGTTAATTTACATGATTAAATTATCTAATAGGGATTGACTTCTTAATTTTTAGCCGCCTTGGAATACCTTTGAGATAAAATTCACCAATTCAAATCCTATGCTAGCAAGTTGTCTTTCTTGAATTTACACTTGTGACCGTATCAGTTAATTTAAAAACTTATAGCATAATAGACATCTGACATGGTTAGATATCAAATATGATAGAGGCTAATATGGAGGATGTTCCTCTTTTAGATCCATTAATCACATCAAATATTGAGTGTACATTGAGTGGGAATACATATTCATCCCTTTTGATGTTAACTTCAATGAATAATTTAAACCAAGGTGGGGATTTTTCACAATCCTCATTAAAAATTATTAAAGCATTAGAGGAAAAAAATCTCTCATTGAGAAAAACACTTAAAAATCATCCAAATATGGGCTTGATTCATAATATGTCTTGCATAACCCTCTTGCATTAGAGGTATCATTTCAACCATTGCCACCACACATTGTGGCACTAAGATTTCCTACTTATGAGAAACATGAAGGGTGACCTTGAGCATGATCGAGAAATGAAACTCCTTGAATTAAATAAGATAAATTATGGGACCACTACATTGGCCTCATCTAATACAAAATTTTAAATCAATCCATGTTACAAAGTTAATCTAAATGAACCAAAATGTGATACCAATAAAATAATGAACATGGCAGTACCACATCGATTTGTATTATAGAATGCACCATGTAAAAAAGTTACTAGATTCATAATATGTCCACCATATCTTCTTGTCGTAGTATTGAGAAAATATAGTAAGATTTTGATTTCCCAACTAATGGCTTCCTATCATAATTTTAAATTACTAATGATGTTGTACTTCATATACATAAAGGTGTGTTAATTGTATTTATGAAGAGGCATGGAAATTGGATGGATGCACCATAGAATGACACTATTATAATTACATTGTGTGATGTATTATATCATCGTATTATAATATGCATATGGATGAGGTTTACTAAAAAAATTAACTAGTCAATGTTACACAGCTATTTGGTAGTTGTTGTTATCTTAACTATTTGTCAAATGAAACAACTCATATTTATGGGTCATAGTTAGAGATCTACACTTTCAAGAATTATTGGATGAAACCTATATAACTACCACTATCAATGGTTTGTGGTTGTTTAATACAATATCAGGGGCACATGAAGTAGTCCAAATTATAGTAAGTATGAAACATGTTTATGAACATTTGATTGTAGTTAAAGTGGAATATATAAATATCTATGAACATACATGTCAAGTCATTAAAATTTATTTAGAGGTGACTTGTATACAAAAAATGGCATGGCTCATTTTGGTAAATGGTAAAGGGATTCTTGTTATTCTTATGGTTGGAGGATAGAACCTTATCTAGATTCAGAGAGATTTAGACTTGTAGAAAACAGTCAAAATATTTGTAATGGAATTGTGATAATGTTTAAATATTTTTATTAGTATGGATTTACTTCTTCTATTTATCACCACTTGAATACAAATAAATAATTTAGTAAAATAACATTCCATTCAAAAATGTATCATTTTACGAGGAGGCAAAAACTAACCACCCTAGAAAAACATTTAAACATAAATTATTTGGTAAAAATATTTAAAGATTTAAACATGACAAATAAAAGTAAATATTAAACATAGTTTTTAAATATAAAAATAATTATAAATTTTTATTATTTATTATAATTATTCTTATTAAATAAGTTTATTTGTATTTGTTAATTTACATGATTAAATTATCTAATAGGGATTTGAATCCTTAATTTTTAGTCCCCCTAGAATACCTTTGAGATAAAATTCATCAATTCAAATACCTATGATAGCCAGTCATCTTTATTCAATTTACACTTATGACTCTATCAGGTAATTTAAAAACTTATAACACAATAGACATTTGACATGGTCAAATATCAAATATGATAGAGACCAATACGAAGGAAATTTCTCTTTCATGTCCATTAATCACATAAAACATTGATCATACATCTAATGGGAATACATATCCATCCCCCTTGATGTTCAATTCAATTAATACTTTAGAGGTTCACAATCCTCATTATAAATGATTAAAGTATTGGAGGAAAAAAATTATCTCATTGAGAAGAACACCTAAAAGGCATCCAAATATGTGCTTGATTTAAAATATGTCTTGCATAACCCTACTACATTAGAGGTATCATTTCAACCCTTGCCACCACATGTTATGGTACTAAAATTCCTTACTTATGAGAAGCATGAAGCGTGACCCTGATCATGACTAAGAAATGAAACTCCTTGAATTAACAAGGTATTAAAGTATGGTGCCATTAAATTAGCCTCATCTAATACAAAATTTAAGATCAATCCATTTTAAAAATTTAATCTGAATGAATAAAAATGTGATACCAGTCAAATAATGAACATGAAAATGCCACATCAAGCTGTATTAAAAAATGCACCACACTAAAAACTTACTAGATTTACAAAGCCTTTGGTGATTCTTATTAAGAATTTGACTAAGTTTCAACTCATATCTCTCCCTACACCTATAGAGGTTGATATGACTAAACCTCTTCCATGAGGATATGATGAAAATGCATATTATGATTTCCACTAGGGCCATATGCATTCTACTAACAAATATTTTTCCTTGAGATATAAGCTTTAGGGCTTATACGAGTCCCACCAAATTAAACTTGATGGGTTTCCTACTATGGGTTTTGGATCACATCCAAGGGATCATAAGAATTAGAAAATGTTCATAAATCCACTACAAGACCATACAATGAAAATTACAAAAGTTCAAATATGGAAATAAAAGCAAAATTATCATCATGGAACTTTAGAACCGATGGTAATGATTTAGAAATAGGCTCTTGCATAATATTAAGTAGAGTTTCATTAACATTTTTTGAATGTGTAAAATTAATATTATCTTTAAGAGAAATAAGTGGTGGTGGTATACTTGAGAATGCATCATCATTAGGCATAGTAGGCATACATGGAATAGATGGTGTCTTTAGAACATATATGTCCACTTCAATTTTTATCCAATTTATAAATCCAAAATTCCTATTGATCACTTTTAATTTTTGTAGTGCCATTGTAACAAAAGCAATTTCTCCATTGTAATCATCAAGACAAAACATGATCAAACACAGTTGAGCTCCTTATCCAATGAATATAGATGTGCCTTGATCAATTCCAAGGGAGTTGTAGTTTTAATATAGAGATTAAATGATAAAAGGTTATCTCTTTACATGAATAATATAAGCCATCATAGACTAAATCATTGCATGGTGATTCATATCTCAAGCGGTTGGCACCCACAATTACCTTAGATGAACTTATTTTGACATTGTTAAGGGTTTGGAATTACTAGGTTTAATTGTCAATTATTTACACTCTTTTGATTTACATAACCCCTCTTACCAATACATATATACATACATTATATTTCATGATATATATGCATGTGTGTGTCTCTGTGTGTGTGTGTGTGTGTGTGTGTGTGAGAGAGAGAGAGAGAGAGAGAGAGAGAGAGAGAGTATCATAATATTTTTATATATTAAACTAAGTAATATTATATATAAATTATATATTTTATATAATATAAATTTAAGTATATTATATAGAAATATATAATATATAATTATAATTTTATTTATAAAATATATTAACATTAATATATTTAATAATAATATAATATAGTATATAATATATAATATAATATTACATTATATAATATGTATTTTAAATAAATATTATATATGTTAATATAATATATATAAATATAATTTTAATATATTAAATATATCACTTGCCTTTAATTTGACTTGAATCAAAACTGACATATAATAGTTGGAGATGGAGGAAAATGGCGGGTGCTGCAACTCACAGAAAAGCTAGGGCAGCCATGCCCTGGCTTTATTCGACATTTCTGAAGGATTGCGTAGAGTGGGTGTGGGTAGGAAGTGTGCATGGGCTGGAGTGGAGTTAGGGGTGCGTGGGCGTACGGTGGGGGGTGAGTTTGAGCCTAGTGGTCAAGTGCAGGGGAGCCGAGCTGCTGGCTAACAGGGGCTATGGAGCAGAGGGGACAATCAGGCCCAAAGTAAGGGATTAGTTTCAGGGATACCGTAAGCAAGGGGTCTCAGGGGCAGGGGGACAGAATGAAGGGCGCAGTGGTCTCTAATCAGGAGGCTGAGGGGCAGGTTATGAACTCAAGTAGTGGAACAAGAATTAGCAAGATAAATGGCTGTCTAGAACGTTGCACAGAAAGGCCGAAATTGGTGATTCCTTTTGAATTAATATCTGAAGATGTAGAGTACTACTCTAACCATTCTCTGTACTATAAATTTTTGGGTCTGAAAGTGTCCTTACCCTTCCTGGAAAATTGGGCACGTAGGACTTGGGAGCCATCGGGGGAGATGGAATTGGTGCTGCTGGCAAACAATTTCTTTATGGTTACTTTTAACTGTCTGGAGGATAGAAGTAGGGTGTTTGAGGGAGGACCTTACTTCTTCAACCAGGCTGGTCTTTTTATGAAGCCTTGGCAGGCTGGGTTCAATCCCACGGAGGAACTCCCTAATAGAGTCCCTGTCTGGGTTCGTCTACCATGAATTCCAATTGAATGCTGCCGGGAAGATGTTTTGCTCATGATAGCATCTTTGATAGGAAAACCGGTGGGAGCATCTTCACAAACTTTGGGAAGAAGAATTATGACATATGCTAGAATATGTGTAGAAGTTGACCTGAGTAGACCATTGCCTGATGCGGTGGAGATGTGTGCTGGGTCATACTCGTGGGTACAGCAATTAGACTATGAGACTTTGCCCTTTAGATGCCGTCTCTACCACGAATATGGCCACTTGGTAAGGAGGTGTCCGAAAAATAAGCCAGAGAAGCAGCAACAATCTCCTGCCATTCCTATGAACAAGCCTGGGGAAGTGAGCGCAGGTAAGAAAATAGGAAGTGGGGAAGGCAAGGATTCAGAAGGTTTTGTGCAAGCTAAGAGTAGAGGTAGAAATAAAGGGTACAAGAGGACTTTTTGGGAGAGACAGGGAGAAGACTCCTACAACAAATTCGAGGTGCTGGAGGAACTAGGACAGCAGGAGGTGAATCCGGGTTTGATCATTGAAGAGGTGAGAATGGTAGAGGATGAGGGAGTTGTAAAGACAGCGCTTGCCTCTCCGGAACATACAGCTGAAATAGCCTTGCCCATGCTCCTGGATGGACAAGGAAGCGGTGGGGGACACGCTGGGGAAGTGGAGGTTGGAGAGCAAGGCGCAGGGACTGTGGTGAAGGTGGTTAGGGAGGGACGTGAAGAGGCAGAACAGCAAGGAAAAGCCCAGCCCAGTCTAGGAATTCTTCAAAAAGACAACAAGAAAGGTCCTTCAGAAAGAAGTGTGAAGGTGGGAAGGAGAAAGGACATAGATAGGATGAAATTGATTGGAGAGAATTTGGTGGAATCAGGGGCTGTGAGGCCCTTGGATGCTCACTTTTTGCCACCATCCAAATGATTGTGTTATCTTGGAATGTGAGGGGATTGAACAGCGCCCTCAGACAAAAGGCTGTTCGTGAATTAGTGAGGAGTCAACATCCAGATTTCCTTTTTCTTCAAGAGACAAAAGTGGCAGTGGAGTATATGTTGGGTATAGCACCAAGAATATGGGGTCAAGGATCATGCCAATGCATAGGGGCACAGGGGACAGCAGGAGGATTGGCATGTTTTTGGAATCTGAGTAAGGTTAAGCCAGTGGTTTGGATGGCTTTCAAATCGACACTATCAGTGGTCGCTCTTTGTATGGATTCGGGAGAGTATGTACTACTGACAAATGTGTACGCTCCGAATGATATGCAAGGTAAGATTCTGGTCTGGAATAATATTAAGGTGGTTCGTGAGGAATTTCCTTATATGCCTTGGATTTTAGCAGGAGATTTTAATGCTATTATGGACTTATCAGAAAAAATGGGAGGAAACACTAGATTAGAGCCTTCTGTGTTTCTGCTTAGAGATAAGATCTCGGAGCTGAATTTAGTGGATATCAAGCCAAATAATGGCAGATTCACATGGAATAACAGAAGATCGGGGGATAGCTTCATAGCAGAACGAATTGACAGATTTTTAGCGTCTTGCTTTTGGGTAGGGGGTTGGTGGACTCTCAGGTTTGAGATTCTGGATTGGAGGTGCTCGGACCATTGGCCGATTAAGCTTAACATCTCGTCCGCTTTTAGGCTTAAAAAGCCATCGTTCAGATTTCAGACTATGTGGTTACGGGATCAGAGCTTGTTTGGTCTTATTTCGGACTGGTGGAGGGAAGGAAGGCCAGCGTATGGGACAGCAATGTTCTCATTCGCCAAGCTTCTCCAACATGTGAAATATAGGCTCTGAAGTTGGAACAGGCACTCCTTTGGGAATCTCTTCCAGGAAAAGAAAAAGGCGCTGGAGGAATTAAGTGACATTACCAGAGTGATCAGGGAGGATGGCTTAACTGAAGCACTGCTGCAAGAGGAAGCTAGGGCGGCCAAAACTTTGGAGGAGTGGGAATTGAGAGAGGAGATTTTTTGGAAGCAGAAAGCCAGGATTGATTGGCTGCAGGAAGGAGACAGAAATACAGCTTTCTTCTTCAACACGGTCAAAGCTAGGCGACACGGCAATGTCATCAGTTCGCTGGTCACAGAGAGAGGAGAGGTTTTGTCTTCGACCAGAGATATGTGTGGGGAGGCTGAGCAGTATTTTAGAGCCCTCTTCCAGGAGGATGGACAGTGATGGGAGGGTGTGGAGGACTCGATCCTAGCTAGTATCCCTTCTTTGGTTTCTCAGGACATGAAGGATTTATTGAGGAGCCCGATATCGGAGGAGGAATTGAGGAGAGCTATCTTTCAGATGAAGAAGGGTAAAGCCCCAGGACCGGATGGATTCTCGATAGAATTTTATCAGGAGTTTTGGGAGATTATCAAGGAGGACCTCTTAGCGGTGGTTCGGGAATCCCAGGTCAGCAAACAAATGTTGAGGGCGCTGAACTCCACTTTTTTGGCCCTCATTCCTAAGGGGGAAGGAGCTGACCGATTAAGTCAATTTCATCCCATCTCGCTTTGTAATGTTATTTACAAAATCCTCTCGAAGCTAATTGCTGAAAGATTAAAGAGGTGCTTGAAGGAGCTGGTTTCGGAAGAGCAAAGCGGTTTTGTGGAAGGAAGGCAGATTCTGGATGGCATTGTGATAGCTACGGAAGCGGTACACTCAATGTACAATTCCAAAGAGAAGGCCATGTTTGTGAAGCTGGACATGTCCAAGGCATATGATAGGGTCAGGTGGTCCTTTTTGCGTAAGGTGTTGGAGGCCTTTGGGTTCGAGAGCGGATGGATTGAGTGGGTTATGAGTTGTATTACCTCGACCTCTTTTTCGGTGTTGGTCAATGGTGAAAACTCTAACCTCTTTGGAGCTGAGAGAGGGCTGAGGCAGGGGGATCCTCTCTCCCCTTACTTGTTTCTTCTCATGGCTGAAGGCCTGGGGAGGAAAATCAGGGAGCTCACCAGAGTTGGAGAGATCCAAGGCTGGATGTGGGGAGGTGGACTGCCGGTTCTCTCCCACCTGCAGTTCGTGGATGATGTGGCGTTGATGGGAAGGGCTACCTTGAGGGAGGCCAACAGTCTTCGTAGTTGCTTGGATACCTTTTTAGCTGCTTCGGGGCAAGCTATCAATGAAGAGAAATCTTTGATTTACTTCTTCAATACTCCTATTGCTATTCAGAGGAGAGTGGCGGATATTCTCAGATTCCAGATTGGCAATCTTCCGGTTCTGTATCTCGGCATCCCGATCTCCTCGGGAAGATTAGCTAAGGAGTCTTGGATGGGGATTCTAAACAAATTTAGGGATAAGGTTAACCACTGGACTCACAGGTGGCTATCGTTTGCGGGGAGGGTCCAGCTTATCCAGGCTATGGTTCAGGCGCTTCCCCTATACAGATGTATGCTTCAGGTGGCGCCAGCCGGTTTTGTGAGGGAGCTGGATATCTTGGCTCGTCAGTTCTTATGGGCGGGAAACTTGTCGAGAACCAAGTGGAGCCTCATCAAGTGGGAGGTGGTATGTAGTTCGAAGAGGCTTGGTGGATTGGGATTAAGACAATCCACGCTGGTGGGTACAGCGCTTGCGGCTAAGTTATACTGGAGGTGGTGCACCGAGCAGGAGAGGAGCTGGGTCAAAACCTTAGCGCATAGATATTTTCTGGGACAGCCTCTGGAAGATATTCCTAGATACACGTTGATGGGAAGGGGATCGGTGATTTGGGACACGCTGAAAAGAGGAGCGGACTTAATTAAAAAGGGGTTGTTCTGGATTTGCAAAAGTGGGCAGGAGGTGCAGTTTTGGTATGACTCGTGGGATGGGTTTCCTCCCATTGTGGCGCAATACCCACACCTTCAGGGGCTGGCTCAGACTTTCTGTGAGGCGGGCTAGTGTAAAGTGAGGGATTTCAAAGTTGTTGGACAGCAGAATCAGCTGTGGGAAGCGAGGTGGAAAAATGCGGAGGAGTGGCCCATTAGAGGTCTGGAGGTGGATTGTGAGGAGCTGAAAGGGATTTTGGCCAGTCGCACCTGTTGCCCCCTTAGGGGTGCGGATGAGCTTGCGTGGTATCCTCACCCTACTGGTAAGTATACTGTTTCAGCTGGGTATCAGGAACTTATTGTGCAGAATTTTAGGGGGATCAGAGAGGTTAGCTGGTGGAAATGGATATGGAACAGCATCGCCTAGCCAAAGTGCAAGTGTTTTATGTGGACTCTTGCGTGGAATAGATGCTTAACTTGGGACAATATCAGAAGAAGGGGATTTGCTGGACCTTCCTGCTGTGTTCTATGTGGCGCTCAGGAGGAGAATTCTGCTCATATTTTTTTTCAATGCCAGTATACCAACTGGCTGTGGCATGCGTGGTGGAGTCTATGGGGAGGAAGCTGTATTCACGTCTCCTCCTGGAGCGAATTCTGTGCAAAGAGTGGGAGACCACCCCCTGTGGCACATTTTTTGCAAGATGTGTGGTTCGCCGGCCCCTCTTTTCTGCTTTGGCAGGTCTGGTTGGAACGCAACCGGCGAATTTTTAGGGACACGCGGTTGGAGGCCGACCAATTCTGGCAGAAAATATTAAGGATGATACAAGAGATAGTTCGTGCCAAAGGAGAGGCGACTCTGCCATTGGGGCAAAGGGATGCGGAGCTGGCTGGTCGCTTGAATTTGAATTACTTTTGCCATGTCGATGAGTTTGCTAGGAGGAGTGTTGGGAGGCAGAGGATTCAGAGGGTGGGGAGATGGACGCCCCCCCAAGCGGGTTTTTTGAAAGTTAATACGGACGGCTTGTCTCGTGGTAACCCGGGTCTGGCAGGTATTGGAGGGGTTGCTAGGGATGTGGCGAGTTCGGTGATTTTCATGTTTTCTGCCCACAGGGGTATTCAGACGGTTAACCAAATGGAAGGTTTGGCCATATTATTCGCGATTCAGAAAGCTTATGAGCTCGGATGGCGTCGTGTGGTTTGTGAGGCCGATTCGCTTATCATGATTAATATGATCCGGGATGGTACGACGTCAGGTGTTAGCTGGCGTCTTTCCTTGATAGTTCAACAGATTCGGCAGGCTAGTAGGCTTATGGAGTCCGTGATTTTTGTTCATATTCCGAGAGAATGGAATAGAGCTGCTGATTGCTTGGCGAAGCGGGCTTCGGAGAGCCCTGAAGAGTGGCTGGTCGCGGATGAGGATTCGCTACCGGCGGAAATCAAGGAAGATATGGTGAGAATTCTTCACGAAGACAGGAATGGTATAGACGAATGAGGTTGGTTGTTGCCCTGTTGGGCTTGTTTTTGTTTGGTTTTGGTGTTGCTTGTTCTACTTTGTACTTTGTTTTTTCATATTTTAATAAAAGTTTTTACCCCTGGTTTTATTAAAAAAATTTGACTTCACTATTCTTGAGGTGAATTTGCATTCAAAAATAGGTGAGAGTCCCCAATGAATTTGAAATTCAAATTTACTTTGCAAAATAGGGTCCATATAATTTTAACACATTTTTAAGATGAACAAAAATTGCCAAACATGTCAGACCAGATATATTCTTATGCCTACATATTTATAGTTTTTTCTAAACATAAATTATAGAGCGTTGAAAGATCAAAATAAAGTAGGATGTAATGACTAAAACATTAACCATATTTGTTACTATCATTTCTATATATCCTTATTTTTAGGTATTTAATCTTAATAGTGTTTAATATATTTTTTTACTCTATCTAAAATGTGTGATTTATTTTGTTGACTTGGACCTTTTATTCATTATTTAGAACTTTATGTTATGAATCACTAAGATTCAAATAGTCTACCTAGATTATTGTTATAAAATGATTGAAATAATGAAACAATGGAGATTAGGGTTGTTTAGCGCTTACTGTTATTGATTATTATTTATTTCCTTATGTGTGGAAAACTAATAGGGACCTAAATGATGAATGTTAGGGTGATTCAAGCTAACATTTTTTAATAACTATAATCAAATAATCTTAGTAACTAAATATTTAATAGTTTCAAATTTGAAAAATTGTAGATAATCACCCATAACAACCAAAAGTACCAACTTATAACCTAACAAGGACCCATTGATGTTTAAATTTTCTTTCCATTTGGAATATGGTGAGACTAAGGACTAGATAATTTAAATAAAATAATTATAGCATTGATTAGTAATTAAATAAATATGTTTAATGCATGAGATTAAATTAGATGTGGTGAGATTTGCTTGACATCATTTACATGTTCAAAGAAATTAATACTTTAGGATAATTAATATAGTTTATGTTCCTGTTGGATGTCAAAATCATATTTGAGTAGCTTCATTGGTGGAAAAAATCCCTAGTAGTCACATCATAAGAAATAAATCCTTGTTTAAGTACTCTTTGAACATGTTAAATTAATGTGAGATTAATATGGTGTTATTTGAACAATTAATATTGTGCTAAGGTATCAATGTCGAATATCAAGACCATGTTAAATTAATGTGATAGAGATTAAAATGGTGACATTTGAATGATTCATATTGTGCCAAGGTGTTAATGATGGTATGCTTTAGAATTTACTGAAGGGTTCATTCTTGACTAGAATGTCATCATTCAGGAGTGACAATGTTACCTATTTTTTTACATATAAATAAATTGAAAATTGTTTGACATGATTTGACATTAGTTTTATTATCCAATTGTAAAGGCCAAAACATCAAATAAAATGATAATCAAGTTTGAATTAAATCTAGCTTATTAGGGGATCAATATCAAAATACACATGAAGATCATCCTACCATAATGGTAGGGTTATTTTGGTTGCAATGAAACTCCACTCCCTAGGATTAATGGTGAGTTTATTCTTTGGAGGGATTGTATTTTATATTTACTAATTACTCTTTGAGGAAGTATACTTTTTACATACAAAAGAGTCTTAATTTTAAGGAAATTGTGATAATAGTCATGACATCATTATGGAGCCATAGATTTTTCTATTGTAAAATTGGATGCTAAAAATTTTGATTATGAAAATTGGATTTTGAAGCCCAACATGTAAAATTTTAAGCCCAACATGGAAAATTTGAAGCTCAACATGGAAAATTTGAAACGTGGAAAATGGAAAATTTTCTATTATGAGTCTTTTAAACAACTATATATGTACAAGTTTTCTATTGTAAAAGTGGATGCTAAAAATTTTGATGATGAAAATCAGATTTTGAAGCCCAACATGGAAAATTTGAAGGCCAACATGGAAAATTTGAAGGATGAAAAATGAAAATTCTACTATTGTGAGTCTTTTAAACAGTTGTAGTTGTATAATTTTATGCATTATAAACAATTTTTAATAGTATTTTAAGTGAATTTAATATATGTAAATTTTGTGTTTTATTGTTTTAACTCTACCCTCCTTTATTTCATCTCTTCTTATATGTTTTTTTAGTGATTTTATAGTATTTTTGTTTGGTCTAGATTGTCCCCGTAGTCTTCGTATTTTGTTTTACTTAGTCTTGTTTATTGCTACCCACTTGGGCTTGGACATTATATTTTTATACCATAGAGAGAAATCATACTTGGGAGTTACTTGACCTTCCAAAAGGAAAATAGGTCATAGGAGTTAAGTGGGTGTATAAGATAAAAATAGGTAGACTCCATTAGTTGTAATTCCATATGGGTAGCCTCCTTGTTTGGTTTAAATTCCATGGAAAATAGTCACATAATTACTTTGAATCTTTTTTTATCATCTTCATCATATGGTGAAAACTAACCAATAAAATAGATTTAGCCAATAAACCATGCAATTCAAATGTCCTTCCTTCTAAATGAATGAGCATGAAAAGTTACTCAAAATTCATCTCAATTGTGTATAAAGTGGTGAGCCAATACAATCCCAAAAAATTGTTAGCCCCATCCATGATAATATAAAACATAATATAATATAATATATTTTAATAGTAAGTATCCCATAGCTTTATACTATGGAAATTACTAGAATAATTGACTATACCCCACCTGTAATTAGGATTTGAAATTATGGAGCTAGGTAAATGAAATATTTTAATTGAGTAACCAACTTAGGATTGATGAATTTTTGTTTAATCCTAGATTAAATAAATATAGATAAATTATATTTTTTGAAAAAACCCACCACCTTAATATTTGGAGGAGTATCAATACCTAAAAGTGCATGACAATAAATAGTAGGTTGAGAATATTTAGATTCATCCTCAAGTCCTTCCAGATTGTTGATGTATATCTATGTCAAGGATGTAATGTGAATAATAGAATAATATTTCTTAGATTATAGTGTAGGTCCTAGAAAACCTTGGAGCTTCACTCAATTTTGTTGGAGAGATTATGTGGTTACCACCTTCTAGTCAGCAAGCAGACCCTACTATAGGGACAATAGGAATATGGTGGTAACATAATGTACCTAAATTTATTATGATGTAAATTGTTTTGTATTTTCCAATATAAGCCCAAAATCTTAAACAAACAAATGGATATACATAATGAGCATTAATCTAAAGTGATTTATGTTTAAAAAGTTCAAAAGGAGGGAGTAAGGTAGGGCAGAAAAATTCCCTTACAACAATAAAGACCAATAGATCTCCTTTGATTTCTTTTGATAATAATGTAAATGAAACTAACTATGAAATACTAGTGCTTAGATCCAAAAATATCATAAGTACAGTGAGGATTCTAAGGTGAATATAATGCACATATCTAAAAAGGATGCTTTAAAATTCTACCTACAATAAATTATCTTAAACACATTTTCTAATAAAGCGGGATGAAAATAGAGTATACATAATAGACTTTGTTAGCCTAGCTAAAAGCACAAATTGACAAAATGCATTTAAAACACTAATATCAAATTTTAACCATTAAAGAAACGAGATCATGTATTATTAACAAAGTTTGAGAAATAAGAACACATGAAAACAATGGAAATAGTGAGTTAATTATTGGAATTAATTTCTCTTTGCATTAATTCAAAAAATTCTATGTCTAGTTTACAATTAAGTGGATAACCCCTATATATATGCCATTTTAATACCTTATTCAATTATAAAAGGAACTAGGTAACATGACACCTATCAGTAGATAGGGTCTCCTATGTCCTAAAGTTAAATAATATTCCCTATTCAAAATATAGGAATATTTTACAATGAAATTTGAGGGACCATGGGGCATGTTTCCTATTTATAAGGAACCCAATAGGTGTAAATTTTAATCCTAAGGATTTGGGATGGGATCCCACTGGTATTGTAGATGATGAATCTCTTACTTCAAAAGAAGATGGAGTGCTAGTTCCAATTGAGGAAGAAGACATTCTAGGAGGGGATGATGAGGTGGTGGCTCTTGATGTGGAAGTTTATTTTTGGGCCTCAACCTTACATTTACACACTTGGGAGTATTTTTGTAATCACTATCAATTTATATCAGATTAGTGATATGCTCCTTCAGTAGTTTGGCTATGAGCCTAGACATTACATCATGCCTACTTAGAAGAGGTCCCACAACTTTGTTAATGACCTCAATATTATCTATTATTTAGTTGGTAGATGCTACTAAATAAACCATATATTGTTCTAAGGTCACCCCTCTTGCCATGGCTTGCTTTCAAAAGTTTTCCATGAAGTTCTATAATTGAGCCCTAAAGGCATCTTTGATAATGATGGATCCATATTTATTAGCCAAGTGCATAATTTTGGCATATTTCATTAAGGTGATAACTTTTTCACCGTGTTGTGTAAGGGATATCCCTACGGACCTCATATCTTCAACCCACTGGTTAAAGTTATGTCTCCTCCTAATTACATATGACTAAGAAATGCTCAATTACTCAAAGGGAATTAGGTTTAGGTCCTCAAATTTCTTAATTTTGATCAATCTCATTAGGTTGATTATCTTTTTGTCATATCCTCCATATGTATCTTTTTCCTTGAGGAATTTATTGTATATTTCATCTCCCTTTACCTTATACTAATCCAAGGTATTCAGAATATCAAACATTTATTCCATGGCCTATTCCACTCTTATTATGGTCTTCTCTAATAAGGTGGACTTATTTTGCTGATCCAAGTCAATCATTCTTTGTTTCACTCCCTTAACCAATTTAGTAGCCACATCCATAGTTTCTTGGAGAGCTGAGAGGGGGTCCTTGTATTATTACTATTGGCCCTGCCTAGCCTTATTTGTCTTTATCATCTCAAATAAGTTTTATTCTAATTCATACAAGATTTTTTGGTCAGGGTGGGTGACCTTATTCTTTGTCACCCTCTTTATTTCCCCAGACACCTTGTCAAATTTTAGTGTAACCTAGGGAGGGTCCATTATGACCTAGTCTAGGTTCTCCCTAGTGGCTAGCTGCATCTACTTAATCCATGACTTATCTAAATATCCACTTGGGGGATCTAATGAGGGTGGTAATGGTTGAGGTGGAGTCATCCCTTGAAAGGCATATGTCTAGGAGGTATCAATGGTTATGCCAAATATGATAATAGAGATGGGGGATAAAGATGTACTAGTGCTAGTTAAAGAACTAGTGGAAAATAGGGAAACTTGTGGAAGGATGATAATAGGCCTCTTCATAGGAAATTATGGGTTAGGTATAGGCATAGGCCTAGATATGACTAGGAGAAAATTAGACATCATAGAGATCATGAAATTGGATGATATGGTTAAAGGTGTGATGGTGGGTAATGGCATGGTTACATGCCTAATTATAAGTATAGTAAGGGGCCTATAAGGTTGGAGGTGGATATGAGCTAGAGTTGGGAGGTTCAAATATGCTCAGGGGATAATTTTAGAAGAAAGATGAGGGTAAGGAAATAATTTCATGACCTACAACACTTAGTCCTTATTTAGTATGAGGAAAGGGAGTTGATGTTGATATTGAAGTTGTTGGAGTAGGAGCTATTATTATTCTTATTAAAGGTGAGGCCTTCATTATAGTATAAATTTGCACCTGAGACATGCTACCAGATGGGACCCTTGAGGTGGAAGCATACCCAACTTAATTCCTAGTGCTAGTCCATCCTTTCTCCAAAGTAGGAGACAATGTCTGGAGTATTATACAACTAAGTTGTGGGTTAGTTGTCCCTTCTTCTTCAACACTTGGGGTATGGATAAGAGATGTCAACATTCATGATTGAGTATCTTGGTTCTCAAATACCTTTAAAAATGCAATTCCATCCAATCTTCCTTTCACTTGTGTGATCCTAATGGCCTTTATCCTCTACTTAACTTCTACATTATCAGTTTTATTAAGGTATAACTGGTCTCCATCCTTAGGATCATGATGATATGGGATACTAAGAACTACCTTATGTTTTATGCAATGATTGAATTTCAAGTGTATAGGGTCCTACTTATTATTGGTCTCATTATTTAGATTGAAAGTGGATCTATGTTCAATAACAACTATGACTAAGTGCCAATTTCAATTTTAAATTAGTTGATGTTATCCAATTAGGGGTGGATAGACCCCCTTTTCTTTTCTTTTGCATATTCCATATACTCATGTGTGTAGTTGGAAGGCAATCTCCTGCTCAACCAGTTTATCTAAAACTATGATGGGTAATTTGCATGGGTCTATCTTGATTCCCTCAACTCTGATTATAGTGTAGTATAGGAAGTACCAGTAGGCTCCCAATGTGCTAAAGATTTCCCTGATCTCTATTGATAGCCTAGACATATTTATTTCTTAGATGGCTCTATATAAAATTGGGTAGAAAATTACAACAAAAACTCACATTTCTTGCATATATTTATAAATTCTAACCTTTATGAAGACATGGGGGATGGTCCATCTCATGTTTGGATCCTAATTGGTAAACTAGGGGAACTTGAGAGTGGTGTAGATGGCATCAACCAAGTAGGACATCATATATAAATTATTTCCTTGGTTAGCCATGGTCTTCTTGATTTTGGTAGTAAAATTGCAAGAGATGATCTCCCCAAGGGGAGGGGTCATCAAGTCATCTATAATCATAGAGAGCAATGGAACCCACTTCTCATCCATGTGTCTAGTGTCTTCTTCTCTATGTAACTTATTAATCATGGCCATCCACATTCTTACCCCTTTTCTAAATTGGGTGATGGGAATCTGATTTATTTTAGATTTGTAGATGAACCTCCTTAGGTTCTCTACCTAGCTTATCAAGACTTCTTTGATATTATGTGAATCAAGTCATTGGGTCACAATATCTTGATTGTAAAAAATTTCAGGCTTAGTTAAGTCATAATAGGATTGAAATTCCAATCCATCTATATAATCAATATCATTTCCCAAGTTGACAAATTTGATCATGTCTTCCACACACCTAGAGTGAATGAAAAATTAGTGGACTAAGTCCACACAGGGGAGCACCTCTAGATTGGATGTAGCTTTGGGTAATCCTATAGACTTAAGCACCAAGATGTTAGACCTTTCCTTTTTAACACTGTGAGCTTCATCATCATCACTATTCTAGTATACCATCCTCTCCACATGGTAGAATAAATCATTGTAGTGTTTATCCTATGTGGCCAATGCAATTATATTGAAGTTGTTGTCTCAAAAGATTGTGTTTATTTTGTAAGAATATAGGAATGGGAATTGTTATGTATTTATGGTGACAAATGCTCCTAATCTAGCCATGAATTATAATTTTTGATTGATGACCCTATGGATTGCCTATATGTCAAATGAATGCATAAAATTTTCTTAGTAAATGATACGGAGTACTTCAAAGTTTTTAAAAAATAGCAATGGTTAATGCTAATCTTCAAGACAACAAGATTTAAACCCTAGATTTTTATCATAATTTTGAATTATAATATATGAGACATAAATGGTAAGTATCTTTCACTTGCTTTGACATAAATCCTACGTGGTTCTTTAGTTTTGTTCTAACAGCTTCAAAAATTCACTTTTGGGAATTGGCCAATCATCGCTCTTGGTTTGTCCACATGTCTTCTCATCATAGCCTTGAATTTTTCTTGAGGTGACGTGTATTTATAGCCACTAAAATTATCCTCCATTAGAATTTAATTCATGCCAACAACTGGCACTTATGGATAGTAATGTGTCTTTTAGGTGTCATACTTGACATGTGTTTGACACTTGGTGTCTCTTCATGCATTCTAGGTTCAGTTCATCAAATTTCTTCAACCTAATCAACTTAACCAAGTTGATAACTTTTATATCATAATTCCCATAGGTGTTTTTTTCCTTAATAATTTTTTTATAAACCTCATCTTCTTTTACTTTATATTGAGATAAATTATTTAAAGTATCAAACATGACCTGTACTACCCATTCCAATTTAATGATTATTTCTTCTGGTAAGGTGGCTTTATTTTAATATTCTAATTTATTTATTCTTTGATGTATTTGTTTCACCAATTTGGTGGCCACATCACTATTAAAACTTTACTCTGCCCTTGTTTTATCCACGTCTTATCATCATAGACTTGACATTTCAGTGAAGTGACTTGGCTTTAAATCCCCTATAATAAGTCCTTAATATCGACACTTTATGACCAATTATATGCCACCTAGGCATTGTTTTTGATGTGTACTTAACACTTGTCACCTTTTTGGGCATTTTAGCCTTCTATTCAAAATATCAAACCATTCAGGTGGATCAGGTAACACTTTATTAAGTGTCATCTTCTGATTGGATCACTCATCTTTAATTGTTGCATGAATAGAACTCTTTCATCCTTATACTAACATGGCATTAAAACTTATATTTTTTTCCAAGTGTAAAGTTTTTATTGGATCACATTAAAACATGGATTTATTATATGAAATTATTAATTGACCTAAATGCCATGACACTTCACCAAGTATCACATTTTAATTTGATCATGCAGTCATTGGGTTTCATGGATTCCTTTTATCATATTATTTCCATAATATATGGGTCCACATGTCTTTATCCCATTACTCCTAAATGCCACATGGATTCCATGTCACATCTATCTACCTAAGATTAAGTGACTTACTGCTAAGTGTCATCTTATCATGTAATCTCTAGATTATGAAATTGAAATATTGTATCTTGACTATGGATCAAGACTAAGTGCCAAGTGGCACAATGCAATAGGATTGTATTGTCACAAGACTTATAAAATAATATAATCCTTAAAAGGCCATGGCTGGATGTCATGTGGCATGTTTTGTTTGAGTCATGGGGAGATGAACTTTGTAACTTCTTCGTAATCTAGAACATTATGATTGGGTGACAATTGGAAAAATCCCATTGGGTTGCATTGTCACTCAATTTTTCAAAGGCAAAAAGATATGAAATAAAGTTTAGAACTTATGTGATAGAGTTACCAATGCATGTGATATTTTTGTGTGTCATTTGAAGCTGATCTGACATTAGGGTTCTTGATAAATAAAAATGTGCCATGGTTATATCAAATCCCTTGGAATTACCTTTACAATCAACATGGAAGGTATTAAAAGGCCCTTAAAGTTATATCCTAGGAGATATATTGAATGAAAATTCTAATTGTGTGCATTTTCAAGGTATCTCCTAGGAGATACCTTGAAACAAAATTCCAAATGTGTGCATGTTCAAGGTATCTCTTAAGAGATACATTAAAATAAAATTCCAATTGTGTGCATGTTCAAGGTATCTATGAGGAGACCCATTGAAAGTACTACAAGGCCATTCAAGGTAATCCCCTAGGAGATACTTTGAAATAAAATTCCAATTATGTACATGTTTAAGGTATCTAATAAGATAACCCTTGAAGGTACTACAATACCTTTCAAAGTATCTCTTAAAAGAAACCTTAAAGAGAATTATAGTACCTTCAATGGTAACTTGAAGGTATCTCCTAAGAGATACCTTTCAAACATGCATAAGGGTACCTTGAAGGTACTATAAGGCTCTTCAAGGTATCTCCTAAGATAAACCTTCAAATACAATTCCAATCATGTGAATTTTCAAAGTATCTACTAGGAGACCCATTAAAGGTACTACCAACCCTTTCAAGGTATCTCCTAGAAGATACCTTAAAGGGACTTGTAGTTATTTCAAGGGTACCATAATACATGTTTAAAATTTATCTCTTAGGAGATATGTTATACCTATTAAACATGCATTAGGGTACACTTGAAGGTACTTCAAATCCCTTTAAGGTATATCCTTAGAGATACCATGAAATAAAATTCCAACCATGTGCATGTTCAAGGAATGTTATCAAAGTTTATTAGAATTTCTCTAGAACATGCTAATTATAGGGATAGATTACATAGTAGGAAGAAGAAAAGAATCATAATAGCATGAGTAAATTTATAGAAACTTCAATTTTATACACAAAAACACATATAAAGATAAACTAACATGATGTTAACAATTCTAGAACATAAACAACATAATACAAGATAGAACAAGCTAAAACAAAATAGAGTAAACACTGTGCACTAGGCATACATAAAAGAATCTTAAGAAAACCATAATATAGCTAGTATATTATTATTTCTCACACATCATAACCATATTTCATTATATCAAAACATTATATATAGATTTTTATGTGGCTCTATCTCTTTACATTATATATTTATGACATATAAAAAGAAAGACTCTTGGCATTCTTATATCTATTAAAAATACATCCAAAAGATCATATAGATGACAAAAATGATACCCTATACACATGTGTCCATAAATTATATACTTATGATTTTATGAGGCCCTGTTCCACATCCAACACTTTCCTAGACTTAAACTATTATTTTATCTTGAGACAAACTCTAAACTTTGATCTCTACTAAAGATGAAAAAAATTAGCATTTAACAAAAGTGGAAGTAATCACTCCAAGTGCCATTTACTAGTTTAAATCCTTTTTTCACTACTTAGCCACCCTTTCAAGTTTTTAACTAAGTAGTATAATTGCCTACCACCCTTTTTAATTTTACATAGACTAGCTTAACTAGGTCATCATCCTGGTTAGGTGTTTTAAACTAACCTAGCCCCATTCCTAATGCTTATGACTATGTTACAAAGTATAATTTTTTTCTTGAATTTCAAAACTTGAACTACACATTTAGCTACCATGGAGGTGGTGTTGAAATTTGGCCAAGAGGCTATGTAGGTTATGGTTTCTCAGAATGTCCCTTTGTATCTAACTTTCTCTTCTAAAAATTTGCTTGGAGCTCCTACAATGGAATAAACTTAGGTTCATCTATGATATGTGCAATATTCACTTCAACCTAGAAAATTTCATGTTTGAGAATTTTATAATTATCAAGTACTTCCCACAACATGGTAAGTAAAATGCATAGTGGAACCTAAATGACCATCAAATTTTGCATATATTTTTCTTCTATAATGATAAGTAAGTCTACGCTATTTAAAATCTTAAGATGGATATCTAATACAATATCATCTAACCTAGATGTAGTCTTTTTAGGCTTGAATAACAACAAATGTGTTATGCATCATCTCATTCTACTAGATCTAGAGCTTCTTCATCATGGTATCCCTAGTGTCTAATAACTATTGAAATACATCAGTCCATGTTTCTCCATTAGTCATTTGATCACTCATTACAGCTTTAGTTTTATCCACCATTTCAAACTTTGGTTTTATAGAATCCAAGGATTTTTCAAGGTGATTCCTCTAATCAAGCATTCCTTGCACTATTTGCTTAGTCTGATGCATATTAGTATCTAGGACATGTACATATTCCTCTAGTATTTTTTAAATGCCTTCCATTTCAACACAGATAGTCTACCCTTGGGTGCATAGTTTCTACGTGCTTACCTGATCCTTTGTTAAACATAGTGAGTTTTTTGTCTTCAGACATTACTTGACCACCAAGGACTTGCATAACTAGAAGAGGACAAGTATCATGATGAGCTACCTAGCATTAGAAATTTGATTTTGTGCTTTTACTTTCTCCTTGTGCAGTTGAAAAATAATATGTTTCAATTTGAATCCTTTTGCACAATGGATTCTTATAAGGCAATTGATCCTTCAATTTTCTTAGACAATGATAGTTACAAAACATCCAAAGATGTCTCCATGGAAGTGGAAGTAAGCACGGTGGATGTGGCCCCAAATATGGTAGGATATGGTGTAAATTGAGCCAATAGAAGTACTAAAGTGGTATGATGAGATGATGTGATAGGGACAACCAATAACCATTGGGTAGATGGGTGAGACTTTGATAGTGAACTCTCCTCTAGTGCACTTGATTGGGTCACATCCTTATGGGATGTTGTGTTTTCTAATTCTATCTTTTCCTTAGATTCTTTATATTTTAAATTTTTTTCCTTAGCTTCAACTTGAGCCTTGGTTGTCGCCTCTACGTGAATTTGGGTTACCTCCTCAACCTTAGATCTGGCCACAATTTCAGCCTTGACATCTACCTTAGCCTTAGATTTAGCATCAACATCTAATTTATCTTTGGCATCAACCTCAACTTTTTCCTTAGCATATTATGCCTCTAGCTCATACTTGGATTCCTCCTCCTTTTGGCACTATTATTTAGAATCTTTCATTCTAACCTCTTGTTTTATTTTCTTTTGTCTCTACATAGTTTGAACCTCTTTATCCTTAAATTTTACCTCTTCATGTTCCCTTCTCTTCCTTTTAGCTTTTACTTCCTTGGATTTCTTTCTCTTGACTTGAGCTTCTTTGGCCTTCTTTTTCTTGACCTTAGCTTCTTTAAACTTATTTTGTTATGATTCCTCCTCATCACACTATTTATCTTATTTATGATGTCCATGTTGGGCTTCCTATGTAACTATTTGTTTTGTGTCTCTTTCTTCTTTTTATTCTTCTTTGGTTTTCCCTTTTTCCTCTCTTCTTTCTTTGTATCCTCCTCCTTAAGATCTAGGGTATCCTTCATATCATCCATTATTATGATATATCTATTACAGTGGTATCTAGAGGTCCCTCCATTATATATACATCATTTATTTTTGTATCATATTATGAGTGCTCTAAAGATTTATATTCTATAACCACAACTCTACGTATGAAAATCTTTTTGGACTTGACTAGAGGGACAAGTCTATCCTTGTGTCTCCTCATGCCTCTAGACTGCACCTAATAGTCACTACTTATATAGATAGATCTCTAAAATATACCATACATTTTTTTATGGTGGTTGAAGGCCTAGCCTAATGATGTGTATATTGTTTTCAAAATAGTGGTCATAATAGGCTCCCTTGCTCTAGTGGATATGCACTTTATGTATATGATGAACTAGTTATTGGATCTATTTGTAAAAAAAAATCCATAATTTTTCATCGAGATTCTTCATGACCTATAATATCCACAATAATAGAGAGAGGGGGTTGTGTAAAGTCAACCAAAAGGTCTCTACTTACCTTATTTTTCACTTGGCAAGTATGGACTAATTTTAATAAAAATAATTTCTTCTCCTCCTACTTATCATATATCTCTTGGCCAATGTCTTCAATCATGCATTAAATAACTTCTTATTCAACAAAACCCAACTTTGTGAGATTATAATCACAATATATCCTTGGCACATGTGGGTTATCTAACCATGAATTAGTTTGTCTTGATCTCTTTTTGGCTATTGGCAATGAGGATATCTATGCAAGTCCCTTCCATTTTCTTTTCTCTTGCTATGGAGGACCTGTGGACTACTATGGTGAGGCCTATGGTTGTGTAACTAGATACGATTGTGCTTGTTCTTGCCTTATTTATTATGCACCTAGAGGGATGGTTTAAATAGGATATAATGACATCATGACTAGGGCTCTCTACCTCCATACTTAGGCTTGTGCTTCAACCATTATGATAAAAAGGTCATTGGAATCACAATTGGCATGGCCAACTCATGCACCTTGATTTGAAGGATAGAAAATGAAAATTCTACTATTGTGAGTCTTTTGAACAATTGTAGCTATATAAGTTTATGCATTATAAACAATTTGTAATAGTATTTTAGGTGAATTTAATATATGTAAATTTTGTGTTTTATTTTTGTAACTCTACCCTCCCTTGTTTCATCTCTTATTGTAGGTTTATTTAGTTATTTTGTAGTAATATTATTTGGTCTATATTATCCCCATAGTCTTAGTATTTTGTTTTAATTAGTCTTGTTTATTGCTACCTACTTGGGCTTGGACATTCTATTTTTTCTACCATAGAGAGAAATCAGACTTGGGAGTTAGTTGACCTTCCAAAAGGAAAATAGGTCATAAGAGTCAAGTGGGTGTATAAGACAAAAATAGGTAGACTCCATTAGTTATAATTCCATATGGGTAGGCTCCTTGTTTGGTTTAAATTCCATGGAAAATAGTCATATAATAATTACTTTGCACCTTATTTTATTATCTTCATCATATGGTGAAAACTAACTAATTATATAGATTTAGCCAATAAACCATGTAGTTTAAATGTCCTTCCAAGGTTTTACTTGGCCTAACGAGGACTTCCATTAGGTGAAGCATAATAAAAAAACTAGAAACTAATATTAGAATTTTTTCAAGATACCTGAAAGTACCTTGTTGATATTAGTGGTAAGCTCAGATGCAAGAAACTTGGGCCAATTGAAGTTCTCATTCAGTTGTATCATATGATACACAATGTCAATTTCTCCTTTTGTTTCATACTTAGCCTACTTCATTGTCTACCAAAATCTCTTTATTATACACTCTACTAGAATGAACATTACAACATCCCCAATGAAGTCAATTAGTGTTCCTTTACCTATTCTATTAGGAAACATCTCTCAAACAACTGAACGAATTGGTGGTGTGGTGGACTTGTATGACAATAAGGATTTTCCATGATCTGAGAGGCTTGTAGCTCTCACTATGGTCTTCATATTGATCCAAATGGTGATATCTTAGGACAAATGAATATCCCCCTAGTTGTATCTACTTAACAAGGTATGAATGACCTCATCTAGTTGCATGAATGTAGGTAACTTAATTAGCCTCTTTACATTGGTACCTTGAAGCAGATGTTTAAGTGTAAGAGATCCTGCTTGAGCACTATGTTGTGTTGATGGGGTGAAGAGAGTAACTTCAAATATTTCCACAAAGTCAAAAGGATTTGGTTCATTGAATTTGGTTTGTCTAAGACCTATCCCAATCCCCATTTCCTCCTTCTATGCATCTATGAATGGGATCAACAACTTACTCCTATCCATGACTATACCTGTAATATGTGTCGTTTGATTTATTTATTCTACCAAAATCTAGGTCTCAATTTTTATACATGGGAGTATATTGAGAGTAGATATTAGAATAATCTTATATTCTAATGTATATAATGTTTTGCTATTGTTCATACCCTTAACTTTATAGCTTTCAACATCCAATTTTCTCTTTCCAACCTCTTCAAATGTACTAACTACCTACACATGAGTGTTCTTCCTCATCTTTAATATTTTGGCCTTGATAATGACCTTTTTGTCTCTCAAATATTTAATTTACCCCATAATGTGTGTTTGATATGACCATATGTCACTTCATGTAGCCACTCTATTTAATGAATCCACCTATCACATCCCAACTCGAACTATCGCAAACAAGATGCAATATTTTGAAACACCACATAATTAAATGGTCTTACATGACCATTAGTGGTGCTTCTACCATACCTATCTTATCAGCACTTCTTTCCTAGACTTAATTAAGCTTGATATAGTTACAGTCAACTATCCTTGATGATCTATCACTAGAATCTAAATGTACCCTTCGATCACAACCTCTTTTTAGATGTTATGATGTGAGATTAAAGGTGATAAGGCTTAAGCCTACATCCATTTATACATCCTAATAATATGGTTCCCTATAAATATTTTGCCATAATGGTACATTTTTATAAGACTTTTTGTATAATGTAGGGTTCTTTCCATCTAGTGTGCATCTTCCCTATAAATGCTTTGAACCTACTAACATATAATAACAATGCCTATTTTAGATTAAACTCTTTAGATTGAAAATTATGATCATGACATGCCTTGTGAATCGATGTTTGAACAAGTCTTAAAATAATAAACTCACCATTAATGAATATAAAATGCATTTCTAATTTAGAAAATGTTTTGTATATTATATCTCAATATCTATGCACATTCATTCATATAGACATAACTCAACTATCCTTTGCACACCATAGTTATATCAAATTCCTTGAAATAACCTTTACAATCAACATTGAGGGTATTACAAGGCCCTTCAAGGTATCCCCTAGGAGATACCTTGAAATAAAATTTCAATCATGTGCATGTTTAAGGTATCTAATAGGAGAACCCTTGAAGGTACTACAAAACCCTTCAAGGTATCTCCTAGAAGACACCTTAAAGGGCATTGTATTACCTTCAAGGGTACATTGAAATTATCTCCTAAGAGATACATTTCAAACATGAATAAGGATACCCTTGAAGGTATTACAAGGGCCTTCAAGGTATCTCCTAGGAGATACTTTTAAAGAAAATTCTAATCATGTACATGTTCAAGGTATCTACTAGGAGACCCATTGAATGTACTACAAGGCCCTTTAAGGTATCTCCTAGGAGATACCTTGAAATAAAATTCCAATCATATGCATGTTCAATGTATCTACTAAGACAAACTTTGAAGTGTGTTATAGTACCTTCAAGGGTACCTTGAAGGTATCTCCTAAGTGATACCTTTCAAACATGAATAAGTGTACCCTTGAAGGTATTACAATACACTTTAAGGCGTATCCCAAATTCTAAATTATCTTAACAATATTTTATTCCATAAACAATCACTGAGATCTATCAACTAGAATTTTTATGATACATTTTTCAGTAACATAACTTAAGTAAGTCACAATATAACTTTTAAAACTACTATTTCATATATCAAATGGATAAGATACCAAATCAATGACAAGAAATGGAAGAGACTGGTATACAACATAAAATTACAAAATAACTTGAAGGGATTTTTATCTGTATTTGATGTCAAAATTTCTCCTCTCTGATTAGAGAGGGTGACAGACTTTTTATATTCTTAGGATAGGTCCATCCTCATCTCTCAAGAAAAATTTAAAGTAACACTCAACATCTCATCACTCAACATTTTGTTATAGACAAAAAAAGTTACAACAAGAAATATTCCAAAACAAGGCTTGTAGTTATCAAAGGGGTTGCCTATGAGGTGGCAGCTATAAATGGTGGTACTTGTACACTGGTAACTAATGTAGCTATTATAGTTACAAATGAAATCATTACCATTATAAATAAATTTATTATCATAGTGTGGGTTGTCGTTAAGGATAGTTGCAACTAGAATATGATTCATAGTTGGAGCAATGGTTACAACTGTAATTAATAGTGGGGTGACCATGGATGTCATGGCCTACTTGTTCACCTGAATTTGGAGGTAGAGAGTATGACAAGCCTAGAAGTCAATTTCCACTACCTCAAAGTCTAATAGGGGTATTTTGAAAAGTTGAGAAATCTTATCCATCAACTTTATATATATATTTAGTGATTCCCCAAGCTCTACATAAAGGGTTTCTCCACCAAGAACCCTGCTTCTAACAAAGCTCACTAGTTATTTCACTTCATCAACTATTTTATAGATAGTTTCATCAACCTCTACTCTAAATCTATTGGTAACTAAGTGGATAAGGTAACTAAAAATTGATCTATGTACCAAATATCTCTATGAGTGACTACATTATTGATCTATATTTCACCCAAAGTATCCATATCTTGCCTCTCTTGACTGATCAACTGTAGGACCAAAGACTTCATGTATTGGTGTCATTCAAGCAAGGCATCTCTCTTAGGAGCTACATAGTTCTACAACTAGGTAGCATCAGGGACTGATATTAGGTTCACATGGGCATAAGATTTGTTCTTAGTTTCTTTACTCAAAAAATGTGGTTTACCCTCCATTTATTTCATCTTCTATATCTCTAGATATACATCTCCCCATCAGGGATGTGACACCAACTTTATACCTATGATTAATTAGATGATATTGTATAGCTTCATGGCCACCCTTGTATGTTGTTGATGATGTCCACTAGGGTTTGTATGGTGGTTTTTCCTTATAATTATTTGATGGCTTGATCATATCCTTTGAACATTTACATGATCACCCCCTACAAAATCCATAAAGGTATAGGGGTCCTCTCAGGGTAGAAAGCTCACATCAGAGGGATGTACTTTTTTCATTTTAGATAGAGATAATATATCTTCCATTTTTTCCAATTACACCTCCTAACCTTATACAATGAGGGTCTTCCTTTTGACCCTCCTCATGGTCTTCATCTCCTTGTCAAAATGAAAATTGACCACTAGTTTCTCAATGACTTCTAGGTATCCCTTACCCTCTTCTACCTATTGTGTCTTTTGTAGCCATTCTAGTATGCTTAACATTATTAACTACTTAGTGGAATTTGTAGGATCTACTCGAGTGGAGGATTGAGGCTCACCTAGAGGGAGCATGGGATTAGGGGAAGAGGGTCCTATTTATGGGAAAGGTGGGATTGAGCACCTCTAATTAGTGACCTTTTTAAGGGGCATTATATCTAGAACCAACTTTCCCTTTTCTAGTTCCTTTTGGGTGGTCACCACAACATTATAGGTGTGAGTATCCTAGGTTAATGGCATCCCAATTTGGGTGAATGGTTGAGATATGGAAACATGTGAAGCAAAAATGGAGGCAAAGACTAGGCTCTCAAATGGGACTCATTTATGTGGTTGGGGAGGGTTAGTTGTGCTAAATTAGAAGTATGTGGAGGGGGTAATAAGTAAATTTTATAAGTACTCAATGGTTGAGGTAAATATGATCCCAATAGTAGTGCTAGTAGGAAAATTATGGAGTGGACTAACCTGAATCTCATTCAAAGAATTTAAAGAATGAGAGGGAGCTACAATACTAGTTACCACTATAGTAGAAATTATAGAAGTTAAGGACAAACAATAGTGGTCTAAGGTGCTTATATGTTGCATAAAATCAATTTGGGGAAATTTTATAATAGTTGTCATTATTTTTTGCAGGCATGAAGGACCCAGAGATACTCTCACTGATTGTCCACTTCTAGAAGCCATGGGTCTCAAATCTACTTCATCCTTGGTGTCTCCCTCTTCTGGAAGTATCTTAGTGGTGTTGATACATGTAAATGTATCAAAATTTTCAAATAGTGTTGAACACACTTCTCATTTCAATATTCAAATAATATTTTGCATGAGTTGTTGGTTATGATCTTCCTGAGATTTGTGGTAGAGTAGTGGCCAAGCTATTTGACTATTTCACAAATTAATGATGCAAATGGTTATTAGGATCAACCTTCTCCTAAATTTTTATGAAGATAAATGTAATTTTATCTAAATATAATAAATAATGATTAGAATCTAAAGTCTAAGACTTTAATCTAGAATGAATATTAACAATGAGAAAGTAAACTACAGTGATTTTATCAAAAAATTAGAAAATAAGCATGGTAAGGTAGAAAAGAGATGTTTATATTCATTATTTTATACATATTAACAAATATATTATTTAATCAAAGATATGCATATTCAAACAAACATATGACATCAAATTACCAAATAGTACATATCCTATCATATACTAGGTAAATGTCTAAGGATATTTGGAAACATGAAAATTAGAGATTAGATTCACTTTAAAGAGTTAGTTACATAATAAAATTGCATTTTCACATCTTCCAAAAAAGCAATGATATTAAAGTAAATCTAATAACTTTCAATCAACCTAGTGTAAATCTCAAAATAACAACTCTGCATTAATAGATACATATCTAGAATTCATAAAAGTAGTTCAAATCTAAACATCAGAATAGAGAATTGAGGAAGTAGCCATGATAACAAATAAATAGATAGAATGAGACAATCTTCACAAAATTCTCTTGATTATATTATTTTCTCCAAAATTTACAAAATATTTTTTATCTCAAAACTTCCTCCCCTTTTTTAATGATAATACCCCATTTTATAGGTTGGAAGATCAACCTATGGGGTATTTTGGTTAGTCATTATCAAATGGAAATTAGACAAGTGTCAAGGATATATGTCCTCTTACAAATATTCTCATACCAATGATACTTTTTCAAATGTGCCTAACCTATAATCCATATTCTTTACACATTGCACATGCTTTTATAAAATAGTATATTCTTTTTAAATGATTTACATGATTTTTGATACAAAATAATATTCTAAGTCAACCTTATTGACTTTGAGATGCCCCTACAATTGCAGCCTTTTGCTTTTATTCCAAAATCTTCATGGATTTGTCATACTATTCATCAATCAATCTGAGATTGATGATTGGATCTATGAATATCTCCTTTGTTTACCTTGATATATATATATATATATATATATATATATATATATATATATATATATATATATATATATATATATATGTATATATATATATATATATATATATATATATATAATTTGTTTTGTCCATGGCTTCTTTGATTCTCCTAGCATTACCAACATTTTCATTTCCTAACAAGATCAAGTTTAAAGATATGTTTGTTATTATGCCTGGTGGTGCCCTTGCTTCTACTTTTGACTTACTAGATGAACTCGGTAGCTCTTTGCTATAATTCTTCTTTAGTTATTAGACCTATTTGACTGGGGATGGTTGGATCCTAATCAAACATCCTAGTATCTATATCATTCTTCCCTCTAGTTGTTTGAAGTATCCTAAGAGACATTCAATGCCTTTTGACCACTTATTTATGTCCCTAATTTTCTCCATCAAGATTATCATGGCCATATTTAAGTGTGATGAGATGATCATTTTGAATTTAGGGATATAGTTTTCCATTAGTATCTTTATTAGTGCCTTTACTTTCTTATATGATATTTGACATTGATTAGCTTAGTTTAAAGCCATGGCATGTTGCTTACTCACCATGACTAATTTGGACCTTATTGCCTTCAAAAAATTGAATGCCTTATAGATAGTTGTTTCAAAATTATTAACATTATCTACTAGTACTGATAGAATAGATTATTCTTCTAAAAATTTCTTCCTTTGTTTTTTGTCCTTTGATTGTAGCATGTAGCCTTTTTGACTAGGATTGGGATAGCTCCAAAACATCTTCTTCAAACATGGGGTCTTCCCCTAGTCTTTGTTCCCTATTTTGAGTTAGGTGAACCAAAGGCTCAACCCCTTGGTGTATAACCTCCTGACCTTCTTTTATGACAACTATTTTAGTTACTCTTTATAGGCCTGTAGTAGTTGGATCATACCTAACTCCCAGTAAAGACTGGGCCATATGCTTAATTGGAACCTCTTCTTGTAACTATATTGTTGATTAAGTTAGAGTATCAAGTCTCCTTTCTTATTCATTTTGAAATTTTATTATCCAAGGCTTTAACTCCTATTATTGAAGGATGTATATGGTCTTCAATATAGCCCATGGATGATAGGTAGTAGGAAGATTCTCCATCCTTGGTTCATATATGAATGATTTAGGTATATTCAGTCCATATATTAGGTTCTCTTCACTAAATAGGTCGATATCCTTCAAATTGAAATTAAGTATGTAAGACTTGGAGGGTAGTGTTACCTAAAAAATACCTAGAATGATGGCCATGTTTGATTTCTTTACCTTTTAGATAATTGTAGTCTCAGCCTTCCTCTTGGGAGGATCAATGATCACTAAGTCTAATGAATATTATTTTTCATTTTCCTATTTGGATTCCTCAAAATTTTCCTCTTCTACATCTGTGTCTATTTCATAGGTCATGGAGATAATTCTCAATGCATCTTCAAGAGATTCCTTTGGATCTAAAGTTATCATGTGAGTTTCTTCTTATTGAGGTAAATCTTGTTCTTCTATTCCATAAGACTTAGGGATTGAGGATGTTGAAGCAACTTATCTTGGTCTCCTTTTTTCAAGCCTATGTTCTATTTGTATGTCAGCTAGGGGAGGACTATAAAGGCCACCACATATCACATAATATTATCTAAGACTAAGTTACCTTCCATCTTCCAATCTCTTAGCAATCTAGATTCGAGCTTTATATTATGTTTCTTTAGTCTTCTAATGACTTCATAATAGGTGGTTACCTTAGTGTACACAAAGTCATGTGCTCTAAGTTCATGTTCATAAGGTACAACTATAATGTCTTTACTCTTAAAGTGCTCTTTTACTGTACCATTGGGATCCCACTGTCTATTGTCATCTATCTATAAATTGAAAGAAAGCTTGTGTTTTGAAGCCACTTCAATTTGGTCCCATTGTCTAATATGGTCTTGCTAACATTCATGGGAAAACCATGGATAAGTCCTTTCCTCTTAGTCTTGCAAATCATATCTATTCCATTAAATATTTCATATGATACTTCTTATTTTTCCAACTTATTAAGCATGTATACTGGTAGTTTAAGGGGGTCACTTTGGGTTCCCTCTATTCTGATAAACATGAAATTAGGGTATAACCAGATATGTCCCATTATCTCAATGTCCTTATTGACTAAGGGAGTTATCCTCATCATGAAGAGACCATTGATGGCTTGGCTCAAAGTAGGATATACAAAAACATAGATGAATTGGATATGGTCCCTATATTTGTAAATATGTAATATTGAGTAATATTGGGAAACAGTTTGGGTGCCATTGAGGAACCACTCCCTTTGGTTGGGGATTTTAGTTATGGAACACATGGTATCTAAGAAATATGACATCATGAAGAACTTAGTTATCTTCTTTATTTTAATACCATAGATATTCCTTCTTAAATAAATGCTAATGATTTCACTTAGAAGATATACTACCACTTCCTCAATAATGAAATACACAACAACCACCCTATAGGTTCCACATGTGCAGTATGTGTAAATCCATATAATTTTTTCAACATGGTCATAACAATTCTAACTCCTAGTCTAAATTAGCTCACAAGGATTTTCTTTTTAGGATCTACAATGACTTTGTTAGTAGATTTTAACCATTTCACTAGGATGTCCTCCATGGTATGTTTATAGGCCCGTACATTAATGGAGGTGAGGTGTATTTGAGGCCTAAGTAGTCTATAATAGGATATGAAGGAAACAAGGGATATTTATGCTATTTTTATCAAACTAAGTTCATGGATAAGGATAACCTTATAAATTTTAGCATGTTTAAAAATAGGACTAAGGACATCAATGTAGTGCAATGCCTCTAGCTTGGCAGCAACATAAAGGATTTATATAAATTGAATTGCCACAATGTCATTGTATAGTATTTTTACCTAAAGTAACTTATCCTTTTATTTATTTAAAATTATTTGGTTCTCTATGGTCCAAAACAAGACTGAGTAGTTGTTATCTTTTGTATTTAGTGAAGAAGCCACAAACTTTGTATCTTTAAATACTATGCCCTCTACATATGATGATAAGTATAATTCAACCACTTAATTTAAAGTAGTTCCATAGGTTGTCATTGTTATGATTTTGATTAAATTTTCCACTTGTGAATCATAATTCAACACTTTTATCTATTTGGTTAGACTTTTTGAATAGCTTTGATTATCAGGCTCTCTCTTCTAGCTAAAAATAGTGAATACATGAATAATTCTAGGGATTTTTTTTATGTCTGAGGGATTTTTGGGGGGTATAATTGAGATATAATGGTGGCATATGAATTTGAATTATTTTTTTTGATAACCCAAATCATATTTTGATCTTGTATTTATAAATTTATATGATTGGGTTAATAAAATATTTTGATCTAACATGTCTACCTAGGTGACATCTCCTTGCCACACTACTTATTTAATTTTAAAATATGACCATTGTTGCTTTAGACACGTGTCTTCATATCATGCCCCCTAGAAACTTGATCAAATTTACTTTGTCGATCTCCTCAGGAGTCTCCTAGCCTTGACTTTCAATGTTGGTCATTGATCTTTGATCTAAGCTTCTAAGATTGTGACATTTATCATCCCTTTATGCCTTCTAAGTGCCCTATTATTAGTCTCTATTTAGTTCATTCTCTTACACCATGCATCAAACTTGTGTGTAATCTAGGATTATTAAATTAATTCACACTTTTGATCTTCATTTTCACATTTGAATGTGTACCATCAATATTTGATCTACATGATCAAGCACACTTCATTTATCTACTAAACATATGATCAAATGTGGGTCATTAATCTACTACTAATTCACCATGATTATGACACATGTCACCATCACATTAAATCTTAGGATCCTTTGGCCTATTTACTTTATGCTCATTATTATATCTCCATATTGACTTATTGACCCTAGTCTTCAATGTGAATCATCGATCAAAATTTGTATGTAAGAATACACACCATCGATCTTGATCTGGGAGACTTTGACTTATTGACTTTAGGCTATCATGCATGTGGCATTTATATTTGATCTGGTTGAGTGGGATTTTGACACTTGGCATCCCTACATTTAATTCATACCTTTGAATAGTAAAATCAAAGAATAAGTGCTCAAGATTTATAATAACTTAACATAAATCTTAGATTAAAGTTTTAATGAATTAATAAACTAGATCAAAACTTAGGCTAAAATTAAATTAAGACTAAGATGAAATAAAGTGACCCATCAAAAATATGAATCCATTTTAATAAGAACTTAGGCTAAAGTAATTTAGCCTAAGGTTTTAAACATTATTTAAATTTGGATTCAATTAAGGACCAAATTTTAACATAATGACTCGAATAAGACCATATTAATTAACCAACGAAGGGTAAAATTAACATTGAAGTATAAAACCATGAACATTTTTTCACTTTAATAAAGATCCATTGATCCTAAAAGATGGAAACACATGGGCCAAATGTTAGCAACATCAGATAATATCAAATAAATCTTATGTGTTATCATGTCAATGTAAGCTAACTCAAAACATGATACTCAATAATTCACTATGATCAATTTAAATGCCTAATTTATAGAATAATTTGTAAAATTTGAACAAGGGTCCTCATTTTTTTGAAATGGGGGATGTTGACCTCAATAGGTGGAAACTTAACTAGTCCCTAAAATCTTGGTATCCCCTAATTGGGCCTCTTCTTCTTCTTTAATCCATTCATCCTCAGGATCACTCTCAATAATCGAACTGATAGATATTAAGAGTGATGTCTCAGATTCAACTTCCCATTCTCCTTCATCTAAGGGAAATTTCTTCAGTTCCTCATCACTATCTAATACCTCTATGGGTTATATTATTCTATAACCCTTCCCTCCCTTAAAACATACCCTTGATCCCTCATGACATTCCTCTTGGATAGATTCATGTTGTGATAAGTTTATAGGAGTCTTGGGTTTCCTTTTGTATACAATAGGATCCATGGTGGGGTGGAAGTTTATGTGGAGGTAAGTGGATCAAAAACTGATGAAACAAGTGTGATATTGGGGAGATGAGGGGAGAGTGGATGGACGTAAGCCAATATCTAAGGTGAGAAAGGAAAAAAGAGGAACTTCTTGTGTTGCGGTGAGTGGAGGAAAGGGAAACATAGAGAAAGCTCCACCAATCCCCAGAATGGTAGTTGTTGCATGAATTGGAGGTGAAGGTGGTAGAGGAGAATTTTTTGAGGAGAGGATGGAAGGAAGATGAACTTCCTAAACTATGGTGAGTTGAGGAAAAAATAACATAGGGAAAAATCCACCACTACCCATGTCATTTGTGATGTCTTATGTTATAGAGGGTGGAGAAAGGATAGTTTCCATTGAATTAGTTACTATGATGTCAATGGAGGGTGTTAATGAATGAGGAGATGACTAAAGGGGTGCCTGATCTTATGTTCCCATTTTTGAAAGGGCCCCTTGGAAAGATCCAAAACCTAGTGCTCATTTTCAATATTCTTGGCCTACTCTTTGGTGGTTTTAGTTACACTGTATGTGCTTGGACACCACCATTGACATGGAAACCTTCATCATCCTAGCATGGATCTCTATGTCATTTAGGGCATTAATAAAACCTCATCATGACAAGTGTGGACATGCCCATATTCAATCTTTACCCTTCCTCTAAGTCTCTTTAGGTTTTTTTTCATGTTCTCCCTGGGGTCCCATTATTTGTAGGGTGCCCACTTGAAATCATAATGAGTTTAGGTTTTTACCACTAGTTGGAAGTGTTCCCATTTGGTGTATTAAATCCTACCAATACTAAGGAGATCCAAGTGAACATCTTCCTACCTCTTATTTCTTAGTTGAACATCCACTGAGTTAGCTAATTGAGCAACAATTTCTTATTCTATAACTTTGTTTGGGACCAACTTGGGTAGATACATAGGGTAGGCTTTGGTTCCCTCTATCTTAATTATGGTAAAGTTTGGATAGATCCAATAATCCCACATCTTGCCTATGCTCTTACCTATGCTCTTCTTGATTTAATTTGAGAGCTTGGACATATATTTACCATAGATGGCTTGGTATACCATCAAGTAGAAGGTCTCAGTTATCTTGGTCATGTTCTTCCTAAACCTATGAATGTGGAGGATGTTGAACCTTTCACATATCCTATTCATATGGTACTCTTCAAAATACTCCCAAGGCTCATTGAAAAATACATGGATGGTTTTGATTATACCATCCACCACATAGGACATCATATAGAAGTTATGATTTAGGGAGTTGTTCAGATTGGTTATTGTGTTGATGATGTTGGAATTGATGATTTCCCATATCACAATTATCATTTTGGAAGTGAGAATATGGTTGATTAGGGGAATCCATACCTCATTGACATAATCTATTTTGGATAAATAGTAGATTTTGTTTAACAATGCCATGGCAATTCTGACTCCAGGTCAAAAAGTGGCTATTGGGATAGAAAAAATAAGGCCTCTAATTGCAAAAGTACTAGGGTCATGGGCCCATTATTGTATCTTTGTGGCTATGTTGTTTGTATGTATCTAGTTAATCACTAAATTTTGGTTGTATGCCATCTTAGGTGCATGTAACTTGTATAACCTTTTGAATTTTTTTCCATTAAGGTGGGCCATTGGTGTGTTATTTTAGTGAAAGTACAAGATTTTGTCAAAAAATTTACCATTTGTAAATAAATAAAATAATAAGTCAATCTAGGTCATTACCTCAGATTTAGTTGTGGAATTATGTAGACCCACTATATTGATTTCTAATAGGTCATCCTGATACCTCTGTGAAAATGTAGAGAGTTGGTCTTCCAAACTATAAGTTTTGGCCTTGTCAACTTCTTCCCAAATAAAAGAGAAGTTATTGAAATTATGTTTGAGGGAAGATTCATCAAACACTATGTCAGTATATTTTGTTATTCATGTAATTAAATACATAGATGGAGGAGGTGAACTTTGAGATGAGGATGCCATGATTATGTGGATATGAAACTTCTAGTTCGTGAGGGTTCAAACTTGGGCTTGAAATTTATTAGTTCAAATGGAAATATGAGTGTAATTGGATCTACAAATTGCATATATTTCCTTTGGATTCACCTAATTGAATGTAATTTTTTTCAATTCATGTGAATTAATGGTGTTAATGGCTTTGGCTCCTCACTTTTATTTTTTATATTTGAATTTTACCTAACTCACAGGATGGTGACTCTTTGATTACATAAAACTCATTATATGGTGACACTTTAATCACATCAGACTCATAGGATGGTGACACTTGTAGGATCAAAATGAGTCACTTACCCAAGATATTTCATACAATGCCTTTCATTGAGTCAGTCTCTAGATGATTATGATGACAATTATCATAATCTCACTTGCTCGCTTACCCAAGGATTTTGTAAATTAAGTTAAATCTATTAGTCTTTAGGGAAATAGGATGGAGACACTTGGCATAATCTTAGAGAGTCACTCACCTGGTGAACTTGAAATATTTTGAGTGTTAAAATTTTGTGGGTTCATGGGTGCATGCCACATGTCCTTGACTATTGAAAAATTAAGGCTTAATCTTAATGTCATGGGTACCCTTGAATGTATTACAAGGCCCTTCATGGTATGACCTAGTAATACCTTCAAACAGACCTTGAAGGGCCTTGTAAAACCTTTAAGGTTACCCTTACACATGTTTGAAAGGTATTTAGTGTATTGAATCCTACCAATAATAAGGGAAGTTGGGTAAACAACTCCTTGCCTCTTATTTCTTAGCTGAACATAAATTATAAATTTGTCTAGGATCAACTTAGGTAGATACATAGGGTAGGCTCTGGTACCCTCTATCTTAATTATGGTAGAGTCTAGATAGAGCCAATAATCCCCCATATTGCCTATGCTCTTTATGATTTAATTTGAGACCCTAGGCATATCTTTACCATAGATGGCCTAGTATACCATCAAGTATAAGGTATTAGTAATCTTGGTCATGTTATTCCTAAACTTATGAATTTGGAGGATGTTGAAAATTTCACATATCTTATTAATAGGGTACTCTTCAGAAGGATCTCAAGGCTCATCAAAAGATACATGGATGGTTTTGATTATTGCATCCACCATATAGGACATCATATAAAAGTTGTGACCTAGGGAGTTATTCAAATTATTTATTATCTTGATGATGTTGGAACTAATGATTTACCCTATCACAATTATCCTTTTAGAAGTGAGAATAAGGTCAAGCAGGGGAATCCACACCTCATTGACATAAGTCATTCTAGGGAAATTATAGATTTTATTTAATAAGGCCATGGAAATTTTGACTCCAAATTAGAAAGTGTCTATTAGGATAGAGAAAAAAAGGCCTTTGATTGTAAAATTATTAAGGTCATGGGCACATTATTATATCTTGGTGGATATTTTGTTTGCATGTATATAGGTAGTCACTAAAGTTTGGTTGTATGCCATCTTAGGGGTAGGTAGCCTGTAATACCTTTTGAATGTTTTGTTATTAAGGTGGGCCACTGGTGTGCTATTTTAGTGAAAGTATAAAATTTTGACAAAAAATTTACCATTTATAAATAAATCAAATAATAATTTGATGTAGGTCATTACCTCAGATTTAGTTGTGGAATTATGTACACCCACTGTCTTGATTGCTAATAGGTCATCTTGATACCTCTATGAGAATGTAGAGATTTGGTCCTCTATACTACAATGTTTTGCCTTGTTGACTTCTTTCCAAATAAAAGAGAATTATTTGAAATCATGTTTGAGGGAAGTTTCATCAAACACTATTTTAGTATATTCTTTTATTCATGTAATTAAATACATAGATGGAGGAGGTGAACTTTGAGATGAGGATGTCATGATTATGTGGAAATGAAACTTATAGTTCATGAGGGTTCAAACTCAGGTTTGTAATTTATTAGTTTGATGAAAATATGAGTGTAATTATCTCTACTAATTGCATATATTGCCTTTGGATTCACTAGATTCACCTAATTGAACGTAAGGTTGTTTAATGCATGTGAATTAATGGTGTCAATGGATTTGGATCCTCACTTCTATTTTTTATTTTTTAATTTCACCTAACTCA
Source organism: Torreya grandis (assembly GCA_037957365.1). Taxonomy (NCBI): domain Eukaryota; kingdom Viridiplantae; phylum Streptophyta; class Pinopsida; order Cupressales; family Taxaceae; genus Torreya; species Torreya grandis. Next base: position 3,748,115 of record JARHVA010000129.1, on the reverse strand, counting down.
TGGGATGGTGAAAATTTAATAACATTAGACTCACAATATGGTTACATTTTGATCATGTTAGACTCACAAGATGGTGCCACTTCATAGGATTGCAGTGAGTCACTTACCTAGGAGATTTCATATAAGGCCTTTCATTGATTCAGTCTTTGGATGATTAGGATGATGAAATTTATCATAATCTCACATGCTCACTAACCTAAGGATTTTTTAAATTAATTTTAATATATCAGTCTCTAGGGAAATGGGATGGAGACACTTGGCATAATCTTGGAGAGTCACTTACTTGGTGAACTTGAAATATTTTTTGATTGTTAAAATGTTTTAGGTTCATGGGTGAATTCCACATGTCCTTGAATATTAAAAAATTAAGTCTTAAGCTTAATTTCATGGGTACCCTTGAATGTATTACAAGGCCCTTCATGGTATCACCTAGTACTACCCTTAAATATACTTTGAAGGGCCTTATAAAACCTTCAAGGGTACCCTTACGCATGTTTCAAAGGCATCTCCTAGGAGATACCTTCAAATTTTTGGGTACACAAAAAAGGTTCAAATCACATATAGGATCCCAAAATACAAAAATTTAATCATTTTCCATAATTTTGGTCAAAACCCCCATTGCTCAATATCATTTTGTATAATGGTGGCTATGCTTTTTGCATGTATCCAGGTAATCACTAAAGTTTGGTTGTATGCCATATCAAGGGTAGGTAGCCTATAGTACATTTTTAATGTTATACCATTAAGGTGGGCCACTAGTGTGCTATTTTGGTGAAAGTGCAAGATTTTTCCAAAAAAATTACTATTTTTAAATAAATCAAACAATAAGTCGATGTAGGTCATTACCTCAGATTTAGTAGTGGCATTATGCAGACCCACTATTTTGATTTCCAATAGGTCATCTTGATATCTCCATGAGAATTTGGAGAGTTAGTCCTCCAAACTACAAGGTTTATCCTTGTCGACTTCTTCCCAAATAAAAGGGAAGTGCTTGAAATTATGTTTGAGGGTAGCTTTATCAAACACTTTGTCATTATATTATGTTATTCATGTAATTAAATGTGTAGATGGAGAAGGTGAACTTTGAAATGAGGATGACATGATTATGTGGATGTGAAACTTCTAGTTCATGAGGGTTTAAACTCAAGCTTACAATTTATTAGTTTGATAGAAATATGAGTGTAATTAGCTCTACAAATTGCATATATTGCCTTTGGATTCATTAGATTAACCTAGTTGAATGTAAGGTTATTCAATTTGTGTGAATTAATGATGTCAATGGCTTTAGCTCCTCACTTTTATTTTTTATATTTTATTTTCACCTAACTCATAGGATGGTGACACTTTGATTACATCGGTCTCATGGGATGGTGACACTTTGATCACATCAAATTCATAGGATGGTGCCACTTTGTAGGATCATAATGAGTCACTTACCCAAGAGATTTCATATAAGGCATTTCATTGAGTCAGTTTCTGAATAATTAGGATGATGACATTTATTATAATATCACTTTCTTTCTTACCCAAGGATTTCATAAATTAAGTTGAATCTATTAGTCTCTAGGGAAATGAGATGGAGACAATCAACATAATCTCAAAGTGTTACTCACTTGGTGAACTTGAAATATTTTTCGAGTGTTAAAATGTTGTAGGTTCATAGGTGCATGCCATATGTCCTTGACTATTGAAAAATTAAGTCTTAATCTTAATGTCATAGGTACCCTTGAATGTATTACAAGGCCCTTCATGGTATCACCCAATACTACCTTCAAACAGACCTTGAAGGGCATTTTAAAACCTTTAAGGGTACCCTTATGCATGTTTGAAAGGTATCTCCTAGGAGATACCTTCAAAATTTTGGGTGAAAAACAAAGGTTAAAATCACATATAGGATCCCAAAATATAAGAAGCTAATCATTTTCCATAATTTTACTCAAAACCCCCATTGCTCAATATCATTTTGTATAATAATAAAATACATGTTTCAATATTGAATTAATTAGCTATTTTTTTCTATGCAAATATTATGATCTTATGTATGTTTGAAATATATCTCCTAGGAGATACCTTTAAAGTAGGATGAAATGAGGTTTGAAGTATGCAGTATATGATATTAAAAACTTTTTTTTGACATAAATTGTGTCATTAAAAAAAAAGTTATACATTATATTTTTAACATTTTTAGGTTTTAACATATCTCGATGCTTATGTTATGGTATAAATATAGATTTATATCCTACATATATGTATAAATGGGACTAATTTAATAAATAACCTAATTAACAACTTTTCTCATGTCTTTTACAATTGTCTAGGCTAAAAAATCATACGTCAATGGATTTCCAATGTGGAGACTATGTTTGTCTCATAAATAATGGTAAGGTTGTTGATGAAGGAAGAATACACAATGTTGTAGGTCTAGATGTTGAATCTCTATAACCCATAAATCTCACTTCCATATGTCACAATGAGGAAATACCTATTGAATGTGTAAGTGTTAATGTAACTAAAGCTTTTGATCTGACTCTACTACTTCCATTTCCTATAGTTTTACTCTATGGAGCACAATAATGATGCAACATATCACTAACAAGTTCTATATAGATAATGACATGGAATAAAGACAAAATAATTTTAGGTCAGTTCTACATATACAACCATTACAACAATAAAACCCTTACTTGGATTCATTTATTTGATATATCTATGATCCTACCACATTTCAAAGCCTAAGAAAAAATTTCTTGGGAAAAGGGTACATTTATTGTATAAATGTAAAACTCTTTTAAATGATGAAATTTTTTCTTTTGGTTATGTTGAATTTGCACAACTAGGGGATATTTTTGGTTGCATTCCTATCCCAATGTTAGAAAATGAATTAGAAATTTACATAAGGCAAGTTATATAACATTGTGAGACTTGCAGTATAAAGGTAACTAAAACATTTATCATTAGATGTCCTTCCAAAAAGATAGTGGACATTGAATATAGTGCAATCAATTTACCATACATGACACCAAAGGATAAAGAAACTAGAAACATTTAGTATGCAATGGATATTGAAGTCACTTCTTGCCTAAAAAATTGATCACAAAGGCATCCAAAAAAATTAACTCATGCCTACAACTACTCAGGTAGAAAAAGAAATCAACTAAATACTTCAGTCAACCAAGTAGAATTTGATGAAAGCATAGATAGTGAGATTTCAACAATGTATGTAGATAAATGTTTTACCAAAAAAAATTAGTCAGGATTGTCATTTGAGATGCTAAAATATACAGCAATAGATATATTTTATTCCACCATAATAGATATGAGGCAACATGTCTTGGATTCCCTTTCTGTTAGTTTGTTTAAGAAAAATAAAAATAAAACGAACATTAATTTTCAAGGTATAAATATTTATTTGGAAGCTTGGCTTAAAATATATGGATTGAAGAGAAGTATCTTTTTTGACATTTAAAATTGTCATAAAAATGGGGAATGAAATTCATTCCATGCAGAGAGATTTTGACAAAATCCATAAAAGAAGACAATGATAGCTAAAGATTTGTTGGACCAATTGGTGGATGATTTTGTAGATGTTTCTCCATGACTAACATGCCAGGTAGATATAGATGGCTCATGATAAAATGTTTGACATCTTCCATCATATTTCACTCAAGAATTTATGAGGTGACACATCAATGCACAACTAACAAATATGGAATATGAGCCAATATCCTAGCCAAAATTCAATAAGATGTGGATAATTAATTTTCATGATGTGACCATTAACACCTCTAATGACTTTGCTAGGTGTAAAACATGCATCTTATTGACTCAATAAAAATGCTTTGGGTCCCTTTCTATAGATCAAGAAGATCATATTGATCAAGAATTTGTGATGCACTCAAATCAGATATTTCTATAGGATAAATGTATTATACACATAAACAAATGTTAGAAAAATACCCTAAAGAATGCCTCAGTATCATTCATGATAAGGTGGAACATCAAAAAACATTTATGCCAAGGATAGTGACAAAAATTAAAGTAGTTACTAACAGAATAGTAAAGTTATCAATGGCATGGATTATAATACATGGTCATGGTATAGGCAGAAATGGGCACTTTTTTATCATATGTTCTTCGAGGATCTAACTTTACTATCACCTCATTGAAAAATTGCTTCAAGGATATGAAAATAGTAACGTTAGATACTTATGGATCTTTACTATATAAAGCTATATCTTTAAAATATCCATTGTATGATGTGGTTTTGTCTAATAACTGATACCATAAATGTAATAAATATAGAGAATAAGCATAATCAATTGGTACATTCAATAAACTTCCTTCTAGGATATATCTTCAACTAGACAACTATTGTGGGGACAATAAGAATAAGGACTTACTTCTATCCATAATTATATTTAAAAAAATTAAACCTTATATGGAACTAATATTACATTTACAAATTCACAAAATCATGTTTTTTTTATAGGTTTGTGTTGTAATATTTATCTCTACTTATCTATAAAGGTGTTTTCCTTGATGTCAAGGTCAGATTTCTCCCTATAAGACATGCCCATGAGGACATCGACAACACATTTGGAAAAATGTATGAATGTATAAAGAGTAAAGATACATGGAATGTGGCAAAGATGATGGATAGTTAAGACATGTGAAAATACAAGAAACTTCACGCCATATTTGATTGAATAAGTAGTGGATTTATAAGACTATGTTAATAGTTACCAATTGAAGGGAAGAAATGAAATAGTAGGCTTAACAAAAGGTTAATAATTTATTTTATGCATAGAGCAAGGCTAACCCATTATGCATTGAAAAATCTCTATAAGAGATATAAATTAGTCCCCCATGATTACATTATGGGGAACAAAATAAAATGGTGAGCCATATGTTCTAGAAGGTAATCTGACAAAAATAATTTTTAGAGACTTGAAAAATAGAGAAATGTTGCAATATTCCATTATTGAAAATTTCTCAGATATAAGTATAAAAAAGAGTGAAAAATAAATTAAATATAACTTGATTAAGTATGTAAAACAATTCAATGAATTTGGTTTGACTAGAAATAGTAAGTGGAAGGATCTAGCATATTACTTCCAAAACATCCATGACACAATGAAAGAACACATGTTCCCTTCTAAATTTGAATGTACACGAGATTTTTGGCCTAAAAATTTCCACAACATATCCCTACATAGAGATAAACCCAAAATGGTTCATGATAGGACCCTTGATTTTGGAGTGGAATTTAAAGATACATATGTTGGTCCAAGAAGCAAAAAGAATAAAAATTTCATTTGATCTAGCTCGAGATGTGCAAATCAAAGATATGTTATTTGTCAGACCCAATTATTTTACAAGAGTGGACTACATAGTATGGGTTACTAGAGCTAAAATTAATATTGAGATACTAAAAAAAATGGAGATATATAATGAAGATTTAATGTAGCTTGGTTCATCCCAGTTCATGCAGGGAAAAAAGATGTAGAAGAAGTAAAAATTTATTTAGGTTGTTTGGAAAAGAAATAGAAGCCAAACCCAATTGACACATATTTACCATCCATACTCATAGATAGTATTATATAATCTTGGAAACCAAATAAAATTTGGAGAGGTCATACATTTATTCTCATTGATTTTTTGAAAGGTATTGTAACAGACTATTTGATTCCAACATCCCACTAGGGACTTTCAAAAATAGTGATAAAGGATTGTGAACTATTGTTTTCTTTCATGACATTTTCAAATTTAAAATGGTGTTTCCTTAATTTTGGAATGAGAAATATGAATGGTTTTTTTCAAAATTTAGTCCATTTTTTGGGAATGTACAATGCTTTATTATTATATTTATTTCTAGTGGCACTTCGCATTTTGAGTCTTGGAAAATACACTTTGACATTTGTGTTTTATATTTTCTACTACGATAATTTAGTATTTTGGTAACTATGCATCTATTTAATGGCATTTGACTGTTAGAACATCCAATTTGAATTTTTTTGTTTCAAAATGGTCTTTGGCTTTTGTGTATTCCAAATAACTAGATTACATTTTATGAATCATAAAAACCTCTTCAACTTTTCAATTTTTCAAATTAAACTTCAAATTTTGCATCCTTTAAAATGGTATTAAAAAAATGATCTTTGGAATTTTCACATAATAATTTACACTTTGTTAATCCCATGTTTATGAAAAGGTCTTTGAGGTTTATGCCTCAGAATGTGAAGGGTTTATTCTTTAGCATTTGCATATCAATAAATGGTCTTCAGATTTTTAGTTTTCCAAATTACACTTTAGCCAAGCAATCTTGGTGACTCAGCTGTGTAGAAGGATGACCAGTCTAAACAAAAGTCCCAAATAGTGTGAGCACCTAAGATTGAGACACACATCACAATATTAATAACTTGACTATGTAAGAGATTATATTAATAATATAATAATAGAACATTTGTGATCGATAGGTGGCATGTACATAAATACTAGATAAACTTTGGAAATCATGGGGATGTCACCTAATTTAGATTAAACAAATAATTCACAATCCAATCAACTATTGACACATGGTATCCTACACATCCCAGGTGATTTAAATCACATATCACCTGAGTCCCTGATTGATGTATGAATTATTTTTTATTTATAAATAAACCACCCTAGATTATTATATGTAAATGAATGTCTATGAACCAGTTTGAATGATTGTATAAATTTGATTAAAGATATTAGAAAGACCATGGGCCTTCTAAATGTTTTGCACATCTAGATAGATGTGATTTATTTGTAATAAGTTTAACTAATTTTTAATTGTTTTTTATTATTTTAAATAATTTGGACTTATTACAAATACATTAAATAGATGTGATTTATTTGTAATAAGTTTAGGTAATTCTTAATGACATCTAATTTATTTTTGATAGTTTTCAACTACTAATTATTTTTGATCAATTTAAATAATTTATACTTATTAAAAATACATTAGATAGATGTGATTTATCTATAATAAGTCCAACTTAATCTTGATATGGTCCAATTTAATCTTGATATAGTCCAATTTATTTCTGATAGGTTTTGAAAATTTGGACTATGGATAAGTCCATATTATCTAAAATAGTCCTTTAATATTATGACACAAGGAAAGTAGAATCAATCAATAATGACATTGAAGAAACCAATAAATATTTTTTCAATAGATCATCCATAGACTTCGATTATAGTTCTACTTAGGGCAGTGTCACAACCAAAGTATAGTCATTTAGTTATACAACATGATCAATATGGTTCACAATTATTACTACCTTCAGCATGGATAGATGATTATTCCAGGCTTAGATAGTTCTTACATCATTATCAAATATATATCACAAATATAAACTCTTCACATTATAACATAAGGAATTTAAATTAAAAACATATATTAAAAGTTAAAAATATTAAATTAGTACAATCATCATGCATTTCAATATAACAAAATAGATCGTATCCATATATATCAACAAATTTTGTATAATGGGATAAGTATTACATCACTATATGATAGGAATAAGGTCCACAAAACCCTTCTCATCTAAATTAACATCATCTAAATCAAATATCATCAAAGACCTAGATGCCCAAAAATCTCCTCATATCCTGGAGCATGACCTCTTAATCCTCATACACAACTAGCCATACCTTGAGATTGGCATGCTCTCATTGTAATAATATATACTCATAATATTCTAGGATCTAGATAACCCATCGAATATGTTGGGAACATTTATAGCCTTGTCACCTTAGATCTCAACTCGTCTTGCTTTATATTAGCTCACACAAATGATGCAAAAGCAATTACAACTTAATAAAATAGTAGCACATGAACACCAAAAACTACAGTGGCATACTTGATTAGAACACCATCCACAACATCATTTAGAACATGTCATGCCATCTCATGTAATGTAGACTCAATGGTCATTACCCAATAATCCTCATCACCTATGTAGATAGAGTGATAAAGAATTAATTAATACTTAGTTAATAATTTAAAAATAATAAACATCTATGTAAAAAAAATAACTCAAAATGTTTCATACCTCTAACTGCCTTGATAGGCTCATGGTCCAGCACATTATCACCAGTCACTACTCCACCTAATAATAGTGAAACTCATCTATGTCATCTCCACCATGAAATATATGAATCACTACATACCACATCATTCATATCTAGGATCTCTATCATAGAATCCCTCTCATTTTTTACAATGGGGGAAATATATACCATAGATGGTATGTCCCTATCCCTTGGTCTCACTAGAGCCTACACACTTTGTACCCATACCCATGGTGTTGGGGGCACATCCTACTAAACCCTAAGCTATTATGTGACCCTTTCATATTGTAAATTAACATTCAACCACTGATCATGAAACCAATGAATCACTCTGATTTGATGTAGTTGTGTCCCATCCTCTAGCCACCTAGAAAATCCTATATATGGTCTCCATTTAATAGAATCAGTCATCAACTCATCTAATATTTATTTATACTGCATAAAACTCTAATATCATACATGTAATCTAATATTAGATATCTATGCAAACATATACAGATGTGTCCACTCAATACATGATATATCCACTAGTCGAATAACTATTATATACTCATAGGCCCAATAATGAAATAGCATGGTTGAACTAATGCCACCACTAAACACATCACATGTATATATATATATATATATATATATATATATATATATATATCATGTTATATATGAGAAATCATAGTCTTAAACCATGAATACATATTACCATTCTTATCTATATCTTGGATGATAAAGTGCATCTTATATGAGATAAACGCACCACCACCATCTAATGATATGAATGACACCAATAAAACCACTAGAAACTTCCACAGACACCAAACACATGACAACATAATGAATACAATACAACATTTGAATCACTACCTATACTACCATTTAAATATTTATATGCATGATCTATGGCCCCAAGTAATGTATCAACCTATACTCCACCCTCTTACTAGAATCTATAAATCATAGTATCCTCCACATGTCTTCCAAAGTGATGGCTAGCTCACCCATTTTTAACCATAACCTACATGTGTTTGCATCCCACCATTCATCTAACTTAGTCATCATATGGAATCATATCTAACCAACCCACAAATCCAATTCCACTTTCTCAATAATTAACTTTTCCTCATTAGACAAAGGTATCCCACAAACAATGTCTATCATATGGCCTCATCAAAACTCCCTATAACACACATCCTCCTAAAAATTCATGTAAAACCACCAAAAATAATAAATTAGTTCATTAAAATTAAAAAAATACACAAAATCTAAATATAATACATTTTTCTAGCACATACTAACATTATGACAACAATACTACAAATAAGGTAGCAATACTGAACATGAGTGCTATCACTCAAACAATAACACTACCACTCACATAGTAGTTCCTAAACCTATACATGATCATGTAAAATTTAAACCTAAGGTCTATAGTCAAGAAAATTTAACAAAACTGACCTAAATACATGTTTATAGTAAAAATTGGGAGATGTTTCAACTACTTATCAATGTAACTTCCTCCTTGGCCTGAAATAGGTCCTCCTCCTTAAACCAGCTACAAGATACTACTATATTTTAAGGCATGTTGGAAAAATCATAGCTCTAGTTTACAAATTTGAACTCATAAAATGAATCCAAAGTTCTAAATTTCCAAATCTATAGGCACTTTTTAATGGATTCCATTCTCCTAAGGTATTAGTCTCACACTATAAAATTCAAATTGCATAAAAATTAAAATTTTGATATCTTGTAAACCATGGATCCAATTTAAAAATCATTTCTTCTACATGGAATATAATCTTGACACCTTATATATCATATAAGTGACACTCCTTTACCTACCTTATTATCACCTTAGCAGCACATACCACATTTTTCCTAGTAAATCCACTATTTCTATATGAACCAATTTGAGTATCAATTCAAGTTAAAGTAATTACCAATGTTAAACACTAAATTATAATCATTTTTCAATAATAAAATTGACTCCTATATATCATTATATCATTTATCACTTTTTCCTCAAACTCCTTACACCAGTTTCATCCCTTTAACCAAAAGGGGGCATACATAGGCACTATTTTTACTAACTTGGGTACACAAAGGATAGTTGAATCACTACACATTTAATTTATACAAAATTTTGAATCAGATCATATTTTTGTTTACTTGATACACTATTAGTTTTGATTCACTATGCTTTAGTATATATATTATGTCTTAAAATATCACAATTTACATGGACTATACACATTATGACGTAATGATTCAACATTTTTTTACACAGTTAGATTTTCTTGGTTGCATATATTTGATTATTTTATTTTGGATTTGGTTCATATCTTTACATTTACATAAGGTAGTGGTTTAAATTCTACTATAGGTTATCATGGTTTACTACAATATTCTATCATTTTCACACATTCTACACATTTTTTTATAGATGGTCGATAGAGATAAGCCATGTACATGGTATATGTTCACATAGTTTATGTATTTTGGATTAGTTTCTATATATGTTAGCATTAACATAGTGTAGGTCCACATAAACTCAACATTATTACTCATAATTCGAATTTCTTAATCAGATTATAACATTCAATTTTCTCAGTTATCAAATTTAGGGAATGTTGAAAGGCAATCTTTTCTCATCTCCTAGTTTTTGCACTAGATCCTATAAAAGGAATGGAAAATAATTTCATTCTCTATGTTTTTTTACATATACTTAGTATATAATTATACATACACTTGTTTTTTCACTAGTTTTACACTAGAATGAATCTCATAGCCATTTGCAATGGTTAATTAAGATTTTTTACACCAGTACCCAATATATTTGAGATGTGTGGGAATAAAATTAATCATAATTTTAATTCTAGGAACATATATACCTAGATATTAGAGTGGGGTTAGGCATACCTTGGTTCCTCATAGCACAATTGTTTACTCAGATTCATTACATGGACTCCACATCATGGGTTCATCTTCATAGGAATCACTCAAAGTCCTATACAATTCTATGGCCAAGAAGAGAATAATATTAGAGCTCATATTCTCTCCATGTGGTTTGAACACATCAAACCCATGGCACATCCATTTTCAAGCAATCACATGTAGCATAGGTAAGTACATGTACACATTTTTCCTTTTACTCTAGTACTTTAATTTTATTTCATTACTATTATAGGTGGGGAAATGTATACACCAAAATTTGGTTGAGAAAACACAAGTATTTTATCTTTTGTGGATTTTTTATTTAGAATCTCCTAATTCTAAATTAAGTACCTATTTTTGCATGTTTTTCTAGTCCTATGTATTATTTATCATTATTTCATACTAGTTTCACTTGTTTTCCTAAGTCTTAGTCTTCCATGTCAGCCCTTATTTGAGTCACAAGGATCCTGACCTTGCAAAAATTTCATTCTTTATTTTTCTTATCTTTGGAAAATAACACTCTAATTGGACTATAGTGCACCCCACTACTATCATATTTCTCCATTATTGTCCCTTACATTTTTTGTAACTCTTTTTTACGCAAATTTATTTTGGGTCTCTTTTATGAATGTTTTACCTTTGTTTTAGTCAATCGACATGCAAATTATTTTTTTAAATTAAAAATAAGGATTATTCTATTTAAATCCTTAAGTTATTTTACATTTAAAACTTATCATTTGGCACTAGCATAAAAATAAAATCAACACTATAACAAGCTCAACATTTTTATCTATATGAACTACATACATATCACATCTATATTGCATGATTTAACCAAGATGATAACTTAGGCAAAGCGAATTTAGATTCATACCATGCATGATCTAGTTATACATATTCCAAAGAGGGAGAATTATATTGGCATGAGGTCCTTATCATATGGTTTATGTAGGCATTGTTTAGTGTTATATGATTCCAAGAGTAATTCAACATTATCTACTTCCCCATTTTATCCTTCATGATCTTAGGATCATGTCAGGCTAAAGCTCATCTATAGATAAATCCACATAAGATCCCAATTTACAATTTTGTCTTAGGAAGAGCCTAGATAAGGGCACCCAAATAGGATATTAACACACCCCACTACTATTTATTTATAATTTTATTATCATAGGTAAAAACAATGGTAAAAAATTCACATTTGATAATACCATAATTATATTCAAGATTAAAAAAAATAGTTAGATACCGCTATATAAACCCCAAACAAATAAGTTGTTCATATCTTTCTCATATTACTTTTCAAAACCCTAGTTTCTCAACATCATTTTTTTTGAAAGTAAAATGCATGGTTGAATATTAATTTAATGATCTATCTTACTCTACTCGATCATTTTTTTTATTAGGTTAAAAATTTATTAATAAAAAAAATAATAAAATAATATATCAATTAATCACATGATAATAAGAATCATAATAGATGAATGATAAAAATCATGGCATCATAAAAAATAAAAGAATGCATGATATGAATAATGACATAAAGCTTAGAAACAATAATATTGTAACTATGAACATACATACACACACAATATTAGGACCATGAATCAAATAAGAACTCAAGACATGACACAACTCTAGTTCTACTTAGACATAACATGGTCGTGACTTAGAATAGAGGATCCTCTAACAAAAATAAAATACGATGTGATAAGACACAACTAATACACTCATATAACATGAAGCATAACACACATAAATTATCACATAATACAATAATTATTGACATCAATAACACATGAATAAGCAATTTTAGTTTGCATAATCAATCAATGCCATCATCTAATATAGAAAAACACTATATTCAGATAAAATAACTCTATAGAAATTAAGAGAAATAAAAAGTCATGTATAATAATTTTCTATGATCAATGGACCAATATATAAATATACAACCTAATAAGTGTGAAAATATGTCCCTAATGTAGGCATTCCCCATATGTATAAATATAACATGTATGTCCTACATCCCACTCATGTATACCATTAAAAACATGTGAATATAAAATGGATTTTTAATTTACCATGTATTTGATAATAACATCAATCAATCATGGATACTATAAAATCATGTCATACATATGTCTTTTTTTTTTTACTATCTAAATTATTTTTGTTGTTGTTTTTGGATTTTGGATTTTTTGATTTATTGTATTTTTTAATTTTTACAATACTAAGAGCACATATAGGGATGCTTAAATGCAGACATAAAATCTAATAGTATAGTTTTTATCTTTGGATATAGAATAATATATAATCATCATATCTAGGTACATCTATCATCTTTTTTTTTACCTACTCCAAGTGTTTATGCATAAATATTTCATTTTTCTCAACACTATGTGATGGATCGAATGTCATCTTATTATGTGATGCCACTTCACTTTTTATTAAATCATCTATATTTTGATGTTGATTCTTTACTTCATGATTTTTTTTATCATATCATTATCAAATTTTAATGTAATACACTTATGTAGAGCATCAATAATATCTTGAATTTTTTATAACCACCATTACCCAAGTGTAGCATGTAATTTTCCCAAGGTGTGCATAAAAAATATCAATGAGTAAAAAACCTTCTACCCACAAGAAAATTGGATTTTAATATGTCAAATTGATCCTTAAAAATTTATAACATGTTTTAATTCATCTATTGTATGCCCAAAATATTATAGAAATAGAAAACTACATATATTATCCCCATCTTCTTCATCAACATAAATTTATTGCTAATAATCACCCTCAATGAATACTTAGATAGTTAGTAGATCCTTTCATGGATTTTTTTATAATTTATTAATCCTATTCCACTGTTGAGTTGTGTTATAAACTAACATTGGTGCATACATGTTAGGTGAAGTGTACCATACCTATCTTATTATGATAATGTCTTCATCCCTAAACTTCTAAATATTTTTTTGTAATAATTCATAACTATCTATTTCATGTCTAGTTAATATATGAAAAATAAAATACTACTTCCCTTATTGATGTGATAATCAATCCATATATCCTTGTCTATTGGAAGGTAGAATTTTGACAAGTAAAATTTTAAATATAATATTTAGTTTGTTTAATCCACTAGTTACTTGCAATGTTCTGTCATAGTATGTGTAAGGTTTTACATCAAATAATTCTATTTTTTTACTAAATTTTTCATTAAAATTGGATACTCATTATTGATACATTATGTGATGTGCAATGCCTCTTGTGATTGAGTCATACTAGATCTCATAAAATGTTATCTAAATGAAGTAGTGATTATGAGAGGTTCTTGTATTGAATTGACATTGCAGCAAAAAAAATCTTGTATATCCTCATGTTTATAGGAAGAGGTGTCTTCCATTTATTTATTATTTAATTAAACATGGAGGAAAATTATTAATTTATTGGTGCACACCATGTTCTATTTAAATTTCAAATGTGTAAAATAGGGCATTCAACCATACAAATTTGAATGTGAAAGAGAGATTGACATTGCACTTAATATGTTTAAAATTGAAAAATAAAATAGGTAAGATATGATCTTATCTAATTTATAATTTGTATTTCCCATTTTTTGCATCATAGATTCTAAAAATATTGTGTTAATTATATAACTATTTGGATTAAGAAATAGGTCCTCAAAACCTAGAAAGACATTGTCGACAAAGCTCAAAACCCTAAAACAATCGATATTATCCTAGATCTAAAAAAACTAACATGTGTGATTATGCAATTTTATGCCACCTTAGATAATTTTACTTGCACCTATAAATGTTTTATGTATGTGTAATTTCCCATAATCATGTGCATTGATCCTTTATTTGCTTTTCCTTGTCTCGAAACCCTAATTACAGTGTTGACACAATATTGACTTGAAAAAAGGACTTGAAAGATGGTTTGGATATCCAAAAAAACTCCCCACTTAGTGATTAATCCTTTACTACATTCCAATACTCTTAAGAAGGCTCAAAACACATGAATCTATCCCACATATTTGTGTGTGTGCACCATCATGATCATGATAGAATGTAATGAAATCTTTAACTTTTGACAATTAATAAAATGCAATTTTTATCCTAAATTTATGTCTAAACTTGGCTCTATTGATACTCATTTTAGAGGTTTTTATGTGTATGATTTTTTGATAATGTGTTAAAGGAGTGATAATGTATTTCTAAATGTGAATGTTAGGTAGAATGTAGATTACCAAGGGAATATGGCCTTAGGATTTATTTATATTTATTGATGACTCTTTGATATTGAATTCAATAAATGACTCATAAAACCTATTTAGTAACGCCTAATGGAGACTTTTAGGTTTTAAAATAGTCATTGATTATTCATAAATACTACTAGTAGAGTTAAACAATTGTGGAAAAACTAAAACTATCTGACTATTTTTGGTGTTATCTAGGGAGTGAAAATCAATGATCTAAGATATCAAAAAAAATACTTAGGATTATATAAGGTTTTTACATGTGCTAAGGTTATATTTACTGTAGGTATTGGTAAATTGGGTTAGCCAATACAATAGGTGCCTAGATGGATATGGTAAAGTGTACATAATATTTAAATGTGTGTACAAAGTCCAAGTCTAGCAAATTATGACAAAGTTGATGTTTCCAAGTGTCTAATAAAAAATTTAGGTGTCTAAAATTACATATATAATTGATAGTATGAGCATAGTGGCATTATTAATATCATGTATACTTCTATTGTGTGATTATTCCATGATTTATCTCATACATCTACTATGATTCTTATCACTACATGACTAATTGATATATTTACTGACACTTGTATGCCCATTGCCTTAGATTATATATTTTATATGTGCTCTAATGATAAAATAATTTCTATGATGACATATTTTATCATGATTATATATACGCTTTAGATTATTATAATTTTTTATCTAACATGTGATGCATTATAATAACCTAACTCTAATTATTAATACTTGATCATGGCCATTTTACCCATTTTTATCTTTAATTAACTTGTGCACTTAATTAGTACCTATTTTGCTACCTCACCCTATCATAATAATAACATATGACCTATTTTTATCTTATAATTATCATCTGTCACATATATAAATATTATAATTTCTAAAAACATAGCTATGCATTTGTATGCCTTAGTCCAAACCCAAAATCTAGTACATCTCCTTAGGGGACAAGGTTGCCAAATAGGGCCAATAATTTTAAACATTATCTTACCTATCTAATATTCTTATATTATTCATTCCAATAGTCATATTTTGAAATTGAACCTTCCCTAAGGTCATTCTCCATGTTTTTTAGCTTTCTAATGTGTGGCTATTCCTTTTGACATGTTATGAAGACACATTCAAGTCACATATTACATAACTTGGAAAAATCAATTTAGATGCTTATTTACACAATTGAACATTGAGAAAAAGTTCCCTATTATTCCCAATCTAGGTTCTAAGTGTGTGATATTGTGAGAAATCAGTTATGATTACAATTTTGACATGAAAGTTATGAGATTGAGTGTCCACATTTTCCCATGTTTGAAAATGATTAAAAGACACAAGTGAACTAATGGTTTTTCAAATAATGAAAAATTAATTAAAATTATTTAATAAATATTGAAGAATGATTTGTTCATGTTTTGTTGATTCTTATTTAATTTACTAAAAATGAGTTCACACCAATACCCCAAATGTTATTTTGGGATACCCAAGATGCCCCTCAAGGGAGTGGATAAAAATATTTGTGATGGATAGACCCTTGAAATGAAGAAAATGGGACACTCCATAGCCAAATAGGTCAATAAAAAGAGTAATTAAAAGTAAACAAGATAAAAAATAGACCAAGGAGCCAAAAAGAGGCTTTCGTGGAAGAAGAATGGGGTAACAAGAGGTTGGGGGTAAAATTTTGAGTTTGGAGCTATAATTTACCCATGTGGGTGAAAATGGTTCATTTTCACCCTCCCCTTTTGATATTTTTCTCTAGATTTTGATGCAAGACCTTCAAGTGAAATGGCATGCATCCCATGATAGAGACACTATGGTAAACAAGTCTGGGAGTAACATCAAATAATGAGGAATGGGGAGTTAGTAAATACCTTCCTTTTTTGAAATTTTAATATTTTAATTAATATAATTCTCACTAGAATTAGGACTTATAGTGATATCATTATTTTCCAAATGATGATATTGCACTTGTAAACAATGATATCATCAATAAAAAAAATTGTCATTGTAAAAAATAGTGGTATTGTGATAAATCTATGATATTACTAAAAAAGGCTAGAAAAAATTAAATGATGAGAAAGACTAATCATATTGGAAATGTTTAAATGGAAGGAACATGATAAAAATGGAAAGATCACCATGGCAAGGGGGATATCGCCCTAACAATCAATGGGATTACTAAAAAAGCTAAAGAGGTTAGAATTGATGAGAATGTCATTATAAAAAATAGAATCAAACTCAAAAATGATTATATCACCTTGATGAATAATTATATAATGAAAATTTATTAAATATTGGAAATGATGATAACACCCTAAAAAACAATGGGATCTCCCTATTAAACAACGATAACGTCCTGCTAAGTGGTAAGATCACCAAAAGGGTAAAAAATTCCCAAGTGGAAAAATAGACTAAAATTATAATAATTAAATTTTTTATATGTGAATGATGAATATTTGGTTTAGATAGGTGGAATAATTATTTGATATGAGTTTGCCATCATTGTGTCTAGATAGATTATTTTGAAGTAGCATGCTAACATGTTTGTAATTGGCATGAGTGATTTTTTGACATAGTTTGATTAGCAGGAGAGATTAGTTAATTGTTATATAATTAAAACCAAAAAAAAATTGATAAACACAACATCTCAAGCATGATCCCTCAAAGGGCAAGGTATAGGATAATATAAACAAATAGAAAGACATAAACTAAAAGCTATACCTTTTTAATGGATTAATTCTCCAACCTGATAATAAGTGTGTGTGCGCTTGGATTGTAGAGTTAGGAGTCTTTTTCAATGTCACTTTTTAATTTTTATGGCATCTCCCCTTGTCTATGAATGGTTTTATTTGATCAATGTGAGGAATTATTGAAGCTCTTGCTATATTTTTGTAGAGTAAGTCTACGCTCAAAATCTTGTTGAAGGCATAAGGTGAGCCTTGAATTTATAGATTTTTTAGATTGATTATGGAAATTGGATCAAGATCAAGATGTGTGGATATAATCTAGTCAAATATGAGTAATAAATGTTAGTAATATTTGTGGTTTGGGTCTATATTTATTAGGCATGTGTTCTAAAATTTTGATATTACATTTTATTAATGATTGACAACTTTATTTGTGATGTCATGATTATGTCACAATTCAGATATTTGTTAAATATTTAAATATTTCATACTTATAAATTAGTCAATTTATATGGATTTTTCATGTATTCATTTGATTTGATTTGATAGGCTAAATAATATATATTAGATTTTATGTGATTCATATAATACCAAAATTTGACTATTTAGTCCAGTTAATTACCCCATAATATTACTTACTAGATAAAAAATTGACTTAGGGTAATTAGATGAAGCTAAAAGTTGGCTATGGTGCATTACTTCAATCAGGGATGCCTCAATGTATTTCAAAATATGCATGTCAAATGTGTGGGTAAATTTGGGTGTTTCAATGATGTTTGACTTGATTTTATGTTATATTAGATAAATTCATTCTGATTGCAAATTTGACACAAAAGTGATGAAAATGAAGTGTCTCTATAGACACTCATTTTTTACTACATTTTGTGTCTATTGTGGACTTTAGATTGATTTCTACAAAATCATGAAAATTAAGCCGAAAAGTCATTAAATTTACCAATTTCATCCATGCAAGGTATTTATCTCCCATAAATCACATAAAGAATTTCTCATTTTTGGGTAATGCACTAGATGCAATGATAACCTATCTTGGATTCAAACCCAATCAAATTACAACCTAGAAAATTGACAAATTGGTCTTTCAATCTATTAATGTAAAACACTAAAATAATTCATAAATGACAATAACCTTAATCATGATTGATTAAAAAGTAACTTCAATTAGCTATTTAAGTAAAAATTCTAAGTTTAATTAGGGAATTACATTTTCTAAAAAATGAATTTTTAAATAAGATGAGGTCAAAGTCAGGGAAATTAATAATATCTTCTATAAATGCCTAAAATTCAAAGAAAAGGTGAGTCACACCTCATAAATATCCTCTATGAGTTATCAATCCTTCATAATTATTTTGATCCAACCAAGATTAATCTAAAATTGACCAAGGTTAACATAGATCTAACCAAGTTAAAACTAAACCTAACCACACTTGAATTAGAGTTAGTTTTAGAACCTATAAATATTGCCCCTATCTAAACAAGATCTTAAGAAAAATTTATAATGTTAGATTGATTAAGGATAATCTTCACCAAGCCAAGACAAGCCAAACCAAGCCTCAGGTGGTCTTAAAAAAAAATCCCAAATGGAAATTGCATTGATGAAGGTCTCTATTGCCCACAAAATTTGAGCATGAACATCCTCTATGCCAATGAATGAGCATTAGTTTGACAAGGGAGGTAACATATTTTTGTGTTTTATCTTCTATTTGTAAAAAATTTCATTATTTTAAGCTCACCCAAGTACTTAGGAAAGATAAGTTCATTTTCTATTGTATTTTTTTATTTGAATTCTCTTTTGATCTCACTAATAAGAAACTAATGAAATTTGGATATTCGAATTCCTAGTGATACATAATGGCATGCCTGATGGGACCACACACCACACATAGACTAAAGGAGTGATATGGAACCTTTAAAATCCTTTAAAATATCATTCATATCTTCAATTTTTAATTTTTATATGAATTAATTTCCTATCATTTTTCGAGATTCTAATTGGTGACTTCGCACCTGCTAAATGGTGACTTAACCTATTTTGTCCTTTATTTTATAATTGTTTATTATTCAATAAAAAATTAATTTTCACCTACTTTTCAATTAATTCATATAAAATAATGACTTATACATAAATTAAAACATTGACTTGTTGAATCATCATCTATGAAATTGGTGATTTCATAAAAAATGGTGACTTTGATAAAAGAAAATGATGAATTCGCTCCTACATTTTGACAACTTTACCAAGTAATTTTGATCATGAATTCAATGATTTCACTCTATTTTTAGACATAAATAATGACTTTAAATAAAATAATCAATGACTTCATGTTTTATAAATGGTGACTTCACTATAAACTATTTTTTGTCTATTTTGGTTCTATAGGAAAATAATGACTTTGCTCTATTCTGAAAATGACAATTTCGATATGTTCTAGTAACTGATGACTTCACTATGGAAAAAACCTAAGAGGTTGAAATTGAAAGTTATTTTTTAGCTAACCCTTTTAAATAAACATAAATGAACTCCCTAATGTTTTCTTTTGTAGGAAACTAAGTCAAGAAAAGGAGGTTTAAACACTTCAAAATTTTCATTCACACTTATGTTTTAGTGCTTAAAAATCACTTAAAAACTTTCTTTAAAATCACTCAAATAACATTTTACACACAAATTTGAAACAAGAGGTGTTATACTACTAGAATCACTCAAAGCTTTTACCTTATCTTGAGATTTTAAAAACCACTTTTATACAACTTATTCAAAGGAGCATTGTTATGTTTTTAATTTTTTTGAAAACACTTTCCTTGTTTAAAACCAAGTTCAAAACCCATTCATACCTTTGTTTCCAAAAATTCATAATTACACTACTCATTTAAGTCTAGCCTATTGACCTTCAGAAAATTTAAATCTTTTATACTAAATTTGAAATTTAATATTTTAAAGTTTAGATCCTAAACTAATTAGGTCTATGCCAAATCCTTATCTAATTTGGGCTTAAGTGGTTTACCTTTTAAATTTGTATTGTGTAACTTGGATTGATTTCTCATTTGGTTTAAAAACCTTTGCCTAGACTAATGGATGTTTTGTTGTCATGTGCCTAGTTTAACATTATTTGTGATGAGTTTGTGAATGTCTTAGTCTCATTTTCCAAGATTCACTTGTGTTCCTAGACTAATTTTTATAGGCCAATTACTATAAATTTTGATTGATTTCAATTTATTTTTTAGATCATCTTCTTTCCTAGTCTAGATTTATGAAATTTTAACAAAGACCTAGCATTGTTTTGTGCACTTTAGACATAATTTATAAGTATAGATTTGTGACAGTTTACAAAAGACCTAGCACCTTTATTTTCATTGTTTTACATAGATCAAGATAATTTTACCTTTCTCAAACACTTTCCAAAGACTAATTTCACATTTTCATTTTACCTTTGCTTTATTCCTAGAATATACATTTCACCTTTTGACCTATTTTAAATAGCTAAAGGTTATTTTCCTTAGACCATGTTCATTTGCTACATTAGACATTTTTTGAGAGAGCTAGTCATAAATGTAATCATGCCTCTCTATACACATAGTAGGACCATGCATAATCCATATTATGAAAACATTTTCACTAGTGATCCCTTTGTTTAAGAACATTATGGTGATGATGTAATGTATGAGATGAATCCATATCCCTCATACACTACCCCATATATAGAATAAGGACATGATCCACTATTTCAATACCTAGATAATGCACATTCTTATCCAAGACAAGACTAAGAATAAATGGAAAAATACCTTGATAATATGACACCTATCATTGAACATAGCCAATAGTAGTGTCCTTGCTATGTAACCATACCAGTAAGTTATGACCCATACCTTTTTATCATCTCTTGATAGAAAATAGAGATGAAATTATATTAAGGGTAATAGAAGTAAGATCAAAATTTCTGATAGACTTCCTACATGAAAGTCTATCTATCTTGATTAAGACACCTAGAAATATACCCCATGATCAACCATTTGAACAAGATTCAACTAGTTATAATAAATATTTAGTAACAATACCTAAATAAGACCTAAATGTGCTTGTAAAAGGGAAAAGTCTAATGCAGGACCAATTAGAATAGGTAAAACAAGTGTATAAAAAATATCTTAGCCTAACTCAGAAATTCAATGCCATGTCCATTTCAAACACACCTCTCATAGAGTTAGATCCCCCACCATGGGTACAAACTAATTCTTTAGGCTATATAAATTATAATATATAGCCCTTTGGCTAAAGCATGTTGTTAAGATACATGTTCAATGTCCCAATTATGATATAAGAAACTATAGATCCTATAGAAGACCTCACACAAAACTTAGAAGTTAACATGCAAGTGTATCCTAATTTGAATCAAGGTGGGTTTAGTATACCTAGAGTAACACCCATTAGGTTCCTCTTACCAATACCTTGATTGGATTAAAAAAATAGGGATAGGTATGCATATTTCCCAAACATAGAAAGCAACTTACACTCTATAAAAAATAAACTCCTCACACATGCAATAGGGGAAAAATAGCCAAAAAAAGACCAACATTTTTCCCCAACAAGTTTTGAACACTACACCATATTAATAGGTGGAAACTAATGTTATGTTATCATAAAAACAAACCAATATACCACAACTATCACAATAATAAGATTCCTATTGGTCAATAATGAGTGTCAGTTAGTCAACATTAGATACTTTACATCTAACAAGTGTCCAATTCACAATAGGTGTTTACCTAACAACAAGGTCCCAACCTAAAATAGGTATCTATTAAGAAATATTTTCCTTTTACTCAATTGGTACCTCATATACAATAGGGATCTAACTTGCAACACCTTTAATAGTAGGGATCTAGCCAATAATGGGTAACATTTATATAATAGGGTTTGACAAGCTAACAATAAGTTCCTATCCAAACCCAACAAGCACAATACATTCCACCTAAAATAATGCCTCCACCATAACCACATTTTTTAAATTAGATACATGTTACAAACCCTATCCAAAAAATTTATCAACAACAACATATACCATACCAATAGTATAATCCTAATGTACAGATACATATTCCTAGTTAGTCGACCAATAAAATGAGCATTCCCCAATATGTCATTCTTCCATCATACCTTAGTCAAGGTAATTCACCTTTGACTACATAATCCCAACCATAATAAGATTCACCATCTAGCTTCATATCCCAATATTTACAACAAATAAAGGATGCAATTATATCCATTCAAAGTAGAAAGCAAATAGAGAAGTTCAAATTAGAAGAGATATGCTCATATCAATTTAATATGGATTACCTCTAAATACCTTTTCTTCTAGGTTATGATCCACCCAAATTTGATAAATATAAGGGTGAAGGTGACCCAAAAGAGCATTTAAAATAATTATTTATTTCTTCCAAACAAGTGGCCTACAATGATATATATCTCCTCATTTTTCCTATAAGTTTAGCTAGTTAAGTATTGGAATGGCTTCTTAAACTACCTAATAATTTTATGCCAAAATTTAATGACCTTTCAAATAAGTTTGTACAACATTTCTCATATAATCTCAAACATGAGATTATAATGGTAAATTTGGGTTAGGAAAAAAAGATAAACGGTGAAAGATTTATTGGTTACTTGCAATGGTGGAGGGAACTTACTTGATTATTTACTCATAATTTACCAGATAAATAATTAGCCACAATATTTAGCCAGATTCTACATAGTGAGATATCCTATCATCTCAAGTTGTAATGTTCACACTTTTAAATAAGTTATTTTAAAATGTATACAAATTGAAAAGGCCCTTATAAACAAAGGGATTATCAAATTATCTTCTTCTAATCAGAACCAAAGCCAAAACCAACATCAAGGCCAACAACAAAACCAAAGCCATAATCATAATTGAAACTCCAGCCAAATACTAGCTTTAATACCAACTCAAGTTAATACTTCAAAAATACCAAAAGCTTATAATCATAATAATATTTTTATTAGTAATGGGGTTACTGAATCACAACATGTCCAAATGGTACACACATTGACTAGTCATTTACCTCTACCCATTCAACAACCACAACCTTCATTCATTCCACTTAGACCTATGCAAAATCCTTCATAGTTATAAAAACCTCATGTAAGGAGAATACCACCCATAGCTAGGGTATTTAGTGACCTTAGAAAACCCATTGAGTTAATATGATTAACTATCCTATGCCAAATCCATTTCCTAAAGGAATTCCTTTTTTCAACTAGTATAAAGAGAATGAGTTTTATGAGTACCATCACATTAAGGTACACTACATATGTTGTTGCATAGAAATAAAGCACTTGATTAAGAACATGCTTGAGAATGGAGAGATATAATGGGATAATCACACCCCTACATCTAATCATAACCTAGGTATCTATCAAATCCCTTTTCCTCAAC
Organism: Torreya grandis; assembly: GCA_037957365.1. Lineage (NCBI taxonomy): Eukaryota > Viridiplantae > Streptophyta > Pinopsida > Cupressales > Taxaceae > Torreya > Torreya grandis. The sequence continues at coordinate 3,723,657 of JARHVA010000129.1, read as the reverse complement.
ATAATAATCACCAATAACAATAATAGTGACAAAGAACACCACCACAACAATAATAATATCAGCAAAAATAACAAAAAAATGGTCAAATCTAAGGTCAAACTAACCAATCAAAATAAGGAGGCCATCATGTTATTGCATATAATTAGAATAATGTTGTAAGATATGTCATAGGTAGTCATATTGCCACTATTACCATCAAACCTTGACCAAATACCAATCAACCTAGACCAGTGACTAATAATGCCTATCAACCTCCCTATGCTAGTAATAATTCTTTAGACCATATTAGCAACCAAGTTCAACACTACCCAAAAATTACCATTCCAGACCCTTTTACCTCTTCATCTAGTTATAGAAGACCAGTACTTGATCAAAATTGCATAATCTCAACTCAATGAGCCAAGGTTACTATTCAAGGCCCATAGCCTTATTCCATGAATGAACCAATTTAAACATCCATACCAATAAAGAATAAGCCAATTGTAAATACCAAAGAGAAAACCTATGACATTGTGTAATAGCTATAAAAGACACCTGTGAAAATATCCATCATGGATTTGTTGTATAATATAAACTTAATGAATACATAAGCCAACCCTTATACCTAATGATATTATACCTAATAAATTTCAAGCCAGGTAGGAGATTTGGCCCCTGGCCACTGACTTACCTTTGATCAATTTGATATGTCATCCTTAGGCCCATTGCATAATAAACATTTTTACATTGAGGTTGGTATATCTAGACATAAGGTTAAACATGTCCTTGTAAACAATGGTTTAGGCCTAAACATTATGTCTCTAAATTTAGTGAAGCATCTTGGATACATAATGGTTGATCTTTATCCAAATACCATTATCATCAAATCATATCAAAATGAGGAATGAGAATCATAGGGAACTATATATTTAGCAATTGTCATTGGGCCTTTGAACCATGACACCCTTTGCCATGTTCTTAACTTGGATGTATCATATAATTTGCTCTTGGTCTAACCATGGATTCATGAAATCTAGGCCATACCTTCCACTCTACATCAATTTATTTAATTTCCCCATTCAGGGATGGAAGTAACCATTCCAACTAATCTTTATCCTTACTAATTTTACAAAAATATTGAGGTGGAGTACAATAGTTATAATTACCATTATTTCCTAAATCTTATGCCTAAAACTGAAGGAAAAAAGTTGATAAATCAAAATCCATTGAATCAAAACCCAAATCTAATTACATCGACCTTGAAATCCTAGATTCAACTTCATTTACACCTCCACAAAATATAGTTAACCATTTTTACACATATAAAAAAAATCAAGGAGAGTACAATACTCATGACTCCTTTCATATAGCCAACTTGCCTCAAAATCCAAAAGCCTATGGGAGATCCAAAGCTAAGACTATTCGTATAGAATGGCATGCTAAGGGAAAATATCATCTCACTCAACCCATTATTTTCAAACTAGCCTCTAGCCAATAACATGACCCTTTGGTTGAAGATGATTCCTAGCTCTATAATGATAATCTAGATAGTTATTACCAAAGCACCAAGTATCCTATCCATAACTGGATTGTGGATAACCAAGCTTATGATGGTAGTGGCCTGGGGAAAAATTAGTAAGGAACACTCGAGCCAATTTCCATGACCAAGTACAAATTAACTCATGACATTGGATTTAAATCATGTGGGGGTGAGCCCACATACCTTATTTGAGTTCTTACACCAATGACTAGTGAGGATGATGCCATCAACAATGTAGGATCTAATTATAACATCTATGATGACCTTTTTGATACCAATTTGTTTAACCCTGATGTTGTATGTAATTTTAATACTATTATTCACCCTTCATCATTTTCCCTTCATCACCCCTAATTGATAGACTGGGACCAACAAGAGTTAACAATTCCACTTGATGAGTTTGAGAATGTCGAGGTCATTTATAACTTTTTGGGTTTGAGGGATAATATTCCTCTAGGAGATTACAAAGATAATTTCTCTATTAGATTGGATCCTACTACCTATTTTAGAGAGTGGGTGAACTTCCTTGGCCAAAATAAAAAATAAAATCTAAAATTGACGTCTAAAAGTGAAAACCTCTTTGAGGAACTTTCAAACCAAGAAAAAAGTAAAGAAAAGGGAAAGTCTCTTGGTGAAAACCTATTTCAAATGCCATTAGATAGGGATGTTCACCCCTCTTCACATGAAGCATAAGAGACTACTAGCCCAAAGTTTATGTATGGGTCCAAAATTGGTATTGAAGAGTGATACAATTTTGAGAAGGTCATATAGGAGTGCCTAGAGGTATTTATTACATGGTCTTTGCCACCCTAAGAGGATTCAAATTCATCTTGTATAAGTGACATCGATGAACCAATTAGCCCAGAAGATTATAACTTTGCCAACTAGTTTACCTCTTTGATAACTCTTTTAGAAGATGGTTATATACTCCTTGTAGAGGAAACTTCTAAGGTCAACACTAGAACTTTAGAGGACCTAAAATGGATTAAATTAGGTGCATCCATCACTGTTGATGAATATGAAATATTTATAGCCCTTCTAAGAGAATTTGTTGATATATTTGCATGGGCCTATTTAGATATGCCAAATTTTAACCATGCCTTGGTTGTATACCATCTTGTTGTATACCCTAATACCATACCATTAAAGCATAAGCTGAGAAAAATGCATCCTCGTATTATTGTATTAGTGAATAAATAGTTGGAGAAACTCTTAGATGTGAGATACGTGCAACCTATTGATTATTCAGAGTGGATTTCCAATATAATATCAATCAATAAGAATCTAGAGGGTATCAGATTATGCACTAATTTCCATGACATTAACAAGGCCTACCCAAAGGATTAATTTCTTCTACCAAAAATTGAAATTTTTATTGACTCCACTGTTGGATATGAAATATTTCCCTTAAGGATGGTTTTTCAAGATACAACCAAATCAAGATTACACCAAGGACTAGCACAAGACAATATTCACCACTTTTTGGGGAACATTTTGTTATCAGGTGATGTCATTTAGACTCAAAAATTCAAAAGAAACGTACCAACAAGATATGACTATTATATTCCATGATATGATGCATGATATTTTTGAAGACTACATTGATGACATACTAGCTAAATATAAACCTCAAACCAAACACCCAACTATACTTCAAAGAATTCTTTAGAGACTTTAGGAGTACAAAGTTAGGCTTAACCCTAAAAATTATGTATTTGGTGTAACTTCTTATAATTTATTATGTTTAATTATCTCTCATAGGGGCATTGAGGTTAATTTATCCAACATTAAGGCCATACCAATATGGCATCATCATCTACCTTAAATTAGCTATGTAGTTTGTAGGGCAAAATTTAGTCAATTAGACATTTCATTTCACAACTAGCTAAAAAATACCATCCTTTTACACACTTGCTAAATAAGGGAACCACATTCTCATGGAATTAATATTTACATAAAGACTTTAATCATCTTAAATAATACTTGACTGACTTGCCTATGTTGATACCACCTACATCAAATAGGTCATTTTTGCTTTACTTATCAGCAATTGAACATGTCCTAGGGGAAATTTTAACACAACATGATGAGAAAGTCAAAGAGCATGTTGTATACTACCTAAGTTGACTATTGGTCATATATGAACACAATTATACATTGATCAAGAAATCCTATTTAGCTATGGTTTTTATATCCCAAAATTTTGATCACTATATACTAAATAATAAGACTATTGTAATTATTAAAGTAGATATGCTCAAGTATCTACTATCTAAAATAGATTTATAGGGATGCATGGTAAAGTGCATCATGTTATTGATAAAATTTGAGATTGATTATGTTAATAAAAATCCAATAAGAGACAGGTACTTTTAGATCAGCTTACAAAATATCCTCTTCTTGATAACTCAACCTATTATATTTGGGTTTCTAGATGAATCCATCATAACCATAATAGAAGCACCTCTTGAATCAGAAGAATGGACAATGTACTTTGATGGTTCTTTCACAACACATGGATCAATCACCATCATATTATTTATCACACTATAAGTAGATCTTATTCATAAGTCCTTTCTCATTGGTTTTCCATGTACTAATAATATGCATGAGTATGAAACACTCATTGCAGAGCTTTACCAAGTAGTATAGTGGAATATCTAACATTTATTGGTTCATGGTGATTCACAACTTATAATTAATTAGGTTAAAAACCAATATTAGATGAAGGATGAAAATTTGGTACCTTATAAATTTATGGTTGGCACTCTTAAGAAATAAATTGTCAATCTTCAATTTGAAGGGATACTTAGGGCTAGTAATATAATAGTTTATGTCATGGATATAATTAGATATATGATTCAGATTATGGACAGAGCCAGAGACTTAGTTTCGTATAGAACATCTCCTATAACTGACACATGAATAAGTAGTTGTCGAGATGGTTTGAGATATTTTTAATCCCACATCTACTTGGTATTCTGAATTATATAATAACCTCCATGACCAAATCATTCCCCCAAACCTTTGTCATAAAAGACATAAATCCTTCATTTGTTAAGCCTCACATTATACCTTACTTAGACCTACCATATATTATAGAATTTGTGATGGAATCATGATTCATTATTTATCTTCAGTAGAATCTATATTAGTATTGAGGGAAGCTCAAGGAGTGTGTGAGGCCAAGACTAGTGGGTCCATCCTTTCCAATAAATTACTACGTATTGGTTATTATTGGCTGACTATGGAATCTGATGTTGTTGTCTATATGAAGAGGTATGTGAAGTGTTATAAACATGCTAATTTGATCCATGCTCTAGACAAAATGATTAAACAACTAACAACACCATGGCCATTCTCAATGTCGGGACTCAACCTCATAGGCAAGATTAATCATACATTCTTAGATAGCCTCAATCATTTCCTTACTACTACAGAGTATTGCACTAAGTGAGTGGAAGCCATTCCCTTCACTTACATGATTGGTAAGTATATTTCAAAATTCATCTTTAACCATCTCATTTTCCATTATGATATCCCCTCTGACATTATATTTGATAATGGTGGTTCATTTAAAAACAAATATGGAAGAACCCTTTATGACCAATACCATATCAAACAACACTTTTCCACTGCCCATTACCCACAAAGTAATAGCCAAGCTGAGGAATCTAATAAAACCATTATGAATATCCTCAAGAAGATTGCCAATGATGTTGGTCATAATTGACACTTGTAGCTGTTTAATGCCCTACAGGCCTACCATACCACTTTTCATACTCCAACAAGATCTACACCATATTCCCTTATTTATGGCACTGAGTCTATTCTTCTTATTGAGGTTGAGTTTCCTTCTCTTTGCATTTCACTAAAATACATCATTGATGATGAGGAATACCTAATAGCTCATTTGTATGAGCTATATTTACTAGATGGAAAGTGCATGGTTGCGTTGAATAACCTTTGAGTGTACTAGAACATATTACGTGGAAAATATAATTAACAATTAAAGTATAGAGAATTCAAGATTTGTAATATTATACTAAAATAAAATAAAAAAACACCAATGCCAAGACCAAAAAGAAAGGAAATTTTCAACCTAATTAGTTAGGGACTTATGTGGTTATTTTTAACTATGGTTCTGGAGCATACAAATTAGCCATGCCAGGAGGAGATGAACTTGATGAATCAATGAACATAATGAACCTCAAATATTATTACACTTGAGAGAATTGAACTATTGTCTATAAATATCATTTAAGTTGTGCCATAATATAACCATTATTCATATTGTATCCGTATCCATTTCCCACCATACCTTAGCCTATTGATTGCTAGTTCTTTTCACATATCCATTTTTCCTCTTGACCTTGGTTCTAATTCATTTTTACTTCAAGCACTTTTAATGGTTAATTTCAGATTTTATTCCAGTAGTTGATTCAGATTTAGACTTTTGAAGGCATTCATTCAATATTAGTATATCTAAGTAGTATGTTAGTGGTCTTGGCAATTGCATCCTTCATTTTTGTCATGTTTTATATCACTTTTCCTATGTTGTTTTTTCCCTATATCTTTGGGGCAACATTTGCCATTTTACCTATGGCATTACTTCCTATAGCCTAGGAACAACCCCTTTACCATGCATTTCTACATCATAGTACCATATATTTCCATTTGCCTATTCATGAACTTATTGTTACTTAGTCAAATGTCTCACTGTATGGGAAATATAGTGGCTTCAAGTCCATTTGGACTATGTAGGTAGTGCCCAATGTTTTATGAGGTCAAATCGACCACCCTTTTCTAACAATCTCACCATTTTTTAATAAATTTAAGTAATTCTCTCTCCATTTTTATAGAAACTTAATCCAACGATCTCACCATTTTGTGCGTCACTTTTGTGTGCATTATGTATTTAAAATTTATGCACTACTACACCATTGGTTTGTCCCACACTCTCACCATTTCTCAAGTGGTATCTTATCAATATATAATGAGTTAAAATACCCTGAAAATTCCAAAAACATTCAAAATTCTTCAAAACCCCTAAACATTTGAAAAGACCTAAGAAAATCCTAAAAAACATAAAATCACAAAAATTGGATTAGAATTTCCATGCAAGATATAAAGCCTTAAATTTTTTGGGGGATGGACTATCTTACCTATCCAACTTTATTTATAGACCACTTTACTATTTTTCTCCTATTTATTGGATAACTAAATAAGCCTGAGGTCCACACAGACTATGTAGGCAAAACTTGGATACATTGTATATCTCAAGTTAGCTCGGTCGCCAATTTTTCATCACTTTATTGCCTTTTTCACTTCCTTTTATCTCATTTGGCCTAATTATTATTGGTTTTATAGTTATTTACCAATTAATCACTTGTCCTTTAGTTTCTCTATCATTATTTTTCTCTTACCAATATTATCTATATGCTCTCACCATTTTGCAAGTCACTTTTATGAGCATTGTGCATTTGAACTTGATGTACTAATAAACACTTGGATTTTATTAGGCTCTCTCTATTTTACATGAAACCTCAACCAATGTTCTCACTATTTTGTCAGCTCATTCTCATTCCACACTTTTCAAACTTCATGAGTTTCTTGTATCTAATGTTTTCATGATTGTGAGCATCACAACCCTCTTTACACTATGCACTCACCATTTTGTGAGATCATTCCTATATTCCTATATAATCATCCTCTTTTTGTTATCATCAATTTTATTCTATCCCATATCCTAGGAGAACTAAATTTAACCTAAATTTCATGTTGAACTATGTGTCTATGGGATTATATAGGTATCATCTATTTTCCTAGTGCATCTGGAGTTAGCTCAACCACCCCTTCTTTATTCTTCTATTCCTCTAACTATTATAATAGTGTTATTCCATATAGCCTAGGGGAAACATTTTATGCCAAGTGTAACACTTCTATTACACATGTAAAAACATTTAGAATAGTTTTTTTCTTTTGTCTTAACTTAGGTTGTCTATTGTTCTTGCTTGAACTCATTTGTTTATTCCATTCCTTTATCTTGGATGTTTGTTTCATGCACCTCAAATTAATTTTTTTATTGCTTTATGGATTTTTATTTTGTGTGTTGTGTGTCTAAAGATAATTAGTTTACACTTGAGTCTTAATTACAACTTAGGCTTGAGTTGTTTACTTTTTGAATTTAGATTATGTTTTTATATCTCCCTTCCCCTCAGTTGCCATAGGATCATTACACTTGAGTCTTGATTACCCATATGTTATACTTGAGTTCTAAATTTATGTTCATTACTACACTTATTTTATTTCATTATATTTAGTTAGGATTTGATTATTCATATCTTACACCTAAGTGATTTGTATTTGCATTTAAACTAAGTTTTCCATGCTTGAGATACACATTGTTATTATAGTTGTCTATAACTATGATGCATAATATCACAAGCTAGAGAAAACATCAGGCCAATGCATCTATCAAACAATTTATTGGGTAATAATTATCTTTGTTTACAATTGGCATATCCCAAACATCACTTGAGCATAAAGTAATAAAATCATAAATGAATAGTAATCACTTCTAGTTATGACATGTATCTCTATGCTAGAAGGTATGCCAAATTCATGCCTATCCTTTTTTCCTAATTATTGTTATTATGTGATTATATATTCATTACATAGGATCCCTTTAGTTATCTTACATAATGAGGAAAATTATTTAGACTTTCACTGATCATATCTACCATACTAGGTCAAAGTAGAATTGTATCATGCTTACATCTGCCCTACTAGGGCATTTTCACTATGGCAATGATTATAACCACCTTTGGGTAAATCATCATTTCCACCCATCTTCTATACTAGGGAAAATCACTTTGCCACTAATTATAACTACCTTTGGTAAAATTAGCATTTCCACCCCTATTACGTATAGATCATGTCATTTTATTCATTTCTAGGGAATGTTTGATGACTCTATTTACCGCTTGATCCTTTGAGGGGAAATTTGGGCTAATCAACTGCCCTTTAGGTCATGAATGTTTCATCTTAATGGATTTTCATTATTTGAAAATATTTTACCATGCTTATTTCTTTCAATGCCTTCTTAAATAGGGGAAAACTATAGACACTTATTTTCAGCTACATTCTAAGTCTATAGTAGACTTCAAACTAATTTCTAAAAAATCATGTGAATTAAGCCTATAAGTCATTATATTTCCTAATTTAATCCATGCAAGGGATTTATCTCCCCTAAATTACATCTAGGATTCCTCATTTTGGGGTAACACACCACATGCAATGATAATTTATCTTGGATTTAACCCCAGTCAAATTAAAACCTAGAAAATTGACAAATTGGCCTTTTGATCTATTAATGCAAAACACTAAAATAAATCATAAATGCTAAAAATCCTAATCATAATTAATTAAAAATAAACTTCAATTAATTACTTAAGTAAAAATTCTAAGTTTAATTAGGGAATTACATTTTATAAAAAAATGAATTTTTAAATAAAGATGAGGTCAAAGTCAAAGGAATTAATAATTTCCTTTATGAATGCCTACAATTACAATAAAATGTGAGTCACACCTCATAAATATCTTCTTTGAGTTGTCAATCCTCATAAATATATTATATGAGTTGTCAAGCCTTCATAATTACTTTAACCCAACCAAGGTTAATCTAAACTTGACCAAGATTAAACTATATCCAACCAAGGTTAAAACTAAACCTTACCACACTTGAGTGAGAGTTATTTTTAGAACCTATAAATACATGTGTCATTGCCCCTATCTAAACAAACTCTCAAGCCAAAGTTATAATGTCAAATTAATTAAGGAAAAGCTTCACCAAGATAAGTCAAGCTAAGCCAAGCCTCAAGTGGTCTTAGAAAAGTGTTTCCCAAATGGAAATTGCATTGATGAAGGTCTTTATTTCCCACAAGAACATGAATATCCTTTATGCTAATTAATGAGCACTAGTTTTAAAAGGGAGGTAACATAGTTTTGTGTTTTATTTTCTATTTATAATTTTGTCCATTGTGTTAAGCTCACCCATGTACTTAGGCAAGAGTCATTTATTTTTTATTGTATTATTTTATTTGAATTCTCCTTTGATTTCACTAAAAATAAACTAATGAAATTTGGTTCTTCAGATTCCTAATGATATAGACTCAATTTTCACCCTGTTTAAAAGGGTGTTGTAAGACACAAATAAAGCAATGAATTTTTAAGGAATGAAAAATTTTGTTAAAAATGTTTAAATAATGATTCCTAAAATGATTTTAAGAATACCCTAGATTCCCCCTCGATCGAATGTCTAAAAAATATGTTTGATGAATGAACCCTTAAATAGAAGAAAATGGATAATAAGAAGAGTAAAATTAATCCATGGATGAGATTAATCCATGTGAAATAATGCTTCAATGGTTTGATATCCAATGATGATAGAGTAGAAAAATTATTTACCCCAAATAGGGAGGAATTGAGAAGGATGCATCCCAAGATAAGAGACACAGTTTGACTTACCCTAAATAAGGTGAAAGTTGTAGGCTTAGGAAATGATCTATCTTGAAACAATATGCACACTTTGATTTTACCCAAATAGGGAAAAAGATACAAGCTTGGAATTAGAAAAAAGATTGAATTATTAAATTTACACAAAGATGGGGAATTTATTGATTAATTAATTTTCCCTAACAAGGTAGATTTAATCATTGACTGAATGATTTTCCTCAGCAAGGAAAATTAGATCATAGATCAAATTAAGTGGTTTCCCTATAGGGTAAATTTTCATTTTTGACAAATGTATTAAGCAATTAATTTATTTACAAGTATATCTCAAAGAATAAACCTATTACATATATTAAAGATGATATGAATGATGCAAATGTAGGTGCAATGGTATAATGACTTTTTAAAGAATGAAGAAGCCAAAAAAAGATAGGCACACAAGAAGGATCAAAGGTAATGAAATAATTCATTGGAAGAACAAAATAATGGTTGAATAATAATCAGATAATGGTGGATGAGCTAAATTTAGATGCCCCATGTAAATGAATGCTACTTACATAGTCTATGTCGATTATCAGGCTAAATACAGTTCTCCCAAGAATTGATAAAGAAGAAAAATGATGATAAAGATTAAGAGGAAGCTTGATTAAAGAGGAAAATAGGAATGAATCATAAAATGGAGAGAATGTAAGAGAATAATAAATCAAAAAATGGTGATAAAATGGAATAGTTGGCTCACAAAATAGTGAGACCATAAATGAGAATAAGGGGGGAAATAGAAAATGAGAATGATAGTTGTTGGGTTGTCTTGGGATATGCCATGCAACCAAACACTACCTACATAGTATATGTGGACCTTAGTTTGATGTATTTATCTAATAAATGGGAGTGTACTGAATGGATAACACTATTGAATAAAGTGATCATTTGAGTTTGAAAGACGCCCACCTAAGATGTAAATAAACACCTATCGAATAGGGTAATAAATTTTTTTTTTAAATGATTATAATTGATAGGATTTGATATAAAAATCATGATGTGTATATGATATTTCCCACCCATGAGATATTGAATGCAAAAGTGAGAGACCCATCCACATGATATTAAAATAGTGCCATTTAGAACAAAACTAATAGGCAAATCCAATGTCTAATAGGATGACAATTTGTGCAATGGTTTTATGGATTTATATCTCTTTTTGGGGATTTTTATATTTTTAAATTTGTAATATTTTTAGAATTTTTGATTTTTTTGTATCTTTAGAATAATATATACATGAATAGTCTAGAAGTAGAGTGTATAGAGGAATATAAACAAATGTAAAAAGAACCATCTAGCAAAGGAAAAATAACCTTGGGTAGGTTCTTAAAAAATAGCTAAACTGGATGCAATGGGGCAAGCTAATAAAATGGTAAGAGAATGGAGGAATGATGGTTGAGTTGACCTCAGAAACTTCATGTGATTGAGCACTAACTACATAGTCCAGATGGACCTTAGGCCATTGCAGTTTTCCCATAATGGGAGATAATAATGAATAAAGGATGAATGGATAATGTTGGATAATAGTGTATGATAATGATGGAATGTATTAGGAGTCTCCAAGAACCATATCACATGATAACCAAATGTGTCTAGTCATCAACATTTCATGTAGATAATATTCAAAAATGTTTCCCAAATAGGTCTCAATATGGGAAGACTGATGGGCATGATAGGATGGGATTTGACTGAATAGGCTCAAATGAAAAAAATGGATAGAATTTAATGGAATGCCATTCAATGCAAATGAGGTTGCCCCCAAGTGTCAAGGCACTTATATATAATGAATTATTTATGCATGATGCTAGAAACCTAGTTTTCATCATGGTGTTCACCCAAGGCACCATAAGCATGGTTTTTATTATTGGATGAATTATTTATCTTTCTCTTTTGATTTTTGATTTATTTTTTATAATTTTTTTGATTTTTTAGCATCCAAACTTAGTGGGAGGATTATGAGATGCATAATGTTGACCCTTTCAATGTCAATCCTATACCCGCTCTGGATAGTTTCTCTACTAGGATCCTTATATTAATTTGGACTACATTGATGTTATTGTGATCTTCATTGGTTGTTAATTTTGTTTTATTCAAACCTATACACAATATTTCTATGTAATATCTTTGAAAAAGAGTATTGTCATGAAGGGTAAATAAGGATAGGCATTGGATAAGTGATTTGATTTGGTAATGTAATATAATAGTTCAATGAATAATAAGATCACATTAAAATGTATAATTATTGGTGACAAGTTAAGATTGGGATTTTCAATCATATACATTGTTTTTTATTCTAGACTCAACATGTTTTTGGTTGTGATAGGGCCTAAAACCTTTGGAAATTATCTCAATAAGGCCATAATATTTTTCTATTGTTTAGGCCTAAGAGATGTTGTAATATAAATATGTTGTAGATTATCAATTATGTTGATATTGAATTTATTAATGTCTTCATTAAGCAATGATGAACTAATTGGATCATATATTGGCACCTCAAAGAGGTTTTTACTAACAAATTATTCTTGATTTTGATTGTCCTCTAGCACCTCAAACAAGGATTCACTAAAAGATGATAACTTTGACTTTGATTATCCCCTAACACCTCCAAAAAGGTTTCACACTTTTCTTTTAACTGATTACTGCCTTGGACCCCCATAAATTTTATAACTAATATGTCACCATGGAAAAAATGCCAATAATGTGTAATTATGTCGGTCCCAATCAATGAATGTGGGAGGATGAATGTCAAATAATGGCTAGGCTAGTTAATGTTAAAGGGATGTGTAAATTTAATGGAAGGGTAAAAGGCAACATAATATTTGTAGAGAATAATATGAGAACTTGTGTTGATGTTGAAGAAAACATCCTCAAAAACTATAAAAGGATCACTGATGTATTCAATCTGATCTAAAAATAATGTGTAACCAATGTTAGAATAAGTATGTTTATTCTGACTCAATTGGATTTGGTAGAAGTTAATATATAATTTCATAACATCCACTAATATATTCTAATTATGAAGTTAATTCTGACTCAAGGGGATCTAAATATGATTTTGAGACTGATGTTGATTCTGCTTCTAATGTTAAATCTGATATTGGTTCTAAAATGGAACCCAATTATGATATTGGTTCTAAAATAGAACTTGTTCTAATGTTAATGTTGAATATAATGTTGGTTATAAAATGGAACCTATTTTTGATGTAAATGTATCCAAAAAAGGGCTTATTGAATTATGTTGTCTATAAGTACCTTGTTCACCTTTTGCTTAGAAATGAAGGCTTTAGGATGAAGGAATTTTATAAAATAGAAAATGTTTGGCAATGGATGAATAATGGGTTGTTGTTCAATAATAATATGTTCTTTAAATATGGTCTCATTGAAGATGTGTCCTTCAACAAAAAGGGGTGTTGTGTCAAAAAAAAATTAAGTATTAGAGTAAGGATCATCAATGTAAGGATGATCAAAGATGAGTGTTTTTAAAAAAAAAGGATCATCAATGTAAAGATGATCAAATATGGGTGTTTAAAAAAAAAAATCAATAATGGGTGGATTATCTTGATCTTACTTTGGAAGTGGACGAATATGATTGTTTTTAGGAAGGGGATCATGACATATCTTGATCTAATAGTTATTAGACATGAACACACTTAGGTCTAAAATAGATAATGGCCTTTAAATGGGTAATGAAATTGTTAAGAATCATTATCATTGATGTCAAGGTTGATGTAATTGAATTCAAGATGTATCTAGTGAAAATGCATGGTGAATGGTTTGTGAGACATGAGCTTGTGTGCTTGTGTGACAAGAAAGCCATGTGATAAGAGAGAATTTGAAGTCAACCTAATGTCTCTCTATTGAGATATAATTTTAAGGTAACCTAATGATTCTTATAAGGTTGTTTTCAAGGTTTAATTCAAGTAAAAACATGTTTGATTACTAGTTCTTGAGTACAATGTGTCTTGAGAAGCCTAGTCTAGACTCTGTGAGAAGTTATGCATCATGAACCTTGGTGAATTAAGTAAGCACAAGCTTGTGAAATGTTTTTTATCCTTTTTTTATCATGAAAAATAATTTTAGATACTATAAAAAAAATTTCAAGGTTAGTTATCAAATTTCAAGTACTTGAGAAGCCTAGTCTTGGCACTAGTTATAAAATGAAAACACCTTATAAGAAGGTGTGAGCATGGTGACCTAGTGTGATGGATGAATATAAGCATAAGAGGTTGTAAAAAATTTATTTATAATGCATATGAGGCATTGAATAACTTAGGATAGTTTCAATTTAAGCCTAGAAGGGTAAGACCTTAAGCCCAAGTCTATAACTAGACTAGTTCTAGACCTTGCCTGACCTAGTGAGGTGTCATGAGGTGTTGTCAAGGCATATGAAGGATGTTTGGAATTTTTCTATCATGTTATATTTTTTTTAATCATGTAATTGAGGTTGATATCACATTGAAATAGTTTTTAAGGTCATTTCAAGACTGAATGAGGTGTGAAGACTTAGGTGTAGTAAAGTAAGATGGTGAGAGCATGGCCTAATGAGGTATTAGGATCAGTTTCCATGGCATGTGTGATGTGATATCCCCGTTTAATAGGGAATATCTAAACACAAATAGCTCTAAAAAAAGATACAAATTCTACCAAAATAATTGCTATATAAATAAATAAATCACAATATAGTCTGTCAATGGCAAATCACAGATCTTACCACTTGTTCTTCTAGATGATTATACAATTGAATCTCTGTCATACAAATAGAATAATATTAACATCTAGTCTTAAAACCCTAGATTTTTGAAAATCTGGGAATGAAACTTGAATTCTGTCTCATCTCGGCCTGCTGTGTTGAACACACAGTCGTTGGCATCGGTCGATATATTGCCGACGTCGGTCTCTGTAGGTCCTTCTCTATCGATGTCGGTCTTCAGTCGGCCGATGTCGGTCACTGGGGATCTCTGTCTGCTGAGGTCGGTGCCTGAGTGGATCTATACGAACCTGTACGGACTTAGTACGGCCACCAATTAAACATAACCTATCTATTCTCAACCCCTGATAGCTGAACAACCTGGTCTCAAGAATATACGATTCTAATACAGAAAATCTATATCTGTATAACTTATTGGATCAAAAACTAAATAAATAAAATACCTGAAATACTATGATAACTTCTGTGTGAAGCTATCTCCCAAATATGTATACCTCTGTGATAACTTTTGTATGAAGCTATCTCTCAATTTGGCAATAGATCAGCTGATATTTCACAGCCTCTGAATCGCACACAATGAAGAGTTGACATTCTCCACTGCAATGGAATCCTGGAACCCTTGGCTCAGTCTTCACAGAAGAATTCTTCAAAAATCAAAATCAATAATCATATGCATACATAATCAATAATGGCCTCCATGTGAAACCCTTATACCCTCAAAAGATATGCTTGCCCTAATTAGGGTTTCTTAAATTAGCATTAGGGTTTCTAATTCAAAATTAGACCAAATAATTAATATTTGATTAAATCAATCAAATATTAATATCTCCCTCAATATACGTCAGATCCTTGAACCGATCAAAGCTGGTGAATCAGGGAGTGATTCTGCACATGACCATACCAAAATAAGGGTGCTCTACTGCATGTCAAATATCCCTAAATAATAGGAGCATCAAGCAAACATGTATAAAAGACCCCAAATGAATGCCCACTGAAACCATTCTGTAAATTGAAGTTAAGCCAATCTCCATTATGACCCTCTATCCATCCTATTAGCCTATGAAGATCGCATAATAGGCTAATCATGAAGTTTGTCAATGTCCTCTGAAAAGGGGACATGACAATCCGCCCCTCCTGAAATTGCTTGTCCCCAAGCAATCTCAGAAAAATGAACCACTCGATCCTCCTGGATCCCAAATGTAGTCATGATCTACACTGATGAAAATCAATGCAAACACCTACAATATCATTAGTAGTAGAACAAAGAGGAACCCATAATCAAATTGGCGAACACAACTCAACCAATCTCTAAAATCATAGCTGCCCTGGATGTGTTGATATTGTAGGCTGTGTAATTGGCAACTGCAAATTCCATCTACAAAAGATGGTGTTAATCCATCCCATAACTGATCCCTCTGTAATGGTGGCATAGCCAACTGTACCACACTATCAAATGTGTGAGAAGAATCAATCTGGAGACTCGACTCCACTGGTATCCCAAACTCCTCAAAATCAGGTACTCCCAAGTCCTGAATATGTGTGTGAGCCTCAACCACATGCTCCTCATAAGCAGCTATAGAAACATACTCATCACCAAAACTCAGTGTACTAACATCTAAGTACACCTCCACACTCTGAATGCAACATCAGACTCATCCTCACTGTCTAACTCCTAAGTTAAACTCACCTTAAGACAAAGCTCATCCACAATATCCTCAACTACTCCTACCTGTGAAGATAATGCAGATAAATCATTACCTGAAGATGTGTTAATATCTCCCTATACTAGATCAGCATGACTATCAAACTCATCATGCAAGTTGATGCATGTCATAGGGAAAGCACTACGATCCTTAGGCCATTAATTAAACTCTTTAACCACATACAAGCTCTAGGTGAGACATTTTTCCCTTTTGTCCAGACATACCATAAATCTTCTGCCAAAAGTTTAGAAATTTTATCCTCCTCCTCAAACAAGATTGTGAACATGATAGATTGCATTGATGCTAATACATCACTGGAATGAAAATCATCTAAAATAGTCCAAAATATTTTAAACATCCTGCGAATGTCACCAACACAACCTACTAACATCATAAGGTTTTCAAATCCATACCTTGCAAATATTTCAAGTAATCTTTCCCTCTTAGAGAAATGAGGGTCTCTAATGTCATCCAACTTTTCAAAGCTTTTTACCATGGCATGAAGTACCTCTCTCATAATCTGATCATCATTAAAATCAAAGCCAGCTATGATCCTCATGATTTCACTAATGCAAGAGAGAGCTGCAAATCTTACCACCTCATCATGATGTCTCAATAAACGGAGCTTCACCAACGAACCAAACGCTGGAGATAGCACTGTTTGCATCTCATAAGAATTTGACTGATCAACCTTGCTTAAATAAATTTCTAACTCCTCCAAAGTTTTTAGAATGTCATCTGCTTGCTGGAATGGATTATCTAGCTTCTTCTTCTTCGCATTGTGCATTATTTCTTCCAAATCTTTGACATCTGTTAAAGCCATACTAATACCCAAACTACCCAACAGGATGGCAAGACATTGGCTCTGATACCACTGTAATGTCCCTTACTTAGGGGCTCCTTGTGTCTCTACATAACTCTGATATATAGCAATAAAAAGCTCTGATACCACTATGATATCCCCATTTAATAGGGAATATCTAAACACAAATAGCTCTGAACAAAGATACAAATTCTACCAAAATTATTGCTATATAAATAAATAAATCACAATATAGTCTGTCAATGGCAAATCATAGATCTTATCACTTGTTCTTCTAGATGATTATACAATTGAATCTCTATCATACAAATAGAATAATATTAACATCCAGTCTTAAAACCCTGGGATTTTGCAAATCTGGGAATGAAACCTGAATTCTGTCTCATCTCGGCCTACTGTGTCGAACACACAGTCACCGGCGTTAGTCGATATATTGCCAACGTCGGTCTCTGTAGGTCCTTCTCTGCCGACGTCGGTCTTCAGTCGGCCAATGTCAGTCACTGGGGATCTCTGTCTGTCGAGGTCAGTGCCTGAGCGGATCTGTATTGACCTGTACGGACTTAGTATGGCCGCCAATTAAACACAACATGTCTGTTCTCAACCCTTGATAGCTGAACAACCTAGTCTCAAGAATATATGATTCTAATACAGAAAATCTATATCTGTATAACTTATTAGATCAAAAACTAAATAAAGAAAATACCTGAAATACTATGATAACTTCTGTGTGAAGCTATCTCTCAATTTGGCAATAGATCAGTTGATATTTCACAGCCTCTGAATCGCACACAATGAAGAGTTGACGTTCTCCACTACAATGGAATCCTGGAACCCTTGGCTCAGTCTTCACAGAAGAATTCTTTAGAAATCAAAATCAATAATCATATGCATACATAATCAATAATGGCCTCCATGTGAAACCCTTATACCCTCAAAAGATATGCTTGCCCTAATTAGGGTTTCTTAAATTAGCATTAGGGTTTCTAATTCAAAATTAGACCAAATAATTAATATTTGATTAAATCAATCAAATATTAATATCTCCCTCAATATACGTCGGATCCTCGAACCGATTGAAGCTGGTGAATCAGGGAGTGATTCTGCACATGACCATACCAAAATAAGGGTGCTCCGTTGCATGTCAAATATCCCTAAATAATAGGAGCATCAAGCAAACATGTTTGAAAGACCCCGAATGAATGCCCACTAAAACCATTCTGCAAATTGAAGTTAAGCCAATCTCCATTATGACCCTCTATCCATCCTATTAGCCTATGAAGGTCGCATAATAGGCTAATCATGAAGTCTATCAATGTCCTCTAAAAAGGGGACATGACATGTGAATAGGTGAGAATTTTAAAAGGTAATTCAAGTTTTATAAGCATATTTATGAACTTTTAGGTCATGGTTTTCAATAAAAGGCATGAAAAGTGGTTTTGAGGTCTCTCATGTGCATAGAATGAAGGGTTCTCAATTTGAGAAGGACTTTCAGGTGTTCATTGGCACATGTAACCTATACATGGGAACCTAACCTATTAAATATATATGGGTAAGGATCCCATATAATATTTATAAGAATTATTTTTGGAAATGAGGGGCAGTCCTTTATGAATAATCATAGACACCAGAAATAGTGTTAACCTTTTCTAAAACCCTAACAATGACCTGATGTGAAATATATTGATCAAAATTACTCATAATGGATTGTTATGGTGGTGTAAACCCACATTTTTTACACCTTAATTTACCTTCTACTTAGGACCAAGATATTCATTAAGTCACCAATGTTATTAATTGTGACTATCTTCTATATAAGAATCCTCCTATAGACTACAAAACCCATTTTTTAATCAAATAGTCCTCTTTTCATGATCTAATATATTTTATGTATCCCATATATTTAAATACACCTTAACATACATGTAAATATCCATCCTTCCTTGAATTAAAACTCAAAACTCCCAGATTACCTGTTTGTTTGTAGACCTTCCTTGTAGCCCTTTTTCTCTATATTTAGGCCATAACATTCCATATATTAGAAAAAAACTTAATTTAAAAACATTTTAGAGTACCCATTAATCTCTTATATAGTATACCTAAGATTTAGCTAGTCTTTATTTGTATATAATTGTACTTCCTTCTTTAAGCCATGTTCACATTAGCCCTCCTTTCATGTAAACCTCCTTATCCTGAGCAAAGTATGGACTTTATGATCAAAAAAATCACATTTTTAGATACCCATTACCTCCTTATATTTTAATAAAACCTTTTTTGGTGCACTTACTTGGAAAAAAAACCACTTTTTTCATTTGGGCCTATTCTTTTAGCTTGCATACACCTAGAACCTATCTTAGGTTGTCCTTTTCTATAATTTTCCATACTATAACAACATTAGACATTTTAGAACAGTTATAAAATTTATTTTATGCATTTATTATGAATTTTCAATCATTTTTAATCGTTGGAACTCTTAATATATCAAATCCCTTGTTTCTAGGTCTTAAGGTGATTGTATAGGGCAACAAATAATTAAAAAAATCATATCTTGAGAAAATATGGGTTTCATGACCTCATTAAAAATCCAAAATTTATATATTTAAGCCATATAATTTTTAAAGTTTGAAACCAAATATTGATCATGTATGGAATCATCCCAATTCATAAATTTGTAAGGATTTTGGCGTTTAGTATAATTTGACTGTATTTTGACCATAAAAATCTTTATACTAACTTTTTCAAAGATATCTAATTCTTTTTATATACCCATTATCAATTTTTATAACATATATCAAAATAAAATGAGGTTTTTTTGTATCATACTCCTCAAACTTGACCCTGTTTAGTTTTCTTAAGGCCTAATTTGCCCTCTTACAAGCCTATTTCACTATCACCAATACATTTCCCCTCCAAACAAGATTCAAATCACCATTTGACATTGTATTTATACATATTAGTTTTTTTAAATCAATCCACACCATATTTTATACACAAGAATCCTCTTTACAATAAAATATAGATGGTTTTTACTCTCTTAAACTCTTAAAAAAGCACACATACAGGGTTATTTACTGTTTAGGTCGGAATTCCACCAATGAACTCATTTATTCCATAACATAAACATATGAAACAAAATATTCATTTTTTCATAGATAAAATAAGAGACTTAAAATTCAATACAAGATCCAATCTCAATTTTCCATGGCTTTCAAAGCCTTGTTTGTTCCTTCCCACATTCTTGACTTTACATCAAATTTGCTCCTTCTCTTTAACTTTAACATCTCTTGATTGAGGTCCTCACTCACTATTTCTCCTCTCTTTTATTCATTCTATTCTCTTCATTATTAAATTTTTGAATGACCTCTCTTACATTCTCTCTTTTAATGAGCTCTCTTCATGTATGAACTCTCTTTTCTTACATGAGTTGTCTCCCCCTTTGAATGATTACCCAATACTCTTAGTGAAGAGTCTTTCCTCCTTTCTATGCCCAACTTGGGATCAAGGCCAATAATTAATATTCTCTAAAACTAATATTTATTTTGAGAATATAATATCAACCAATATAATATGGTTGAAATATTTCAACCATTTTCCCTTCTTTTACTCAACAAATTTCCAACGTAGGATTCCTCTCAACTAACTTTCAATTTTTCACCTCTCACTTTTGCATTTAATTTTTTTTACATTTTTATTTACATTTAATCCTCTTAAAACAACCTTTGGAGGGAAATACAAGGATTTGAAATCAAATTCAAACATAACTAGAGTTTGCATGCCTATTGAAGGCTAATCTCTTCCTGACCATAGCTAACATGAAGATGAATGTAGATGCTCATGTATCATACTCTCCCTCTAGAAAGAATTTGAACCTTAGTTCAAATGAATTTTCTCCTTCATGACTTAATATTAAATGTATGACTGGGTCCCAAGGTCTTTTTTCCAATTCCAATGTTTGTCTTTGTTTGGAATAGTCTTTGCCTTTCATCTTGCTTTTTTTTCTCTTTTGGTATGTTATTCTCCTCATCTCCTTCTCAGTTGTAACCTCCCACATGCATTTTTCTTCATCTTCATACAATTATTCAAGATCTTATTGATATTCTTGTTTCAAGAGTCTATCCATTGAAATATGGACTTCATCCATCTTCATCTCTTCAATACCTACATACAAAACATCAAAAACCACCTTATAATCATAATCTTGAGGCCACAAAGCCTCTTGGATACCTCCATTCTCTTATTTCTTGATCAAAAATATCCTTTCCTTTTGGGTTTTCTCTTTTATTGATTCATTCTCACCAATGGTATCCTCATCATGACTTATGTTTTTACACAACTCTCTTAGAGAACTAAAGAATTCCTCTAACATTCTCAACTCCTCCTTTAGTGAGATCTCATATATCTCACCATTCTCTTCATCAAACTTGGGTTCATCCTTTTCAATGATTTCTTATCTTTTACTCTTCATCTCATCCTTCCTTGGCTTGTCTTCATGAAAAACAACTTCTTCATTAGTATACTTATCAAATTTATATTAACATCATTACCTTATGTTTCATTACTCTCTTCAACTTCTTCTTGAATCCACCTTGTTTGTCCTTTGCCTTCAATGAGGCATTTCTTGGCTGTATGCCCATATATTTCCTCATCATTCAACCATTTTGAACTCTCTCCTTTCTACATGTTAGTCCTCATAGCCACTTTCCATTCATCATTTTCCATAAAGACATCATCAATTTATTCAAACACATCATCATTCAATTTATTGCAAACAATTTTCTTACCTTTCATCTCCTTGGTATGCCTTTCAAACTTATTATCTTCATGGAATGTCTCTTCCATGCTCACCATCTCATCTTCATTCTCTTGGCTACTTGTATCAGCTTCCATCCTCCTCCATTGACTTCTTAGTTTTGTTACCTTAACCCTCACATCTTCACTCTTTACTTTATTAGGTACCCATACTTGTTTATTTTTCTTATCATAAGGATTCTCAAGCCATCTAGGCATCTTATATCCATGTTCGTGTTCCAACACTTCTTGTTGCTTTGGAGTTTGCTTCTTCCACCATTTAGGCATTACATATTCATGATTAATTATTTCTTTTGAGATTTCCATATTTCTCTTTTATTCTCTAACATGTATATCAGTAGCTCTATGCTATGAAAATAATAAAAAACAACTTTTGAATTCACCTTTACCTCCTTAATGGGATGTTTCATGGGTTCTTAATTGCTTGTACCTGCCTCTTCCTTTATGCTTGGTTGTTCTCTTACCTCTTCTTGGCTTTCAATGACATCATGGAAGTCATCCTCATCTTCCATCTCTTCTCTTTATTATATTGGTTCCTCAAAACCTTCTTCATGCATTAACCAATGAATCTCTCCTTTATCAACAACAACAAACTTCTCTCTCTTGCACATTCACTTGTGCACTTGGTGTCTCCTCTTCCACCAATCTCCTCACTCTTCAAGGCCTTTATTTTGACCTTCACAAGGCTGATCATACATGAAATTACCCATGTAGAGAGAAAATTAGATATAAAAATAAGAGACCACAATGTCCCTATGAGTGTTCTCTTCACTAACACTCTCATCTTCTCAAGTGCTCCTCATGGCACTTCATCTTCTCTTTTTTCTTTTCTCTTATTATCTATAATGAGAAACTTCTTCACAATATCTTCATCCTCTTTGTGCTCACTTGGAAACCTCTTTATCTTATTCAAGCCTCCATGTACTTCACTTTTCTTGTAAATATTCTTTTTCCTTCTTCTCCTCTTCATTAGGAGATCTATTGGCCACTTCAACCTCTTCCTCATTGGCCATACCCATGCTTGCCTATCCATCTGCATCCAAAAATCATATCTATCTAAAAACTTAGTTAAATATCTTTTCAAACTATATATTTATAAATTTCACTACTATTCATACCTCTCTTCTTTTGTATGCTTGCTTTCTCTTTAGTACCTTCGTGTACTCTGTTGCTCTACAATATCCTCAACAATACTTCCATCTCTGAGATCTTCACCCAAGTATTTTCCACCTTGGTATCTTAATACCTTTATGTCCTCACCTAGGTATTTTTAACCCTAGTATTTTGTTACACTTGTCTCACCCAAGCTCTTCTCTTTGTCTGGTCTTTTGACAATCTCTTGGATTCTAATTTCTTGATCCTTCTTCCAAATCCTGCAGCAACTCATTAACAATTATATCATCAAAAATTTATAAAATTCTAAGAGATTCAAGATATGATACCAAAATTTTTATAAACCCACCTTTTTTACACCTTAATTTACCTTCTAATCAGGGCCAAGTTATTCATGGAGTCACCAATGTTATTATTGGTGACTATCTTTTATATAGGAATCCTCCTATAGACTACAAAACCCATTTTTTAATCAAATAGTCCTCTTTTCATGATCTAATATCTTGGATGTATCCCATAAATTTTAATACACATTAAAATACCTATAAATATCCATAATTTCTTTAATGAAAACTCAAAACTCTTAGATTACCTGTTTGCTTGTAGACCTTCCTTGTAGCCCTTTTTCTCTATATTTAAGCCATAATTTTCCATATATCATCCCAAAACTGAATTTAAAAACATTATATATTACCCATTAATTTATTATATAAAATACCTAAGATTAAGTGAGTCTTCCTTTGTATGTAATTTCACTTCTTTCTTTAAGCCCTGTTCACATTATCCCTCCTTTCATGCAAACCTCCTTGTCCTAAGAAAATTACAAAGGTTATGATTAAAAAAATCACATTTTTGGATACCCATTACCTCCTTATAGGTTAATAAAACCTTTTTTTTGTGCACTTATTTGGACAAAAATCACTTTTCTCATTTGGGCCTATTCTCTTAGCTTGTATACACCTAGAACCTACCTTAGGTTGTCCTTTTCTACACTTTTCCATATTGTAACAACATGAGACCTTTTTTAAAAATTATAAAATTTATATTACACATTTATTATGAATTTTCAATCATTTTTAATGTTTATAACTCTTAATGCATCAAAACCCTTGATTCTAGGTCTTAAGGTGACTGTATAGGGCAACAAACAATAAAAAAATCATATATTGAGAAAATATGGGTTTCATGACCTCATTACAAATCCAAAATTTCTATTTTTAAGTACTATAATGTTTACCTTTTGACACCAAAGGTTGATCATGTATGGAATCATCCCAGTTCATAAATTTGTAAGCAAGGATTTTGGCGTTTAGCAGAATTTGACTGTATTTTGACCATAAAAACTTTTTAAAATATGTCTCATTATTTTTAGATACCCATTATCAATTTTTATAACATATATCAAAATAAAATGAGGCTTTTTTGTATCATACTCCTCAAACTTGACCCTGTTCAATTTTCTTAAGGCCCAATTTGCCCTCTTACAAACCTATTTCACTATCACCAATACATTTATCCTCAAAAAAAGATTAAAATAACCATTGGAGGTTATATTTTAATTTATTAGGTTTTTTAAATTAATGCACACCATATTTTATACACAATAATCCTCTTTACAATAAAATATAGATGTGTGTTACTCTCTTAAACTCTTAAAAAGGCACACACGTAGGCATGTTTACTATCTAGGCCAGAATTCCACCAATTAACTCATTTATTCCATAAAATAAACATATTAAACAAAATAATCATTCTTTATTAGATCAAATAATATAATTACAATTCAATACAAGATCCAATCTCAATGTTCTATTATTTTCAAAGCCTTGTTTGCTCCTTCCCACATTCTTGACTTTACATCAAATATGCTCCTTCTCTTTAACTTTAAAATCTCTTGAGTGAGGTCCTCCCTCAATATTTATCCTATATTTTACTCATTATATTATCTTCATTCTTACATTCTTGAGTGAGCTCTCTTACATTATCTCTTTGAATGAGCTCTCTTCATGTATGAACTCTCTTTTCTTACATGAGCTCTCTCCCCCTTTGCATGATTACACAATACTCTTAATGAAGATTCTTTCCTCCTTTCTACACCCAAATTGGTGTCAAGTCCAATAATTAATATTATCTAAAACTAATATCTATGTTGAGAATATAATATCAACCAATATCTTATGGTTGAAATATTTCAACCATTTTCCCTTCTTTTACTCAACAAATTTCCAACGTAGGATTCCTCTCAACTAAATTTCACTTTTTCACCTTTCACTTTTTAATTTAATTTTTTTTACATTTATATTTACATTTAATCCTCTTAAAAAAACCCTTGGAGGGAAATACAAGGATTTTATTTCAAATTCAAACATAACTATAGTTTGCATGCCTATTGAAGGCTAATCTCCTCCTGACCATATCTAACATGAAGATGAATGTAGATGATCCTACATCATATGTATATACAAGTTATTTAAGTTATATTAAACTCTCTTAGGCACCTCCAAGTATGATTTATTCTTTAGGTGAGTGAGTGGACCCTATAGGAAAGGCCTTGTTTCTTAGAAAATTATTATAACAGCCAGAGTTGACCAAGTTAAATTTGCTAAATGGATGGAAGAAAAATTTTGATTCTTTATTTTATGTCATAATGCATGCAGATTATATTATGAGATCACATGACATTCTTATATATAAATATAACATGTTCAAAATACAATATTTATCTTGTAGACCAATCACATAACCTTATATCTCACTGTCTCATCTGAACGAGACAGGTCAACTTATGAGTAATATTTTCATCATATCCACTAACCTCAAAAACTTATAACCAACATGAAAAATTATTAAAATTATTTAAAAATGTATTTATGCACTTGGATTCATACCTAATCCATGATAAGACATTCCTAATCACCTTCTCACTTCTACCTAGGTTTCTCACTATTTTCATTATGAGTATATATAAATGGTCATACATGTGTTGAAGGTCAAAGTCACCATAACTAGTCTTCAAGACAATTTGGCAGTTTTAGGTAGGCAAGTTATAGAGATGAGTTTGAGAAATGCCATGAGTTAATGCATATAATACATATGATTTTTTATATTTGTAATTTTATTTCATATCCATGTTTTTAAAAATCTTTTAATTTAGTGTAATAGGTTCAAACATTGAATCCAAAATGGCTTGTCTAGTTGAGTGAGGTCTTAGAGAGAGGTCAACAGATTGGTCTGCAAGACCAATAATTGACATTAGATATTATGATATGTTTTTGTATTTTTTTATATATATATTTTTAGGATCATATTCATGCATTTAATTCCTTTATTTTATTCCTTCAGGTGTCATAAGTTCAAGTTTCTATGACTATGTTTTGAGGCTAGTTGATAGTTTTGTGTAAGCTATTTACAGAGAAGGGTTTGGGTCTTTTTTCCCTAAGTTTTTAAGTCTAAATCATATGGTGATGAACATAAGATCATTTAAATTTTTTATATATGATTTTTTTACCATGGTTGTTTTTAAAAATTATTTTTATGCTTAAATTATTCAAGACAAACTTTTGGGTATGCACAGGCCTAATTATGAATAATGCTAATGGCATGCTTCAAGTGTAGATGGAGATAAAACATGTCTTGTAGCCTAGATGAACCTATAAATGGTTTATTTTAGTGGAATATTATATTTTTATACCATGTGAGGTGTTTAAATTTATTGCAAGTAAGATAAATTACAACATGTCATAAATAGACCTAATGGGATTAGGTCTCTATGAGACCTAAAGATGAGATAAGGCCAAATTGAGGAATTTCAGACCTAAAAGGACTCAAATAAAATTTTATTAATTTGTATTATATTTAATAATATCTATTCCATGTCTAAACTAAGAGGTTAAGGGTGTTTAGCTGACCAAGAAGGATGTAAACAAGAGACTTGTATAAATAGAAGGCAATTTTAGGCCTATCTATGTGTGAAAAGGATAAGCGAACAAGATATTATATTGAAAAGAAAAAATATTTATTATATACCATCATAAGAGGATATAGTATTTGTGATGAATATTTTATATAGGTTTTAAAAATGAAGATCAAGGTCATATGACCTAATCAGTCTTGAAGTGGCCTATTTGAGCAAAGAGACTTGGATGACAGTTTGAGAAGGCTAAGAGTGTGAAGAGTTAAAGGGGTGTCCATCATAATTTGGTTAATAAATAAAGTTTCTTGAATGTGATAAAATAAATTAGGTGGTTGAGTTAGTGTTGAGTCATGTAAGGGGTTAGTGCCTCTTTTCAAGTTGGTGTTCCATGTGAAGTTGGTGCTTAACTAAATTTGGTGTTTGTATTATAGGAATGTAGTTCATTTGTAAATATTAGTGGGTTTTATTTTCCTTATGGGTTTCCCACATACATTATGTGTTATTTTGCTTCATGATTATGTGAATAGTTTTTTATGCTTGCTATATCTATATGCTTTTTTGAATGGTTTGTGATTGTTTATGTGGAATTGATAAGTAAGTTTTTGAAGAATTATTCATCCCCCCTCTCAATAATTTTTCTTCCAAAATTTGTTAATAGATCTTAGTCCTTTGAATTAGGTTTAAAATCCTAAAGTATATCCTAGAAGGAAGAATGGATAGCCAATAATCTCAAGATGGTTTATCTACCATTAAGGCTCCATTATTTGATTGATCTAATTAAATCTTTTGTAACATCAAGATGAAGATATATTTGATCTCTCAAGGTCATGATATTTGGCAATCAGTTGTGGATTTATATAGTTCTCCTCCTATTCCACCAATTGATGTAGTAGGTAAGAAATCTAGTGAAAACAACTCCAAGGCAATGAATGTCATTCTGTGTGTCCTATCATAGGTAGAACTTGTGAAGGTGATGCATTATTTATCATCTAAATATATAGGGGACAAATTGAATACCATTTATGAATGAGACACCAAGGTAAGGATGGCCAAGTTGAAGACCCATCAGAGATAGTTTGAAATTCTAAAGATGAATGAAGATGAAATAATTACATCTTATCTATTTAAGATTTATGAAGTTGTCAATGTCATTATAAGATTTGGAGAATAAGTGAAAGAGTTTGAAGTTTTTCAAAAGGTATTGAAATAACTAATGCCTAAGTTTGATTTTAAGGAGTCTATAGTAAAAGAGATGCAAGATTTGGACAAGCTAGAGATGGATGGGATTCATGGCATCTTGAATACCTATGAGATGAGAAAAAATGAAGGAAGACCTCCCAAGAAGGAATCAAATTTCAAAGTTGAGAAGAATTCAAAATCCAATAAGGTCAAGGATGAATAATGTTTAGATGTTTATGATGATCAATTGATATCCATATTTGCAAAGAAATTGAGGTTTGGATTAGGTAAGTATAAGGTAAGTTTCCCTTTCAAATGTTTCAACTATGGTAATATTGGTCACTTCACATCTAAGTTCCCTAATAAGAATATATTGAGCATGATGAATAACATGATGAACATCATGGAGATGATAGTAAGTTATATAAGCCTTATAATAATAAGGAGTTCAGGAAGTATGAAGGTAAGAAAGGATCTTTCAAAAACAAAATAAGTTTCTACACCAAAGAAGATAACTCATCTAATGTAAGTGACACAAGCACATCTGATAGTGATTATGACAATAATTAAAATTAACATGAACATGACAATAATGAAACCTTATTCATGGTCATAGAATTAAATAATGAGGGTTGCTAAAATGGGAAAGTCCTTATCATTGATATAGAATCAGATGAAGAAGAAGCTAAAGTAAACCTTGAGGTAGAATTGGTAAGTGCCCTATAGGAGTTGATATTCCAAAGAAGAAAGAATCAAAAAATAATATATTTAGTTAAGAAATATGAGGATAATATTATCTTGTTTAAGGAGAGACTAAGTAACCCTTCCAAGGAGTATGATGAGATCATCAATCAAATTGAGGCACAGATGGAGATAGTCAATGCAAGCCTAAAATTTAAAGATGAAGAATGCACTAGGTATAAAACTAAAGTGGAATCCTTGAAAGTTGAGGTAGATCAAGCATATAACAAGGTGAAGAGCTTTGTGAAGTTTGAAAAGAGCAGTGAGTCTCTAGATGACATCTTGAGTAGTCAAAAGTATTCACATGATAAGATAGGTCTTGGTTTCAAAGAACACCAAAAGGTGGTAGCTCAAGTCAAGGAGAAGGCTATTGAAGAAAATAAGGTCAACATGAAAATACATATCAAACATCTTAATGCTATGAGGTATGCTAGTTAATTCAATGGTTATTGTTTTGAATGTAGTCAATTTGGTCATAGAGTAAGAGAGCATAGAAGACCCTCCAAAAATGAGTACTCGTGGGACTATGGAAGGAATCATAGTTCACATCAATCAAGAGGTATGTATGAGGAAAATTTTTATAGATGTCATAATGTAGGACACATTTCAATATTATTTCCTAATAAATTTATAATGTCATCAAGTCAGCATAGGAGGTTTAAATCCCCTAGAGTGTAAGAAATAAGGAAAATGAATGTTTGAAAATTAAAGATAGTAAATATGAGTCATGATCAGTTTATAAGATCAAGAAGTATGTTTTTTTTATAGAGAATACTTCAGATGTGAAATCAAGTCTAGAATGTTTATTTTCATCTCACATTGATAATCAAGTGGTTGATGAATAGGTTAAATCTATAGTATCAATCAAGCCTAAAATGATATTGAAGGACATTTAGTCTTATGAGAGCATGGAGATCTAGGAATCTATTGAAATTTTGTTGTTTTAGTACTATATGGAAATAGTTGAATCCATTAGACTTCATGGAGACACTATTAAGTTAGTATAATCATGATGTATGCTTGGGTTGAAGGGGAGCTATTTAGGTTGTTGACTGAGCTTGATCTGTGTTTAGAAGTGGTCTTGATCTCTAAGTTCATTTGAAGGAGGTATATATGAATCATGATTCTATAATGTTTCATAATCTATGTGTTGAGATCATATTTCAATAAGGTTTGGTTTTAGATGGAAGTTTTTGGAAGACATTTTGTCATTAATATCAAAGGGGGAAAAAGTTCAAGAAGGAAGATTGACTAGATTGGGGGAGATGGGAGATCAGATTGAAGGATATTTTTCCATCAATGACAAAGGGGGATTTTTTTTATAAGTATGGTCATTTATGTCAAGGTTTATGTCATTTTATGTCATTTATGTCAAGATGCATCTCATGAAGATGCATGGTCTATGTTTTATGAAAGATGAGCTTGTGTGCTTGTGTGATAAGAAAGCCATATGATAAAAGAGAATTTGAAGGAAACATAATGTCTATATATTGAGAGATAATTTTAATTTAACCTAATTATTATTATAAGTTTTATTTCAAGGTTAAATTCAAGTAAAAACATGTTTGAGTACTAGTTATTGAGTATAAGGTGTCTTGAGAATCCTAGTCTAGACTATGTGAGAAGTTATGCATAATGAAGCTTGGTGAAGTAAGTAATAAAAAAATTATAATATGTTTTATGGAACTATTTGATCATGAAAAATAATATTATATACATTCAAGTGTTTCAAGGTCAATTATCAAGTTTCAAGTACTTGAGAAGCCTAGTCTTGGTATTAGTCATATCATGAAGAGACCTTTTAAGAAGGTAAGAGCATGGTGGCTTGGTGAATGGATGCACATAATCATAAGAGGTTGTATAATTTTTATTTAGCATGCATATTAGGTATTGGGTAGCTTAGTTTATTTTTAAATTAATCCTACATGGCTAAGACCTTAAGCCCAAGTCTATAACTAGACTAGTTCTAGACCCTACCTGACCTAATGAGGTGTTATGAGGTATTGTCAAGGCATATGAAGGATGTTATACATTGTTTTATAATGTGATATGTTTTTTGAGCATGTAATTTATGTGGAGAGCACATGTAAATAGCTTTGAATTTCATTTCAAGACCTAATGATGTGTGAAGACTCAGGTGTAGTAAAGCAAGATGGTGAGAACATGGCCTAGTAAGATACTAGGATTAGTTTTTAAGGCATGTGTGAATAGTTGAGCATTTAAAATTATAATTTAATTTTTTTTAAGTATATTTATGAATTTTTAGATCATGTTTTGTAATAAAAGGCATGAAAAGTGGTTTTAAGTCTCTCATGTGCACATAATGAAGGGTTCTCAATTTGAGAAGGACTTTCAGATGTTCATTGGAAGGTTTAGCCTCTACATGGAAAATTGAGATGTTTAATAGATATTTTTAAGGGTCCTAGATAATATTTCTAGACATTAAATTTATAGATTATGGTTATCCTTTTATGAACAATTGTTAACACCAAAAATAGTGTTAACCCTCTCAAAAACCCTAACAATGACCTGATGTGAAAGACATTGATTAAAAGTGATAAAAATGTATTAGTATGGATAGATAAGTTATTTTATGTTGTATTAAACTCTCTCAATAACTTCTAGGTGTGATTGAGTCTTTAGGTAAATAAGTGGACCCTACAGGAAAGGCCTTGTTTCATGGAAATTTATTATAGCAGTCAGAGTTAACCAAGTCAAAGTTTATAAATGGATAGAGGACAAAGTTTCAAACTTTTAGTTTTTATCCATGGTTTTTTTTTATTATTTTATATCCATAATGTATGCTAAACTGATCATCCAAGATAACCTATTGCTAAGAGACCTAATGGTGCAAATAGTGAGAAACCTAAGTAGAAGTGAGAAGGTGATTAGGGATGTGTTATAATGGAATAAGGATGAATCCAAGTGAATGGATAAATTTTTAAATACTTTTAATACTAGTTAATTTTAGATATAAGTTTTTGAGGTTAGTGGATATGATGAAAATATTTCTCATAAGTTGACCTATCTAGTTCAAATGAGATAATGAGATACAAGGTTGTGATATTGGTCTACAAGAATAATGTTAACATTTAAAAATGTTATATTTATATATAATAATGGTCTAATGATATCATAATATCATAAAAATTCATTAGGAATATTTATAAATGGTAATATAGGTGTTAAATTTTAAAGTCACCATGACTAGTCTTCAAGGCAATCTAACAGTTTTAGGTAAGCAAGTTGTAGAGATGAGTTTGAGACTTTATGCCATGATTTAATGTATAAAATACACATGATTTTTTTTTTTAAATTTTATGTCCTATCCATATTTTTTATAATCTTTGAATTCATTGTAATAGGTTGAAACATTGAATCCAAAATGGCTTGGCTAGCTGAGTGAGGTTTAAGAGAGAGAAGGTCAACAAATTGGTCTGTAAGACTAATAATTGACATTATAACTTATGATATTTTTATTGAGGTTGTTATAATTATTTTTTAGGATCATATTCATTTATTTAATTCCTTTATTTTATTCTTTCATGTGTTGTAATTACAAGTTTCTATCACTATGTTTTGAGGCTAGTTGGCAGTTCTGAGTAAGCTATTTTTAGAGAAGGGTTTGAGTATTTTTGACCTGAATTGTTAATTATAAAGAATAAATTGATGACCCTAAGTTCATTTAAATTTTTTATATATTATTTTTTCCCATTTTTTTTTTCAAAATTGTGTTCATGCTTTAGTTGTTCAAGACAAACTTTCTAGGTATGTACATGCCTAATTGTGAATAATGCTAATGGCATGCTTAAAGTGGTGGATGGAGATAAAAAGTGTTAGGGAGACTATATGAGACTATAATGGGTATATTTTAGTGTAATATTATATTTAAATACCATTTTAGGTGTTTAAATGTGTTCCAAGGAATGCAAAGTGTAATGTGTCATAAATAGACCTAATGAAATTAGGTCTTCATGAGACCTAAGGATGAGATAAGGCCTATATGATGTATTTCAAACCTAAAGGGACTAAAATAAAAGTTTATTAATGTGTATAATATGTCCCAATATATATTCCATGGCATAAATAATATTCTAAGGGTGTTTGGCCAAACAATAAGGATATGAACAAGAGACTCGTATAAATACAAGGCAATTTTAGGCCTATTTGTGTGTGAAGAGGATAAACAAACAAGATAAAATATTTTAGAGTATAAGTATGTATTATAAACCATAATAATATAATATAGTATCTATGTATGAGGATAAAGGTTATATGACCTAATTATTCTTGAAGTGACCTATTTGAGCAAAGAGACCTAGAAGGCTAAGAGTGTGAAGAGATGAAGGGGTGGTCATCATCAGTTGGTTGAGAAAAAAAGTGTATTTAATTTTATCAAATAAATCATGTGT
This sequence comes from Torreya grandis, assembly GCA_037957365.1. Taxonomy (NCBI): domain Eukaryota; kingdom Viridiplantae; phylum Streptophyta; class Pinopsida; order Cupressales; family Taxaceae; genus Torreya; species Torreya grandis. Next base: position 3,690,187 of record JARHVA010000129.1, on the reverse strand, counting down.
TTTATTTGGTTTTGATTCATCTAGGGTTTTGGTTCTTTCTTGAAATTTGGTGCTTGATAAATCTTAGTCAAGTGGGTACTTGTTTAGTTAGGGTTGGTTCTCCATGTGAAGTTGATGCTTCACTAAATTTGGTGTTTGTCTTATTTGACTATATTAAATTTGTATATATCAGTGGGTTTTCTTACCCTTGAGGTTTTTCCACATATGTGGTGTGTTATTTTTCTTCATGCTTATGTGGATAGTTATTTATGATTGCTTGATCTATATGCTTGTTTGAATGGTTCATGATTGTTTGTGTGGAATTAATAAGTAAGTTTTTGAATGCTAATTCCCTGCCCCCCTGCCCCCTTTAATTCATTTTATTTCCAACATTTGGTATTATAACCTAGTCCTTTGAATTATTTCTAAAAATCTAAAGGAGATCTTAGAATCAAGGATGACTACCCAACAAGCTCAAGGTGGTTTCTCCACCATTGATGTTCTATTATTTAATGGATCTAATTATGAATTTTGGAACATCAGAATGAATATATATTTTATGTCTCAATTTCATGATATTTTTAAGTCAGTTGTGGATGGCTATAGTGTTCCTTCTATTCCACTAATTGATGTAGGAGGTAAGAAGGCTAGTGAAAATAACTCCAAGATAATGAATTCCATTCTTTGTGGCTTGTTAGAGGTAGAAATTGTGAAGGTGATGCATTGTGTATCATCCAAAAAGACATGGGAAAATTTTAAGACCATATATGAAGGAGACACCAAGGTGAAGATGGCCAAATTACAGATCCATCAAATATAGTTTGAAAGTCTAAAGATGAATGAAGATGAAATAATTGCATCTTAACTATTGAATGTTGATGAATTTATCAATGTCATTAAAGGATCTATAGAAGAAGTGAAAGATATTATAGTTGTTAAAAAGGTATTGAAATAAATAAATCCTATGTTTGATTTTAAGGTGTCTATAGTAGAAGAGATGAAAGATTTAGACAAGCTAGAGATGTATGGACTTCATGTCATCTTGACTACCATGAGATGAGAATAAATGAATGAAGACCTCCCAAGAAGGAAGTATCTTTCAAAGTTGAGAATTAAAAATCCAATAAGGTCAAGGATGAGAAATGTTTAGATGTTGATGATGATTAATTGATAGCCATGTTTGTAAAGAATTTGAGGTTTGGATCAGGTAAGTACAAGGGTAAGTTTCCCTTCAAATGTTTCAACTAAGGTAAGATTGGTCACTTTACATCTAAGTGACCTAACAAGAATAAATTTGAGAATGATGAAGAACATGATGAACATCATAAAGATGATAGGAAGGTCTATCAACTTTACAAGAACAATAAATAATTTAGGAAGTATGAAGGTAAGAAAGGATCTTTCAAAAACAAAAGAAGTCTCTACACCAAAGAAGATAATTCATTTTATGTAAGTGACACAAGCACATCTAATAGTGATGATGACAATAATGAACAAGAATATAAACATGATAATAATTAAACCTTATTCATGGCCATATAATCAGATAAAGAGGCTTTCTCAAATTGGAAAGGCCTTATGGTTGATATAGAATCAAATGAATAAGAAGTTAAATTGAACCTTGAGGCAAAATTGGTAAGTGCCCTAGAGGAGTTGAAGTTCCAAAGAAAAAATGATCACAAAATAAGATCTTTAGTTAATAAAATTAAGTAGATTAGCTTTTTTGAGGAGAGAGTAAGTAACTCTTTCAAGGAGTATGATGATATCATCAATCAAATTGAGGCACATATGGAGATAGTCAATGCAAGTATAAAATAATACACCAGGTATGAAACTAAAGTATAATCCTTGAAATCTAAGTTGGATCAAGCATTTAGTAAGGTGAAGAGCTTTGTGAAGTTTTAAAAGAGTATTGAGGCTCTAGATGACATCTTGAGTAGTCAAAAGTCTGCAAGTGATAAGATAGGTCTTAGTTTCAAATAATACCAAAAGGTGGTAGCTCAAGTCAAGGAGAAGATTATTGAGGACAAGAACGTCAACATGAAAATACCTATCAAATAGCCTAATGTTATATGGTATGTTAGTTAATTTAATTTTTATTGTTTTGTATTTAGTCCATTTGGTCATAGAGTAAGAGAGTGTAGAAGAACCTCTAAGAATGAGTACTCATAGGACTATGGAAGGAATCATAGTTCACATTAGTTAAGAGGTAGGTATGATTTAGTTTTCTATAGTTTTCATAATGTAGGACACATTTTAATATTCTATCCTAAAAAATTTAGAAGGTCATCAAATTAAAATAAGAGGTTTGAATCCCCTAGAGTGAAAAAAATAAGGCAAATGAATGTTTGGAAACCAAAGATAGTAAAGATGAGTCATGATCAATTTAAAAGCTTAGGTGGTTTATTTTATATGATAGAGCATACTTCAGATGTGAAATAAATTCAAGGATTTCTATTTTCAGCTCACATTGATGATCAAACAATTGATGAAGAGTTCAATCATATAGTATCAATCAAGCCTAAAAGGATATTGAAGATATTTAGTCTTATGAGAGCATGGATATCTATGAATATCCTAAACTTGTGTTGTTTTAGTGATCTATGGAAAGATGTGAACCCATTAGGCTTCATGGAGACACTATTAAATAAATTTAAGCATGATGGATTCTTAGTTTAAGGGGGAGATATTCAAGTTATAGACTGAGCTTAATCTATGTTGAGAAGTGGTCTTGAGTTCTGAGTTCATTTGAAAGAGGTATGCATGAAGAATTTTTAATTTAATGTTTCATACTCTATGTGTTGAGATCCTATTATAATAAGGTGTGATTTTAGATGATAGTTTTTGTAATAACCTTTATCATTAATGTTAAATGGGGTAAAAGTTCAAGAAGGAAGATTATCCAAATTGGGGGAGATGAGAGATTAGATTGAAGAATGTTTTGCCATCAATGATAAAGGGGGAGTTTATTGAGAAGTATTATCATTGATGTCCATTTTGATGTCATTTTATGTTAAGTTTAATTTAATTTTATTTCAAGTTCAATTTCACTAATGTCAAGATGCATCTGGTGAAGATGCATAGTGAATGGTTTGTGAGACATGAGCTTGTGTGCTTGTGTGACAAGGAATCTATGTGATAAGAGAGAATTTGAAGGTGACATAATGTCTCTCTATTGAGAGATAACTTTAAGGTAACATAATGATTATTATAGTTTTTATGTCAAGTTTTAGGTTAAGTAAAAACATATTTGAGTACTAGTTCTTGAGTAAAATGTGTCTTGAGAAGCATAATCTAGACTCTGCAAGAAGTTATGCATAATAAAGCTTGGTGAAGTAAGAAAAAACTTGTGAAAGGTTATTTGGAACTAATTTATCATTAAATAAAATTTAATATACTTTAATAAGTGTTTCAAGGTCAGTTATAAAGTTTCAAGTACTTGAGGAGCCTAGTCTTGGTACTAGTCATAGCATGAAGAGACATTATGAGAAGGTGTGAGTATGGTGGCCTGGTGAGATGGATGAAAAGAAGAAGAATAGTTTATATAAGTTTTTTTGTATAATTATTATGAGACATTAGATCACTCAAGATATTTTTAAGGTAATCCTATAGGGGTAAGACCTTAAGACCAAGTCTATAACTAGACTAGTTATAGACCCTACCTGACCTAATGAGGTGTCATGAGGTGTTGTCAAGGCATATGAAGGATGTTTGACATTATTTAAGAATTTTAAATGTTATTTTATCATGTAATTCAGGTTTATAGAACATGGAAAGAGTTTTAAGTGTCATTTCAAGACCTAATGAGGTGTGAAGACTCAGGTGTAGTAAAGTAAGATGGTGAGAACATGGATTAATGAGGTATTAAGATAAGTTTCCAAGGAATGTGTGAATAGGTGATAATTTAAAAAGTCAATTAAATTTTTTTAAATCATATTTATGAATTTTTAGGTCATGGTTTACAATAAATGTCTTGAAAAGTGTTTTTAAGGTCTCTCATGTGCCCAGAATGAAGGGTTCTCAACCCAAGAAGGACTTTAAAGGGTTCATTGGCATGTGTAATCTATACATGGGAACCTTATATATTGATAATATATGGGGAAGGGTCCTAGATAATATTTATAGGAATTATTTTTGTAAATGGGGGTATCCCTTTATGAATAATTGTTAACACCAAAAATAGTGTTAACCCTCTATATAACCTTAACAATGACTCGATATGAAATATATTGATAAAAAGTGATTGGAATGGATTAGTATGGATATAAAATTGATTTTATGTTGTATAAAACTCTCTCAAATACATTCAAGTGTGATTGAGTCTTTAGGTGAGTAAGTGGACCCTACAAGAAAGGCCTTATGTCTCAAAAAATTATTGTAGCAGTCATAGTTGACCAAGTTAAAATGGATGGAGAAAAAAGTTTGAGACTTATATTTTGTGTCCATGGTGGTTTATAATCATGTTATTTCCATTAGGTGTGATAAACTAATCATCTAAGATAGCCTATCACTAGAAGGCCTAATGGTGCAAATAGTGAGAAACCTAGGCACAAGTGAGAAGGTGATTAGGGATGTGTTATCATGGATTGGGTATGAATACAAGTGAATGGTTAAATTTTTAAATAATTTTAATAATTTTTCATGTTGAATATAATTTTTTAATGTTAGTTTATAAGATGAAAATATTTATCATAAGTTGACCTATCTGGTTCAAGTGAGACAGTGAGATACAAGGTTGTAAGATTGGTCTATAATATCAATGTTGTCATTTGACCATGTTATATATATATATATATATATATATATATATATATATATATATATATATATATATATATATATATATATATATATATATATATATATAATAATGGTCTAATGATCTCATAATATCATAAAAATTCATTATGAGTATCTAAAAATGGTCATACAAGTATTGAAGGTCAAAGTTATCATAACTGGTCTTCAAGGCAATCTAGTAGATCTGAGTAAGCAAGTTACAGAGATGAGTTTGAGACTCTATGCCATGAGTTAATGTATCAAATACACATTATTATTTTTTTAGTAATGTTATTTCATATCCGTGTTTTTTAAAATCTTGTAATTTATTGTAAGAGGTTGAAACATTGAAACCAAAATGACTTGTCTTGTTGAGTGACGTTTAAGAGAGAGAAAGTCAATAGATTGGTCTGCAAGACCAATAATTAACATTAGAGATTATGATATTTTTATTGAATGTTTTTATAATTATTTTTTAGGATAATATTAATTAATTTAATTCCTTTATTTTATTCTTTTATTTGTCATAAGTTCAAGTTTCTATGACTATGTTTTGAGGGTAGTTGATAGTTCTGAGTAAGTTATTTGCAAAGAAGGGTTTGAGTCTTTTTGCCTTGAGTTTTTAAGTATAAATTATATGGTGATGAAATTTAGGTAATTTAACTTATTTATATTTTTTTTTTCCATGTTTTTTATAAAAATTGTGTTTATGCTTTAGTTGTTCAAGATAAACTTTCTGGGTATGCACAGGCCTAATTGTGAATAGTGTTAATGGTGTGCTTCAAGTGGTGGATGGAGCTAAAAAGTATTTTAGATCATATATGAGAATATAATGGGTATAATTTAGTGTAATATGATATTTTAATACCATGTGATGTGTTTAAATTTTTCCCAAAGAAGGAAAAGTGTAACATGTCATAAATAGACCTAAAGATGAGATAAGGCCTAATTGAGGTATGTCAGACCTAAAGAGACTCAAATAAAACTTGATTAATGTGTATGATATGTCCTAATATATATTCCAAGGCTAACCTAAGAGGTTAAGGGTGTTTGGCTGACCAATAAGGATGTGAATAAGATACTTGTATAAATATAAGTTAGTTTTAGGCCTATTTGTGTGTGAAGAGGATAAGTGAACAAGATAGTATATTTCAGAGCATAAGGAGGTCTTGTAAACCATAATAAGATGATAGAGGATATGTATGAATATTTTATAGAGGTTTTTTAATTAGTATCAAGGTCATATTACCTAATCGGTCTTGAAGAGACCTATTTGAGCAAAGAGACCTAAAAGGTAGTTTAAGAAGGATAAGAGTGTGAAGAGTTGAAGGCGTGGTCATCATCAGTTGGTTGAATAACAAAGTTTCTTGGAGGTGATAAAATAAATAAAGTGGATGAGTTGGTTTTGAGTCATCTATGGGGTTGATTACTCCTTATAATTTGGTTCTTTCTTAATCCTAGTGAAGTGGGTGTTTGGCTAGTTGGGGTTAGTGCTCCATGTGAAGTTGGTACTTCACTAAATTTGGCATTTGTCTTATAGGAATGTAGTCCATTTGTATATATAAATTTATTTTCTTCCCATTTAGGTTTTCCCACATATGTGATGTGTTTTTGTGCTTCATTCTTCTGTGGATAGTTGTTTATGCTTACTACATATGTATGCTTGTTTGAATAGTTCATGCTTGTTTAAGTGGATTTGATAAGTAAGTTTTTGAAGATTGATTCACCCCACCCTCTCAATAATTTTTATTCCAATAGACATAATAGGTTTGTACTATTGGATTTTTTATCACTCTAAGGCCAGATTAGCTTGTGGATTAATGGATGAAATTTTAAGAGTAATGGAAAGTGGGCTAGCTATTAGCTATGCTGGGTAAGTTGATCTATCAAATATTTACTTATGAATGGAAATCATATAATAGGTTTATGATTAGGATATGTAATGACTTGGATTAGCCTTGGACTAATGACCCAAATCAAATATACATAAAAATGGATTGGATTGGAAGATATTAGACATAAAGATGGTAGATTTTATGATTAAAATGAGCCCAAATAGGGTGGTTTTGGTATTTGATTGAAATGGCCCTAAAGAGGGTGGATTGGATTAATTAGAATGGGCCCAAAAAGGGTGGTCTTGTTATTTTATCAAATTAGTCCCAAAGATGATAGATTGTGTTATTTAAATAGGCCCAAAGAGGGAGGTATTGGTCTTTTATTGAAATGGGCCCAAAGAGGGTAGAATCGATTTAATGTAATTGGTTTGGCTTGGCTTGGCCCCAGAGAGGGAAGAATGAGTTGATATGATTCAAAAAGAAAAAATGATGGATGATATGATTTCATTGTTCCCAACTAATAGGTGTGGGATGTTGAATGAAAAGACAAGAAGTGATTTGGATTGGAATGTGATTGATTAAGAATAATTGGATTTGGTTGATAGAGAACTAATTTTGTGTTGTTACAATATGTAGGTTTAAAGTTCACTTTGGTCAAAGTCTCTTTGATTTATAATGTTAACTTAGTTTGAATTCAATATTATGACTTCAAATGGTTGAATTTGGTTAACTTTTCAAAAGTTGACCAATTTAGAATTAGAATTATAATGTGGTTCCAGATGAACCTAATCAACATTATAATGTGGTTAAAAATAACCCTAATTTGGCTTGATTAGATCAACATATGAATTCCATTCAAAATAGATATGATTTGATTTTACTTCAAAATTAGATTTGGTTCAATATGAACCTAATTTTTCTTTGATTTGATCACAATATAAATGGTTTAAAAAGTAACCATGTATGAACAATTGATTTAAAATTGGGTTTGGGTCCAAATGAACTTAATTTGAATTATTTTTAATTGGATAACATAAAGTTACCACATGGATAGCGTAACAGTAAAACTAGCCAACAAAACAGTAAAATGGGATAAATATGGCCTAAAAAATGGGAAAATTAACACCTCATCACAAAAATATAATATGATACTATTTGGACATGATTTTATTGGATTTATTTTGATGTTGTTTAGAGTTTGTAATCAATACAGGACATGATAAAAATCAAATAAGACACTTATAAATAACAAGCCCTAATTTTAATGGTAATACAAGTGTGTAACATAACTATAATCCACATAAATAATTTATTGAAGTGATGACATATTATTTTCACATAATCCTAACTTCAACTAGTATGTCTTTAAATCTTGGAGGAGGTTGGATTCCCTCGCACTAAATTTTTTTATGATTGATGGTCTTAAGCTAAAGTTTTAAAATGTTTTTTAGATGGCCCTTGATATACCTTGTATTATGTGGGGCTCAAAAATTCATCTTAGGAGAAATATGAATGGGTAGCATCAGAAGGCCTAGTCCCTTCACATGCACCTCAATCATGAAGGTCTTATTGAAGTGTTACCATAAAATTAGGCTCTTAGGGGTACAGTCTGAGGTTTGTGTTAGATAATTAAATCCTTGCCACTTTATGGATACACTTATACATTTATATGATCAACCAATAATGACTGAATATAGATTGAATTTATATACCCCATCAAATGTATATGGTTGGTACATATGTTTGGGAGTGAAGTCCTAATCGTCTCACCTTATGGACTCATAAGAAGGAGATGAAATCCACCCCATACAGTCAAAATCAAAGGAAATAAATTATAATTTTGATTATTAATACCCCATGAATGGGAAAGAGAATATCATAATCTAAAATTATTTTGGTAAACACAATAAGTGAACAAGAAAATCAAAAACAAAAAAAAAGCATGTAATGAATGAAAAAAAGAAAGCAAGTGTTTTAAGAGCACTAAAATATAAGTGTGAGTTATTTAATTGAGCACTAAAGTAAATGTGGGTTAATTTATTTAAATTCCATATGAAATTTGATTTATTTGGAAATAAATTTACTTCTTTGAATATCAAAGCCTACAAAAAATAGTTAGAGTTTAAAATGTAGTCTTTGGCAAGCAAAACTTATGGCAAACAAGATAGATTTTCAATATGTCATCTTCGATGGGAATCCTAAAAGAAAAAAATTAACACTCTTGTACCTTATATTTTAATTAAAAACTATGTAACATGAATCAAAATTAACTAAATATTCTAAAATTCATGAGAAATCATGTGTTTTTGAAAAATAAATCATCAAAAATGGAGTATGGATGACCCAAAATGAGCCTTTAGAAGTTGGGTAGTTTTTACAAAGTGAATACATAATTTTATAGAGTTAATAAACCATTTATCAAAGTGGGTCCACCATTTTAGTCTTATTTTGGTCAAGATCTCATTGTTTGTCAGAGCGATCCCACCATTTTTCTAAAAACATAGAAAACTAGAAAACAAAATAGAAAATGATCATATCAATTAGCAAAGTGGTACCACCATTTTAAAAGTGATCCCACTATTTAGTAGAGTAATCTCATCATTTAGTATAGTGATCCTACCATTTTCCTCAAAAACATAAAAAACTATAAAATAGAATAGAAAATGATCCCATCAATTAGCATAACAATACCATTGATTAGGAAAAGCAATAGTGCCAAAATGTAGAGCATTTCCACTAATTAGTAAACAATGAAAACATAAAAAAAATTAGTGGAAAAGAAGAAAAAAATGTCAAAAATGATCTTTTTCAAATTTATAAGGTAATGGGAGGTTATTAAGAGGATTATGGGGTGCATTGGTCCCACCGAGCATGTCAAATATATATCATGAGTATAAGAGAGGTTAGTTCATTTTTAGCTCATTCAAACCAAAAAAAATTGATAAACATAACATCTCAAGGATGATCCCTGGAGGAATAAGGTCTAGGAGAATGAAAACAAATAGAAAGACATAAACCAAAAGTGATACCTTTCAAATAGATTCATTCTTCAAGCTAGATTATAAGCATGTTGGTGCCTAGATTGTACAACTAGGATTTTTTATCAATGTCACTTGTTTATTTAGATGACATCTCCCATTTTCTATGAATGGTTTTGTTTGATCCATGTGAGGAATTGTTGAATCTCTTAATATATTTATTCATAGTAATTTTACACTCAAAATCTTTTTGAAGGTATAAGATGAGCCTTTGTATTTATAGATTTGTCAGATTGATTATGACCGTTGGATCAAGATCAAGATGTGTGGCCAAAATTTAGTTTAATTTGAGTAATAAATGTCATTAATATTTTGGATTTGGGTCTATATTTGTTATGCATGGGTTTTAAATTTTTGATATTTATTACATTTATTTTAATTCTTGATAACATTTTGTGTGATATCATGATGATGTCATAATTTAGATATTTATTAAATATTTGAATATGAGATAATTAAAAATTAATCAATTTTTATGGATTTTTTATTTAGACATTTAATTTGATTTGATAGACTGGTTAATCCAAATTAGCTTCCATGTTATTAATGCACTATCAAAATTTGACTATTTGTTCTAGTTAATTACCCTAGAACATTGCTTACAAAAAAAAATGACTCGATATGAATTAGATGAAGTTGGTAATTGGTTACAATGCATTGCTCTAATCAAAGATGCCTCAATTTTTTTCTAAATACATGATTCAAATGCAAAAGCAAATTTGGCTATTTTATTGATTTCTAACATGATTTATGTGTCATTGTAGAAAGTCATTATAATTATAAATTTAGCATAAAAGTGATGAAAATGGAGTGTCTACACTAAGCACCTCAATTAGTCCCCTATCAAATCTCAAACTAGTTTTATGTATCATTAATCCTGCATGATCAAGTATTTAATCCAATTCTAGATACATTAATATATTCAAAGGAACATGATTTAATAAATCACTTAGGTGGGAGATTTACATTAGGCTTGATTTCCCTCCTTGTATTGGATATATAGGTAATGATCAGCCATCATGGGGGTAATTAGGGTCAAATTAGCTAAAATACACTCTTATTTTTCATACTTATAGGTCAATAAATCATTGTATGTCCTATTATGGTTTTCAACTTTTAGAAGTTATTTTTAGATCTACACATCTCGGAAGAAAAAATTAGTGCACATAGGACTATTTTCTATTATTGCATGTGATTATGCCCTAAATTCCTTTTTTTTTTAAAATACAAAATCAATAAACAAAAACAAAATCGACCAACAATCATGTCTCTATCTATCATTAATGTCCTTGTATGAGATTGGATGTAGCTTCTAGGAATATTTTGGGTTTGGTCTTATTTTCCTATTTAAACATTATTTTAGGAAACATATTCAACAAAATTTAAAAAAAAAAAACTAAAGTCATCCTTCAATTGCTTAGTTTATTCTTGTTTGCAATCACTTCATTTCATCTACTTTAGTCATTTATTTTTAGTTTAATATTTATAAGTGCATATAAAACACCATGCATTATTCCATTCTATTATCAAAATTAAGGTTAATTTCACCATTAATTCAATTCAAGATTAAATAAATTGGTGAACCTGATTATTGTTTAACACTAGGTCTTCCTTAGGGTTCCAACCGTGTTATAGTTAATTTTCTAATGTTATTATTTCTCCTTGTTTTTAGCATTACATTTTTTTTCAAAAAAATATAGTTAAGAATGTTTGCATTTTATCCTATATCCCTATATTTTTTGTTCAAAAAAATATAGGTATATGGGATAAAATGTAAACATTCTTAAATTTTATAAAATCAAGCATGACATATGAATAAGAACAATTACATTCAAAATTACATAAATATTACTCCAAATCAGCCTCACACGATAAAAAATCCTCATTAATTCAATAATAAATCATAAATTTTATTAGTTATGACTAGATGACAAAGGGCATGTATGACACCTTTCATTGCTAATCCTAGATTACAAGGTTATAATAGTTACCATCTCACTCAAATTATTCACCCATGGCTTATAATAGATTCTGAGATCTAGGTTGTTATTAACGAATTAGGTATGCCACCACATCCTAGGGGTAGTTAATATGTTCCTCCTCAACCCCCTCCTCCTTTTAAAAGACAATAAAATCAACTAAAAGCATATGATATTATAGACCAATTAAATAATAGCCTAAAAAAAAGTTCAAATTTATATTTACTAAAGATCTCACCTTTTATAAATACATTATTTATGCAACATTAATGGATACTACTATTCTTAGTGATGCATAACTTGTTTTTTTTACTTCAATCACGAATTCTTTTAAGGATACAAAAATAATAATCACTTTTGAAAATGAATGATTTCTAACATAAGATTAGTAACAAAAAATTCCCATTGTTCATTCAAGTAAGAATAAAAATTAAATAAATTAAGAGAGTATTATTAAATTTCAATCTTGATTTATTACAAAAATTGTGTATTGACATCGGTAATATTCAAAAAAACATATCAAACTATCTCAGGATTTGAAGATTATTCAAAACAATTTCTTAAATTATATCCTTAGACATAACATTGGGACTAAAAAACAAAGTCTACTCTATTTCATGTTATTCCTAATAAATTTCATTACAAATTACTATTAGGAAGACCTTGGATAAACATGATGGAAATAATACCTTCTACCTTGCACATATGTTTAATTTTTTTGCATAAAGGATACTCTTATGAATTTCTTATAGATTACACTCCCTTCTAATATTGTAAGATTCAACCATATCAATCATAATTGGATGATTTGATCATTATTCTTCCTCTTTAAATTATTCCTTGGGGTCAAGAATTCACATATAAAATTAGAGAATCAATTACTACCAATAATAAAATAGATCAAGAAAAATTATACGAGGATTAACAATAAATATATCACACACAAAAATAAATCAATCAATAAAAAATAGAAATCTCAAAGGTGAAAAATGAATTTCATAATATACAAGAAGCACAAGCAAGATTGCATAAAAAAATTAAACAAGACCAATAGTTTAAAGTCAAAAATTAAAAACATAACACATTGAGGAGGGTAAGGTATAAAAGGAAAAAATAGAGACACAAGTGGAACAAGAAGGCATTTAATAATATAAATAATATAATAAAAAACCAACAATAGGTTATACGTAATCTTCCATTATTAGTTAATTCAAAGATACAATATGGACATGTATCTAATTACTATAGTGATGAGGATGAAGCTAACATGATTGATATGGAAGATGATCAAATATGCAAATTAAAATTCATTCCTTTGGATGATTATTTATCTCATACTTTTTTTACACATATTTATTTGGGAATTTATCAAGATTATTCAAATAAAATTAGTGTAAATCAATAAAATTCAAAAGGTAAATAAATATTGGATATGCCTAAAGAATCCAATGCAAACAATTGTAAAAATCATAGTTCTTACATATCACTTGTTTGTAACTCCATCAACAATGTATAAATATCAAATGTGAATATTTAAAAATCACTACAAATAAATTCACATCAAGATACACCTATAATAATCTTTCAAATTCTATTAGAAAATAAGCTTATAACATTACCTATTATTTGACATTGATCAGCAACACAAATTTTACATGAATAAGGAACATAATTTTGCACTTATCATAAAATCACAAGACATAATACAACACATTATTAAACATTATGAGAAAAAATTATAAAGTAAAAACATTATGGAATTATTATAATACTACAAAATCAATAAAATTTATATACCACAGAAATTAAAAAAATGTTATCTACACCCTGCAATGAATGAAAAATGTCTTCAGAAAATCAATAATCATAATATACATGCAAGGATCTTATTTTAGTATAATTACATTTATCCTACATAAAATGACACTCATTTAAATGTGAGAGGATTATCATAACTTGGATATAATATTGGAGATCTACATCATAGTGCACATTAGAAGGAATCTCTTGGATATATCACATATTGATTATGGACACAAAATTTTCAATACAAGGGTATTTGTTATGCCTGATAAATATTGATGACCATTTAAATTAGGAACATCATGGTTACAATAATTTCAAGGTACAATAGATTTTAATCAGCAAGGCATTACATTCTCACATGAATGATGAATAACTCACATACCACATGAAAGTAACAATGATCAATATATAGATGGATAAGGATAATATGCTATGGATTTATAAAAATATAAGATATTCAAATATGACAAGGATGATATACTATATGAGTGTTGATTGAAAAATATTTATAAAAAAAACTCAAATAATTCAAAAACTTAAAAATTTAATTGTACATAGCTTATGGATTGTTGCATCTTATTTTTCTATTTGCATGCATGTGAACTTGATTTACCATTCTTATATAACTTTGTTTTTTATTGATTTTTATCCTTTTGGCCCTTTTATTTCACTTTACAAATATGGAAAACTTCAAATAGTGACCAATCTTGCTAAAAAGGACCATTTATTTCATTACTTGTATAGTCTACATTGGCATTCTATAATTTTTCCTATAAGATAGAATCACCCAAAACATGACATAATCATTTACTATTACTGTCCCAATTGGTTGATCCTATCCTTTGTCTTTTTTTTCCCAAAACTACATTTATATAGTACAAATCCTTAACTCTTCCAACTTTTATCATGATCACTTAGTCTCAGTATGCAAGTCACTATTTTCATGCAAAATCTCTCTCTTTTCAATCTCTATAATTTATATATGTGTCATATTTCAATAAATTTACATTTGATTAAATGAGAATGTATAATCAATCCTCTACATACATTTTCAATCTCCTACAAATTTATAACAATTTTAATTCACATTTCATAGGAAGGAAATTACTTATATTTGTCCATTAAGAAACTTTTCTAGTGCATATTTTACATTGACACTTATTTTGAACTATTCAAATATTCCTCCCTTTTATTTTGGACACCTTTCTTCATTTTAGTTTTTAAGATTGTTAGTTTTAATATTGAAAAAATACAAAAAACATATATTCTAAAAATGCAAAAACATTCAAATATTATAAATATTCCAAAATCAGGACCTGATCATGATTTTAAAATTAGTTTACATATTTACAATATTATATTTATCTCATGATTACTAGATAGAATATTCTTTCCATATTACACATGCATTTCACTAGTATTAATGAGTGTTGTGTAGGCCATACAAACTTGTCTAAGGACTAATATGTTGTATGTTCCTCTACCCATTAACCTTGTTAAGTTAGGGGCATCTTATTCATAAGTAACAGAATGCAAGTGTTATCATTACATAACCCCCATACTATTAAACTTTCATCTTATTTATAAGTATCTTACTAACATCTCTATATTACATAGTGTATATGAACATGCTATTTTATAGGATATGATCACATTACATATGCATAATTTAGAATACCATTCCTAATTATATGTTCCACAGATGTTGTTCATTTGTACATAACATATTCATGTTGATTGTATATTGTGTTTGCCTTTGTCCCTTGTGTGAAATTATGTGTTTGTTACATCTCTAGGAGATCTTACATGTTATGTGAAACATTTAAACATGTCATTTTTTTCACCCTTGGACTTATGTATGTGATACATTTGAACATGTCCTTGATTTTGGTGCTTGGCCTTATTTCAGTATTTTCTATCATTGTACTTATTGTGTGTGCACTTGTTGAGTTTGATGGAGTTTGATAAGTTCCATGATCCATATAATGTACTCCTAACATACTAACATAGTAATTCTATTTCTAATTCTATCAGCTTCATTGATATATTAGATAAGCCTTAACTTTTGAGTTTTATGCAAAATTCAACATCTTACTATGCTAACACACTTTTTCCATATGCTATAATTTTCAATGATAACATATTTACTATACATGTTTCAAGTTTAATTTTATTTTGAGATGAGTAAAATTTTAGGATTTATTCCTTCACATCAAAAGGGGGCATTTTTGTAGGATTCTCATACATAAGATATGTCATTTTAAAGAGAAAAAAATAGTTTTGGCACAAGTATAATTTCAAATGATGCAAACTATTTTAAAATTAAGTAACTGGCACATATTATCGAGGCATATACCATGCATATGCACTCTTATTTCAGTTTCAAATAATAAATTGACATGGTTTAAAATTTCAAATAGAATTTACAATTAACATTTATATATAGTTTCAAATTCTAAAACTACAGTGGGGACATGATAAATTTTTATACCAAATTATTTATTCTATGTTGTTAGCTATGGACATGGTAGGAGAATGGGTGTACTCCATTATCTTGTGATCATGCATTGAATAATTTTATTTAAAATTGAATCTATAATGCATCTTTAATAGTTGATTTAGTTTAGGTTCATAGTGCATATCGTGGAGTTCATTATGCACTCCAACAACATGCATGTGAATTCATTGGATTTCAACCTATTTCACATCTTAGGGATATAAAGACCAATAAAAGTAAATTGATCTTTCAACATCACTTAATGGGTTTTATTTTTATTATAAGAGTAAAAATTCAAGTTGGGGTTTGATCACCCCCAATATTTTCTAATGGTTTAGTTAAGAAACCATCTTATCCAAGTGCTTCATGGGAGGCACTCATTCTCCAATGATTTAAAGAAGCATCATAACCAAGCAAAGTCAAAAAGAGTAGCATTGATTTCACACATGCATGTATATTCATTCTATACTCTCATTTAAAATTACAAATTGTCAAGGTTTAAATAATCTTTAAATTTATCAAAGTTCATTTCAAATTTCAAATTGTCAAAGTTTAAGAAAATTTTTAAATTCATTTTTTTTCAAATTTCAATTTTTAAAAGAAAAAAATAACTACTTCATGTGTTTTTCATGGTTTTCCATCATGTACAATGCATTTCATGATTTAAGTATTTAGTTCAATGAAAAAGTGTGTCTTACACACTAAGGCATAATTTTTCTTTAATATAGAAATTTTATTTATAGACTAGGGGGAATGTAGTAACCTAAATCTGGTCATGAATACTTGACCATGCCTATTTTACCCATTTTTACCTTTAATTAACTTGTGTACTTAATTAATACCTATTTTTCTATCTCACCCTATCCTAAAAATAAGAGAGGACCTATTTTATCTTAAAATTGACATTTGTTGCATATAGAAATATGATAATTGTTAAAAAAGCCATTATGCATCTATAAGCCTTAGTCTAGACCTAAAGTCTAGCACACTACTTTAGGGGACAAGATCACCCAATAGGGATAATAGTCGTAAAAAATTGTATCCCTATCTAGCTTTCTAGTCTTCTTCATGTCAATAGTCATATTTTCAAATTAAACCCTCCCTAAGGCCCTCCTCCATGTTTTAAGGCTTCTTAGCATGTGTTCATCCCTTTTAAATAAAGACACATTCAATTCACTTATTACACAAATTGGAAAATTTAATTCAAAGGCTTATTTACATAAGTTAATTGAGAAAACATTACCTATTCTTCCCAATTCAATATTTAATCACCTTGAATAGTCCTCATCTAAGTCTCAAACCATTTTTATAAAACCCTAATCTCATATGATAAATTATTCAAGCAGATTCTTAATGCATTCATATAGTAAAAGGAGCACATTTACATGAATCACTTAGGTGTGAGAACTACATTGGGCTTGATTTCACTCCTTGGAGTATTAGATATGTAAGCAATATTCAATCATCATGGGGGTGATTGGGATTAGCTCAACCCAATAAGACTATTATTTTTCACACTCATAGTTCAATCAGTCATTGCATGTAGTACTAGGGTTTTTTAATTCAACAATTTATCCACATATGTCTCACACATATCAAAAGATAAAATTAGTGCATATGTGCCTATTTTCTATTTTCACATGTGATTGTGACCTAAATTCATGTTTTATAAAAAAAATTCAAAATTGATAGACAAGGAAAATAACAACTAATGATATTTTCTCTATCTAGCGCTCTTGTTATTGTATGAGCTTAGATCTAGCTTCTAGGAATATTTTATGTTTGATTCTATTTTTTTATTTCTACATTATTTTAGTCAACACAATCAACCAGATGAATCAAAAATATAATTTCATCCTTCAATTGAATAGCTTAGTCTTGTTTGAAATTTCTTCATTTCATCTATTTCACTCATTTACCTATAGTTTATTGTTTAAAAGTGCATTTATAACATCCTACATTATTCCATTCTATTTATGTGAATTAGGGTTAATTTCATTATTAATTTAATTCAAGATAAAATATACATAGAACTCTTTATTTTGATATAATTTATTTTCAAGCTTCATCCATAATATCAAAAGGGGACATGTAAAGGGATTATTGTAGAGATTCAGGAAATAATAGAGAAACATTTCCCATTTTAGGATAGATGATGTGATTTAGATGGGTAAAAGTGAGACATATTTGGGAAATTTTATAAGATTGTGTAGAAAATTTGAGATATTTTATGACATTGCGATAAACACATGTTAGTATTCTATATCACTTTAAGGGATACATGGATCATATTAGGGGTATGGAATTTGTTCATGAAGATTCTTTTCTAATTTATATATTGAGCAGTGTTAAATAATGGCACTACATAAGTACTTTATGTCTAAAATATGTCTACATTGGTTGATCCTTTTACATACAAACCTATTTATAGGTTTTAATTTTACATATAAACCTATTTCAAGGTTCCAATTTGATATACAAATCTTATTTTTGGATCCACAATAGAATTATGATGATATTCATAGCAGTGTAGTTGAGGTTATTATGTCCCTCAACTTATATAACTCATTTTCCAATAGTTGTTGGGGAATTTGCTTAAGCCAAACTAGCTAGATAGATATGAATTCTATACTTTCATGTATGTATACTTATACACATTTAGTCACATTTTTTAATTCCTATTTTTATTAAAACTATAATTAGGGTAAACACATACCTTTATAATGCATTAAAAAATCCTAACAAATAAATAATAAGTATAATGTAATGAGTTTGAATGTAATTCATATTTAGTTTAAGACTAAGAATTTAAAAATATATAAGAAATAATTTACCAAAGTTACACAAGGGCAATTAATGAGATAATATGTCAACCAATTAGTTAAAGAGCTAAAAGTTAATTTGAGCATTATCGTGTTTGCATGCAGGGTGAATTTGTAAAAGATAAAGGAGGTTTATAGGAGCACATGTTCATATAGAAACATAATTTAATATAATTCATGTAATTGTGGTATTTTTTAAATCCTTGGTACATTTGGTTATTTTGATTACTTTGTGATCTTTTTAGTACACTTTCCATTCATAATGGATCCTTTATAATCTTATATCATTTGTATTTCCTCATAAACACCTTCAGATCTGATATTTATCTACCTTGGGTTATACCCAATCTTTATGAAGTTAATTTGTATGTCTATTTCATGGTTATTTTATCTTAACCATTTTTAAAGTAGTCTAAAAAATGTTCTAACCTCTTTTGGAATAGATTTAAAGTGGTCAAATTATATATGGGTCCTTTGTGTTAACATGTCCTAATTTCACATGCTTTGATATTCAACTTTCATACCTTTCAGTTGTCAAATATGTTTTAATTTAAATTAAAATGAATCTATATATACACATGTACCCTAAGTCATTTATCTCAAATAAATTAGGTTAATTAACTACATATCGATTACATTTATTACACATGTATCAAAGAGTTTCCACATTCTATTTTTACTCATCTTTTAATTTTTGAAGTCTTGTGTTTGTTTAATTATACTAAAATAAGGATTGAATTATATCATATAATGTTATTGATCATCATATGGAGAGGAGGTGTATATATCTCATAAAAAATACTCAAATCCAAGGGGTAGATTGTGATAATAAATCAACTTAAGGCAAGTTCCCCTAACCCTACCTATTTTACTTTGTGCTTGTTTGAATTATTATTATTATTATTATTATTATTATTATTATTATTATTATTATTATTATTATTATTATTATTATTATTATTATTATTATTATTATTATTATTATTATTATTATTATTATTATTATTATTACTACTACTACTACTAGTACTACTACTACTACTACTACTACTACTACTACTACTACTACTACTACTACTACTACTACTACTACTACAAGCCTTGCCTTTACCATGGTCCTTGACTTGATTACCATAGGTCATACTTTATTAACTATTGACACCCTAAACCTAGTGAAGTTACAACCCTTCTCCAAATATATATTATATGTTTAACTATATCTCTTATAGGTTCATTTATAATTATAAGTTAGTACCTAATCTATTCACCACACTACACAACATTAATATTGATAAATATATTACATTATAAACAAACCAAAAATATTATGTGTTTGATCTAGAATGGTCTTATACCTTTTACCTATTTATTGGCTTATTATATCTATAGACTTGTTTCTAGGATCAATACAAAATATGTTACCTTATTTTAATTTTTTTTTTTTCAACTATTGATAGTTGTGTATCTTTAAATATGTTTGCCTTCAATGTTCCTCACACATCTACTCACCCTCACTCCTCATCCCCACCACCCCACACACCAAAATCTAAAGGTGATGTGTGGCATAAAATGTGTCTCTTAACACAAAATATGAAATATTAAAAAATATAATAAAAATTAGTATGACCTCAAAACCTCATAGACTACTAGGGTTGGGTCTCATATACTATGACCAAAGTGGCTCCTAATGACCTTTCTTATCCATGATATAGTCTTAGTAGTAGAGGCAAGTGTAGTAGGTATAGGTTCCACCATTTTCATGTATGATGGGTTTCCCATAATAAGTAAACCCTCAATTTAATACTAAAATTGGTTCACTATCTAAGGAAAATATTTTTTCCTATTAAACAATTCCACTATTATAGTTTCATAGTATGATACTCAGCATAATCATGGTTATTTTGGAGCATAGGTAGTAGGCATGTACAATATTGGACAAGATAAACCCTAAAAGAGTGATCTTCTTCTAATTTGGTAGAGAGGAAGAGACTTAAAGTATAACACCCATTTTGATCTTCTATAATAAATGATTAAGCTTAATGAATTTTTTGTGGCTCATAATTTTTACATATTTGAGAGGTAAATTTTTAATTTCCTAAATAGTCCTATTTGTATCATCAAATAATATTATTTTTATTATTGGTATAAAAAATTGACTATGGAATTTGAGCCTATAGAACATAAGACATGTGTATAGTCCTTATGTTCTAAATGCTCTGACTACCATATGTTGGCTATATTTTTTTATGTAGATATATTGTAATTATCTTGTTATTATAATATACATGAAAAAAAGGTGTATCTTGAGACCTGAAGTGTGGCATTATTAGTGTTAGTTATAAATTAATTGACCTATTATATAAATTAAAAGTAATTCACAACAAATGTCTTTTTTAAAAATTGAATATTGGGTTCACTCAAAATAAACAATCATATGAATAAAAATAATAATTTTTATTTCTAAACATAAATTTATTATATGCATTTAAAAAAAGATGAAAAATAATTTTCCTCGTGGGTTCTTTCCAAAAAATATTTGTTCTTAATTGTGTTGTATAAAAATGTGTTTTATTATGACAACATCCAAACTATTTTTAAATAAAATAAACAAATGTATTAGCCATGTGACTTGTAAAAGTCTTTGAACATTATGAATTGTATCCCCTAATACAAAAAAATTCCCTAAAAATTCAAGAAGCTCAATATAGTTGTAGTTAAGGTTTTTTTTTTAAACATCACTTAGGCCATGTAGATTATGGTTTTCACTATCATTTTTTAGGTATGCTACTAATGAAAACTATTTTTGATTTACATAGTCACATGGAATTTAATATAAATGAACATTTTTTGGATTTGTATAATATGAAAAAAGTATCTAATGTGGGCATGTTATGATCTATAATTACAATGTCTCTCTTAATCCTATGTAATTCTTCCAAAACATTGTTCTTCATAATTTCATGGTATGTTTTAATTTTATTATTACTCAAAATTTATCATGTTTCAAACCTATATTAATATTTTACCATGGACAACACACATATATTTAAGACACTACCAATAATCATAATAAGGATCACTAGAAATAAATAATTAAATATATAGTACATAATATATACCTAGTGAAAAAGAGGTGAATGAAAGTACCCTAAAATGTAAATAGATAATTATAAATGCAAATATAAATTTTGATAGATAAATATATGATCCTAACTATCATGGATCCTAACATAAGAAAAAGGGAGTGAAAAGGAGGTTCTCAGATAGTGAAGAAAAAAATATATAAAATAGGTAATGATATGAGATAATGACTTGAATTAGACCATATAAGAGTGGTAAAACAAGAATAAGAATTCTCTAAAATTTGTAATCCTTAAAAAAGTGATCAACTTATTCTAACAGTGGTTTTGTAGGTCTAAATATTTGAAACATTCTAAAATCCCTCTGCAGTAGATGAAACCTAAAAACCTCTATCAAATATGTGAATAGATGAACATAGATGTTAGGATATTCTCTCATTTAATAAAGGTCAAGTACAAACTTTCTAGGGCATAAAATTTTGATTTTTGGTTGAAGGGACTACCTCAATTAGCCCTTGTATTTCTTTTACAATATGTATACAATTTGTGTATAAATCTAAAGGGAAGTATAAATAACTTCCACTACTTACATAAAATCATGACAATATCTTGTTACAATCAAATTACCATAAATCATTAACCAAAATATTAAGTTTACATTCAAATACAAGATATGAACTACAATTACTAAACATCATAATTATGACAAATGAATTGAATATATTATATTTAAAAACACTTCATAAACTACTCTAATGGAGTTCTCTTACTTATTTTTGAATTAATGTGAAGCCCTCTATTTATATCATTTGAGGAAGAGGATATGGATCAAATTTGTAAATTAGAAAAAAAATTAGTTTCCAAATTAATAATGCACCCATGTGGTCAAAGACACATCATGGATGGATATGTTTAACTATCACTTTTTAATTCACATGAAAGTGGAGAATCTCATATAGGACAAACACTAATATTTATATATTTATTAAATAATATAAAATAAATAAACTTTAGGTAAAATAATAACTTGATTAAACTTAATACTATGGTGTAGATAACATTTTAAACCAACCCTGCCCCCACCCAACCCCCTTAAGTGTATCTTAGGGTAATACTAAAGATAAGAATGATATTTCAAATATTGGGTCTCAATAACTATGCCTGATCAAGTACCCATATACAATATGATTATTGTATATAAATTATCATTGTCCTTATGGAAACCATTCTAGTATATCTGAGTACAAAGGTTATTGGTCGATGTAATATAAAATTTGAATAAGGTTTTGGATATAAGGACACTCTAAACAATATTTTTTGGTGTTTCCATAAATGCTTCAAGAAGAAGCAACCAACTTGAAGAGTTACTCTATCAATAGTGTCAAATATGGAATTAAAATGGATAAGAAGATCCATCACCCAATTACACATTGATATGAAGATAGATCACTAAATAATATCAATATGAAATATAAAATCATGTTATAAACAATCACTTAAATCACCAAAAAATATGGGTTGAAACCACCGCTAAATTAAAAAACTATAAAAAATATGCAGCACACCAGGAAGAAATACTCTGCACAATACCGTTCCCTCCCAATCATAATGTTGAACTAGGTTGCATGGATGAAATTAAGAGGTAAACAATAAATTCACATATACCACCATTAAAATGATATAAAATTTCTTTATATGTGGGAAAATACATCACTCAAACATACCAAAAATAATTGACTAATCCACCATAAGAAATGTGCATATAAAATTTATTCATATGAGTTCTAAAAATAATGTTCCTAGTGAGATACCCATGTATAATAAAAAAAATTAAAAAGAACCATTTAAGTGATTAATTATAAAATAGGTCACTAAAAATGATGATTTCTAAATGGAAAACCCATTCAGAGTGTTAATTTAACAATAGAACTACGTGTTTCACTAAAATTGTGTCTATTTCAAGTATAAATAAAAATAGAGAAGGATAGGGATAAGTAATTAGAATGAACCTGGATCCATTTGCACACCATATCCAAATGTTGTGAGGACTCCTCTTTGGCTAGGGAGGACCACCTATAGGTAAGAAAGCACTACCATAAAAATATCTGTTAGTAGATATATGAGTGGCCTACCAAGCTACGTGTTTGTTCCAAGAAGTGTCAAACTTCCTTAGGGATGGCAGTCCACTTTTGAGAAATAAAAGAGTAATAAATATAAAAGAGAGAGTAAAAGAGAAATATGTTACCATTATTCACAACTCGAGTGTAGTAGAGAGTAATAGAGTGCAAGTGGTACATTCAGTTTGTATTTTGGAAGTTATCTAGGTAGATTTTAGAGAGGTTACTAGAAATCCACAGTTGTCAACATTGGCTAGGCTATCAAGGTCAATGATTAAGTGTGATGATATTGGTTAGGAAACCAATTTTGGTAGGTGAAATAATTTCCTAAGAACTTGCAAAAGGATTTTTTGGGTTTGGGAAATGGTTTTGGTCAGATTTGGAAGGTTGGGGAGAGTTACAAGAGAGAGAGAGAGAGAGAGAGAGAGAGAGAGAGAGAGAGAGAGAGAGAGAGTATTATTTTTATGGTTCTAGTTAGAGGTTTAGTGTGTTATAAAAAGGGGAATTAAGTGGGGAAGCTTTATAACTCCTTCAGGAGGGTTTGGCTAGGAATGCATAAAACAATAAATAGTAGATATAAAGTGATTATAGCTCCTAAAATACTTATATAATAAGTGATATAATTAGCTGAAGAGGTGATTGAATGATAATTGATGAATGAATGTCTCCTATAAGTCTTGCTTAACTAATGCTTTAAATAGATAAAACAAGTGTGTGCTACTAGTTCTCAAGAGCTTAGTTCTTGGTCTGGATTGAATTTTGCAAGGTAATGGTAAGCCAAGATGTGGAAAGTTGGATGCCCAAAAAACCTATATGCAAATAAAATGAGTTTTCTTGATTTCTACTAACCTAAACATTAGTTTAGATTTTATCTTAAGTAATTGATTTTGGTGATCCCATCAACATCGGCCATGGGTTGACTAATGTTGGTGGAATGAGAATAGGTAAAATGGCTATTATTACCTTATTTTCTATTCTTTCTCATGCCAAGTGTGGTATCTATTATAAAATGGTAGAAATGGGAGGTTAAGAAGGATGTAGTTGGTTAAGAATTTATTTTTTAGGTAAGAACAAGTCATGGGTAGTTAGGATAAGGGGACTAAGTCTTAAGGTGACTTAGAGAGTAAGAATTAGTCTTAGGATGAGGTGGCCAAGTATGGTGGCATAAATGGTTTTTAATTAACTTAATTAAATATTTTAAATTAATTAAATGTGTGAGGGGTAAAAGCATGGGTTAGGAAGGCTAATTATTATTATTGAAAAGGGGCTCAAGGGGGGTTATGACAAAGGGAGTACACATGTGTGTGACATAATTTTGGTGTCTAAATTTACCCCATTTTGTCTTATAATTTGCATTGACAAGTTGTAAGAAAAAAATAGGAGTTAGATGCTCCAGGTATTAGATGAGGTATCCCCCTCAAAATGGGAACTGATGGAGGATAAATTAGAATCAGGTACCAGTTTGATATGAAGTGAATTGGATGAGTGGATGAGAATGTGGTATCACTACTTGTGTGTATACTACTATAAGCTATAGTTGATAAAATCAATAATAGGTAAGGTGGAGGAAGACTCAAATAGAAATAACCAAATCATAGCCTATAAGTGATAGTTGATAAGGTCAAAAAAATTAAATTTATAGCTCCAGTGGTCCATATGTACTAGGTATCTAAGGTAGGAAGTACCCTTGGGAAACACAAAATGTTATAGGTGATATGACTAGCTTAGTCACCATCCAAAATACCTAATATACATGTGTGTATAGTAGCTAATTATAACAAGATAGCATAAGTATTTAAGACAAACAATGTGAGGTTGGTTTAAAAGGGTCAATGATCAAGGAGATATTAGTGATCTCGAGTCAAATTCATCATGGGTGGAGATTTAAGTGATCTCCAAGGGTGTTCATCATGGTTGGGGAGATATATGTGATCTCTAGGTTGGTTATCATGGTCAGGGAGATATACGTGATCTCCAAGTTACCTCAGATTAGGGGCAAAATCTAAAGGGTTATAGTTATTGGTGGAAACTCTAATTCAAGGGGATGATGTTGGTTATATCACCGATGTCAGTAGGAAATAGTATCGATGTCAGTGGCTTAGGTCAAAGATGTTAACATTAGTGGGTAACTAAACTCAATAATAAGGGGTTTGGTGGCCCACGAAAACTCATTTACAGCATTTGATTGGAGAGAAAAAGAGCTCTAAGTGTTGGTGAGATGGTAGAGCTAGGAGGGGACCCAGCTGGAGGCACACCACCACAAGTGATAGTTATTCTAGCTTGGAGGAGAAGAGATATGAGATAAGA
Source organism: Torreya grandis (assembly GCA_037957365.1). Classification (NCBI taxonomy): domain Eukaryota; kingdom Viridiplantae; phylum Streptophyta; class Pinopsida; order Cupressales; family Taxaceae; genus Torreya; species Torreya grandis. The sequence continues at coordinate 3,663,948 of JARHVA010000129.1, read as the reverse complement.
TCCCCTTCAAGTTGATTTTGAATTTAAGTTTGTTAATTTTCTATTTTAGGCTAAATTTGAAGTTTGGGGGGAAATAATTTTATTAAGATGAGTTAAGATCCCCTTCAAGTTGATTTTGAATTTAAGTTTGCTAATTTGCTATTTTAGGCTAAATTTGAAGTTTGGGGGGAAATAATTTTATTAAGAGAGTAGGAAATGGGGTGAGGGTAGGTTTAGATGAATTTGGAAGGGGTTTTGGGGTAGTTTTTAGGTTAAAATTTAAAGTTGGGAGATGAGTTGTTTGACCCTAGGGCTTAACCAATTGGTGGGGTCCATCGATGTCAACTGGCACAATGTTGATGTTGATAGGGTCTGTCGATGTCAGCCAACACAAAGCATCGATGTCAAGATATAAAAATGAGGTCAGTGACCTTGAAGAACCCAAAATAGGAGTAAAGGTTAATTTGGATCCCTAATTGAAGTAGTCAATGAACCTAATGGTTGAGCTAGCCTCATAAGACCCCATGTCAACTGAGTGCTACCTACATAGCTTGATTTAAGGCCTCAAGCTAATGTAGTTATCCTAGTGCATAGGGAAAAAAATATAAGATATGGTTAAAAGTGTGTTAGGGGAAATTGTTAAGAAAGGATAGGTTGAAATAGGTTAGGGAACCTGTGGCTTAAAAGATAGGTCATAAGGTTGAATGTTAGGGATATAAGCCATGAGGCCTAGAGTTGTGATAGGTAGTTGGGCCTAGGGTGGAGATGAGAGAGTAAATTAGATAGTTAGGTGGGTATATGGCTGATCTAACCTTAGAATACCCCATATCAACTAAGTGCTACCTACATAACCTAATTGAAGGCATCAGGCCAATGTAGTTCTCCCAAAGAGAAGGGGAAAAAATGGTGGTAGGTTATTTTTAAAAGTATGTGACTTGAGGTGTGTGTGTATGGATATAGGCTAGGCAAGAGTTGATGCTATGGGATCACCTACCTAATCTACTAACTTGGATGAGGAGGGATGTCACCCCAGATGAGTGGGAGTACATGACAGTCATAGGTTTAGGGGGAGTGTGATGATATTGTAGAGTTACACAGGATGTGAGTTTGATGATAGCATTGATTAAGAGGTGGGATCACACCACCAACACCTTCCATTTGCCAACTAGAGAGTTGATAGTGACACAAGAGGATGTGAAAAATATTTTATAGTTGCCACTCTAGGGTGAGGTTTTCTTCTCATGTTTGAGAGAGGATCATGATATTCACATTGTGATATTGTTTGGAGATAATGTTAACAAGGTGGCCTATCACTCAATGAGCTTTGCCTATGAGCCACTGTATACTATTGATGAGGAGAAACATCGATTAAGCATCTTGATGATGATAGGGATTATAGTGTATGCACTACCAGATGCAAATGGTGGGAGATTTCCTATTGTATTGATAGGTGTTCTAGCATAGATGGT